>JACCIE010000121.1:0-341367 GCA_018906755.1 Sycophaga agraensis | reverse complement strand
AAAACGCCTATTAAGAATAATAACAACAAAAAAAAACTTAAACAAAACAACAAAAAAAAAAAACCCTCTTTCCTCAAGGACGTCTCGCCGGGAGGCCATCCCTCATTAGGGATTCCAGACAAAAGGTCTGGAACGGCGACGGGAAGATGCGAAATAGATCGCATAAATTCCGTTAACTCCCCCATCGACGACCCCCACATTAGGAGAAACAGTGGTCCTGGGCGTGTCCCAACGAGACCGACATAATCACCCCTCGCGAGCATTCCGGCGACCCTCGTTATCACGGGACCTAATCGGTCCAACTGAAAAATTCGTCCGACCGGACGACGGAAGTCTTGACCCGGACCGAACCAACCGCGAAACACCAAGGTCACGCACCCGCAGATAGTGGGCGTGAGGCTCCGCACAACGGGGGCAGGAGCGGAGATCCACTCCCCGACGCCCGCAATTAAAGCAAAACCGCGTTCGCGGTGCCACGCACGACATCCGCGTATGACCTTCCTCCCAACAATTAAAACATCCGAAGATGGGGGGTCAACGGTTGGGTAGTCCAGTATCTCTACCAAATTTCCAAAAAGGGCCCCTTGCGTGCGCATACGGGGCGTGCGCATTCCCGATGTCGTAACGGCAGCCCCATCCCGTGGCCGACCCTCCCCGAATCCATTTCCCGCAGAACCCACCGAAATCAAACCCGATCCGAGAACCCGTGAGGCTGACGAGCACATCACCACGTCCGGGGGGGAATTCTCTGGACAAAGAACCTCTTCCCTAGGGCCCCCCATTGACTCGCCACTCCCCACGAATTCCGGCCTTTCCGTCCTGCTGTCGGGCACTAGACTCGATGGTCCCGGGTGAGAAGGCGAGAACGGCTCGTTCACGAGACGTGTCGGCTCCACCGACGATTCTAGATCGTCCAATGACATTTGGCGGGGCCCTTTAACCCGCCGCCAAACGCCATCTTCCCCTCGCACATATCTCCGGTCCGGTCTCGCAAACGGAGGCAACCCCGCCGGTGGAGGCATACCACCTCGAGCCCTCCATTCCTCAGCTTCCGCGGACGAGGCGCCCGTGTTCCCTACAGCCGAGCGTCCTGAGGAAAGCTCCAACCCTTTTAAAGTTTCCCCAACCATACTAACGGAGGGTGATTCCACCGTAGCAACTGGGGGAATTCCTTCGTTTATACCGGCTATAACCCCCCGGGTCATACGAGAGGATAAGGCCGTCTCTCGGAGTCTCTGTTCTTCCGCTACATCATCCACAGAGTTTTCCTCCCTTATTAAGCGCTCCAGCTCTTCAACATAACCCGAAGAGGTGGATAGCGGGGTTATTTCTTCGTTTTCCTCCTCCACCCTTTGAGCAGCCTCAATTTTCAATTTTAAATTGGTACGAGCCATCTAAGAAATTTGTACATTACTTAATGATATAATACTACGATCGGACGTGACAACGCTATAACCACCAACCACCAACATTTACAAATCAACAATCACCTTCGCGGCGGTATAAACCGCTTTAAATCCCCAACATGAATCTTCTCGATACGCCGATCGTTCCCGGTTTCCAACACATATACGGTGGGAGACAACACTTTGGAAACAACAAACGGTCCTTCATACTTTGGGGCCAATTTCGACGAGAATCCCTGTGCCGAATTCGATAGGACCTTCACCTTACGCATAACCTGATCACCGACATTAAACGTGATATGGCGCCTACCTCTATTATACCGCTTAGACTGAATTTGCCTACTTTCATCATTATGTCGCCGTACCAAGTCACGTAACGCATCTAACCTCTTCAACCTATCTAACCAAACCTCAGCATTTAATTCTTTTAGAGGTTCATTCGCTTCTAATTCTCGACGCAAACTCTTCGGTTGTGCTGGATGACGACCGAAATTCAGGAACGCGGGTGAAACCTTAGTGCTAGACTGAATGGCCGTATTAATTGCAAATCTCAATTCGTGCACATGTTTATCCCAATTTCTATGCTCATCCTTAGCAAACATTGAGATCATTGTCTTTAAAGTTCGATTACTTCGTTCCACCGGATTAGCCTGGGGATGATACGGGGGAGTCGTAACATGATTAATTCCATACTCTTTCAACATTTCATTCAAATGGTTATTCATAAATTCTTTACCATTATCAGTTAGGAAATAATCAGGAGTTCCCCATCTAAAAATTACCAGTTCTTCTAGTGCTGCCGCTACGCTCTTTCCATCCGCTGATCTCAAAGGCTTCATTTCTACCCAACGAGAGAATAGATCCTGGAATACAACCATATATTTACATTGTCCCTTGCTCTGTGGAAACTCCATTAAATCCGAAGCCACTACCGTCCAAGGCTGCTCTATTACTCGTTGACCCATCAAACCTTGCGGAGCAGACTGCATTACTTTATATCTCTGACAATCTGGACACGAAGTAACGAACCGACTGACATCATACCATAAACCAGGCCAGTAATATTCTCGAGCAATCCGGTCATAGGTTTTCTCTATTCCTAGATGACCTGCCGAGATATCCGTATGTGCATCCGTCATAACCCTATCTCTTGTCTCTAGAGGAATAACTAATCTCCATCTCTCTTCTGGAAACAATATAGGATCTAATAACGGATCTGTCCGGTAACAATATAACATGCCATTTTCCACCTTCCAATTCTTAAAAACCTTTGGCGATGACAAAACTTGCTCCATCCTATTTAAATACCATTCATCTTGCGACTCTTCCAAAGCGGATATCTCTTCTTCGAACTCGAAACCCCTCGATAACGCGTCCGGTACATGATGCATAGCACCCTTACGGTGGAGTATCACAAAATCCCATTGTTGCATTTCTAAGGCCCAACGAGCAAGTCTTCCTGTAGGGTCTCGAAGGTTCTGCAACCACCGAAGAGCACTATGATCCGTGATGACCCGAAAAGAATACCCCTCGAAATAGGGCCGCATTTTCTTAATCGCCCATAATACCGCCAAACATTCCTTTTCAGTGGTAGAGTAATTCCTTTCTGATCTCGTTAAAACCCGGCTTACATACACGATTGGATGTTCTCCGTCTTCGAATTCTTGTGACAAAACGGCTCCTATAGCATAACTACTAGCATCGCATTGGACTGTAAACGTTCTGGAAAAATCTGGCCTAGCTAGAACCGGTGCCTGAGTTAGAGCAATCTTTAACTTTTCAAATGCCTCCTGTTGTTCGGGTCCCCAAATCCATTCTTGTTTATTCTTTAACAGCTTCAATAAAGGCAATTTGATGTCGGAATCCTTGTCTATGAACCTAGCGTACCAACCAACCATTCCAAGAAATCTCCTCAATTGCTTCTTGGTATGGGGCGCCGGATAATCGAGTACTGGCTGTATTCTCTCTGGGTCAGGACGTAACCCTTCACTATCTAATAAATACCCTAAATAACGCACCTGGCTACAGCCAAACTCACACTTCTCTCGATTAACCTGCAACCCTGCCTCACACACTCTTTTCAACACGAACTCAATCCATTTCAAATGATCCTCGAAACTGTCGGTGGCAATAATTATATCATCCAAATATCCAAAGATAAATGGTTGGAATTCCGGCCCAAACAATCCATCTATTAATCGCTGAAAAGTCATTGGCGCATTTGTCAAACCGAATGGCATTCTCATGAATTCAAATAACCCAGATCCTGGCACCGCAAACGCCGTATATTTTCGACTCGAGGGTTCCATAGCCACCTGGAAATACGCTTGCTTCAAATCAATTTTTGAGATGTATCTAGCCTTCCGTAATTTATCTAAAATAGAGTCAATGCTGGGAAGAGGATAAGCATCCCGTTTAGTCCTTTTATTTAGGTCTCGGAAATCAATGCAAAACCGATATTAAACGCTATTCCAATTACTAACAGACTCAATTATTATTTTATCTCGATACATCCTTTTGACCTCTTCCTGCGTGACCTCCCACATTTTCGGTGACATTCTACGAGGTCTATGTCTAACCGGCTCATTTCCTTCAACCTCGATTCGGTGTTCCACTAATTTAGTCAATCCGAACTCCTTGGGTTGATTCTCCAGTCCCTTTTTAACTACTCTATCCAACGCTGTTTTCTGATCTCCTTCTAACACTGAGATCCCTGCGCATTCAGCTATCAACACCATATCTTCTTTAGAACTATCACCAATAAACCTATGCCATTCATTATCTCGAACCCTCCAAAGATTTTCTACAGCTTTAAACTCGATATACCATTTTAAACAAAAATCCATCCCTAACAACAAATCATGATTTTTGAAATTAACAGCCCGAAACTTCAGTACTCTATTAATCCCATCAACATCTAAATTTACCTTCAAGATACCAATCACCTTAGTGCAGTTCCCGGTGACACCCTTTACCGTCACACATGTTGGTTCTAATCGATCAACAAACCTAGTATAGACCCTCGGACCTACTACAGAGATCATAGACCCAGGGTCAAACAAGGCTTTATATTCAATTCCAGCTAGATTTACTCGCATATACTTCCTATTCTCCATACATATTTCCTCCACACATTCTTCAAAATCTATTTGGCTTACTCCTGGGAGCGGATCTAAACTATCTACGATAGTTCCACCTCCCCCCAGGTCATTACATGCCACTTTACTGGCCATGGACTGACCAACTAATGAACCCGTATCCTCAACGACACTCAAATCAGAAGAATGAGGTGGGGAATGTACATATGGCATATGCTTCTTTAAAATCCCTTTTAAATAATGTGTTTGGGTTTCTAAACTACTAGCTGTTTCCAACGGATTTTCACCCGCACTCTGACTCGATAAGATACTTGATTGTACATCTCGACCTAACCCATTATCATTAATTAAACTCGTATCTCGACTTAAAGGTACCCTACAAATTAACCTATTACCAACATCTAAACCTACATTTGACGATAAACGACAATCAGTACCAGTTGTTAATTCCTTCTCAACCGTCTGGTTCTCGTTGTTCTCACGATTTAACCTATCCTTCATGCTATTCTTTAAATTCATTATTGAGTCATTTATTGTATTATTCAATCTGTCCATCCAAGTCGGTACCTGATAAATTGCTCTAGTGGCAGATTCTTCTGCCTGTGCTTTACTCCTTACCTTTCCAACAAAATTCTTCAACCTGGGTAACGCTGTCTTCACCCAAGTATTCATCTCGGGCAGATCGTTACTCCGTATAACCACCCTATTCTGCAAATTTTCCATTGAAGCGCTCTCAGCGACCTCTCTACTAGGTCCCGAACTCCCAGCTTCATTCTCTTTACCAGCTTGGTCACTCCGACTACTATTAGTGTTTTCCTCGGTTCCGACCGGCTGGCCGCACGGAACAGAGTATTTCCAACTCACATTTTGTTTCCCATTTATTAATAAACCGGCCGCATCTTCCTTTCCAGCTCGGTAATTTAACTCTATATTTCTATCCATTCCACACGATATATCTCTAAATATCCCATTATTACGCTTCTCTATCAGCATCCCAGCCGTTTTCTCCTTATCGGCTTGGGATTCATTGCTATTAACTTCTTCCCTAATTATATGCATCCCGGCCGTCTTCTGCGTATCAGCGCGGGATTTTTCCTTCCCCTCAACTAAATCCACTAATTCATTCATCCCGGCCGTTTTCGACGTATCAGCGCGGGATTTTTCCTTCCCCTCAACTAAATCCACTAATTTATTCATCCCGGCCGTTTTCGACGTATCAGCGCGGGATTTTTCACTCAATAAAGGCGCCCCTATTACTTTGCAGGAGTTTTGGGGCGAGGAATCGCTCCTGCGACATCGTTTCCCAAATTTCTTTCTATAAATTCTCGAACCGCCTTACAATTACTACAGGTTTTCAATTCCACTCCCAAGGCTCCACAACCCTGGCAGCTTAACTGGCGTTCTCTATTCGGACAACGGCTAGACATATGGCCAAATGCCCTACACGAAAAGCACTGCCTTCTAGGACAGACAGACACCATATGGCCTTCTTCGCCACAACTGTAGCACGTGCTTGGTTTTCTGTTTGGCAACGGGTGGACCCTATTTCCAGTGTTGCCTGTGGTTGTACTTCTATTTCCTCGATAAGGCGGCCACGAGGTATTATTCTCACTGTAATGGTTATTATTACTAGCTCTGAATATTGGCGCTTGAACCGACTGTTGTACATTAGCTATCTCCTGTCTTGCATTTTCATATGATAAGCCGGGTGCAACCGGACTAACTTTTCTTATGCTGGGACCAGGGTTTGAAAAATTTTTATGTCGTGCTTTACAATTATTTGTTCCTGACGTTTCGCCACTCCTCTCCTCTACGGCGCTTACTCTGGCTTTAAAACTCTTATAAGCACCTCCCGGAACTAATACCTTATCTTCTGGAGGTGGAGGAGCATAACGACGATCCAGATCCTTAGCTTTCTCAAACCGCCGGCCCCATAACTCGAAGCTATCTACACTTACCAACGACTTATCTAACATAAAATGCCGATAATCGGGTAACAAATTTCTATAAATTATTTTCATTTGAGTCTTCAACGATGGAGGTTTCCTAAACAAACCTATTAGGTGCCGTATGCTCATCAGGAAATTATTTATAGTCTCCCCCTTAGCCTGTGTCCTCGCTCTCAACTCCGCCAAGAGATCTTCGCTATCCACATCCGGTATATATTGTCTTTTGAACTCTTGTACGAAGTCCTGCCACGAGTAAAAACTAACCCTTTTTGTTCTAAACCACAAATCGGCGCCTTCCGTGAGGACGCAGGGTAATGCCCGCAGCGCCTCATCATCACCAACATCTACACAATCCCTACAATCATTCAAACGGGCTAGGAAATTTGCTGCATCTTCCTTTGGCCGTCCCGCAAATTTTAACCTCCAGTTTTGTAGCACTTTCATGAAAGCGACGATTGCCCTACTATTTCCTAATTGGGATCCTGTCGAACTTGGATTTCGTGATCCTGACTGCGTTCCCATAGTCTCCCCGTATTCTTCATCATTATCCCTAAAATCTCGACGCAAATGTGGTCCATAGCTAAAGTCTAAATCTGTTTCGTCGTCATAGATATTTCCATCTCGAAAATCATTTACTAAAGAATTGGGGTTCCTCGACACTCTGGGAGCTACTGACGGTAACGAAATCGACGGGTCACGCCACTCTGGAGGTACTGGAACTCGATATTGAGGTCTCTCTTCTTCCGTCCCATTGGACTGTCCTACCGGACTAGCAAAAGAAACGGCAGGTCGATTCGAACTGGCGAGATTCGTATTACCTCCAACCGTTGTATACGTAGACGAAATTTGATTGTTCGTACCTGGCCCGAAACTTGGTACACTCATCAGAATTCTAGGAGGAGGATTCCTATGTCTAGTTTGCAAGGGCATATGCTGACTGGGCAATAACTCTCTATTAGTCCTACTAACGACAGATAAATCCAACGCTTGAGGATTTGGGTCCAATGTTAGTACCGAATCGCCAACGTTTCCTTCAGCAATTGATTGGTCTTCTATATTTCCTGACCAAATCGGCGGAGAATCTACCACTGACGCCTGATCCCCTAAATCATCCACCGAAGGATACCACGGGACATCTTCGTGTAAACCTGCGGCCCTAACATTCGCCCTAAATAGTCGCTCCGCCAAAACTCGATCAGATCCGACCGAACTCAAACCTAACAAGTTCAATTCATCCCGAATTTCCGATGCAGGACGTCTAACAATGTCCCTTAACAATGAACGTAATTCTCTCGAACTATCTAATAATCGGCTCATTAAAACGGCATAATCCTCCATGTTGTGTCAGAATAACTAACAACCCAAGTAAAATAGCTCGATTCTAATATCCCAAATATCTCGATGCACAATTCTGAAACTAGTAACAGAAAAGAAACCAAGTATGTTAATGTATTTATCTCGACTTTACAAAAAAAAAACTGTTAAAAAACACAAAAAAAATTTTGTGCCCAACACTAAAATAAAAAAAATTTACACCAACTTAATATAACTCTTAATATCTCGAATTAGAAATTTAACCACTAACTCTCGAATTGGGAAACTGTCGCAGTCAACAAAGTAAAAAAAAAATAAAATTTGTCGATAGTCGTTTAGAAAGGACCAGAAAAAGAAAATTAATTCTGTGGAGGAGTCAGCCTTCCCCCCCCCTATCCTTTTACACTTTTATTACGCCTAGCCTACCAAATAACTAACCTCAATTCGCTTATTAAGTATTTTACCCACTAAATCCAATATCTTGCCTAATAAGAAATAAATCCACTGATAAAATTCTTCATAAAATGATTTATGTTCCTATATTTTATGTCTCCATTGGATAATCTTTATAATTCTTGAGTCTTGAAAAAAAAAAATGGTATCTCAATTTTTCCGTAGCAAAACAGAACCTAGAAATTATAATTGTCTCGACACTCGCGAAGAAAAAAAAAATTTGGTAAATTTGAACGGCAAAATCTCGACACTCCCGTAAAAAGGAAAAAGACAAAAGATTTTCGGTTAATTCGAACAGCAAAATCTCGACACTCGCGTGAATCCTTATTATTCGGTAAATTGGTGATACTTCTGGTATGATGTTTCTGTAAACCCGAAATATCTCGACACCTGCGAATATCTCGATAATGGTAAAATTTCAACACTCGCGAATAAATTTCAAATATCGGATATCTCGAAAGAAGAAAAAAAAAAAATATTCTTGAAAGTGATGAAAGGAGGATCTTATGGTAGAGCTGAAAACGCGAAATATCTCGACACTCGTGAGCTGAAAAAAAAAACTCGCGAAATATCTCGACAACGCTGCGAATGAGTCTTCTTAAATCTTCAAAATCTTCACATAATAAATCAAGAATAATTTCCGTTAAAAATCTAAATTCTATCTAAAATGGCCGACTTTCTACTAAAGAGAGGGAAAAAGGCTCCTCCAAAGAACAACAAAATGGCGGTTTTGCCGTCAAAACGTAAATTCGTCAAATAAGTTATAAACAATAACTTATACACCAATAATTCACAAGTTGTACATACCGCGATAATTATTGAGGAATTACAATAATAACACAAAAAAAAATTATTCTAACTACTCTCTCTCTCTTTCTCTCTGCCAAAATTCCTGGAACTGCTGCTCCTGCAAGAAAAATATATCTCGACCTACAAAAAACAGTCAATTCCCCACCAGGGATGCCATTTGTGACGTGGGATCACAAAAAGTTTAAAAAAATTTGAATATTAAACAAATACAAATTTAAAATTTTATTTTCCCCGATCACCTCTACCCTAGGCGCGTCGCGTGCAAATTGCGAATTCACCAATCGAAGGGGGGTTCAGTTGAAATAACTTACATCGCTAATTAAATTTAAACTATAACAACATTTATTAAATAATATAAGGATTCTACAAATTCTCCAATACAAATGTTTAACAAAAGACGTTTAGCCGATATCTACGGAGATATCAAAATTTAATAATTTAACTCGACTCGACTAAATTATATATAACCCGGGAAATCACGAACATCTCGAAAAAAAAATAAACAATTTATATAACATCTCGATTTAACTGCACCAACCTAAAAAGGAAAATTCCGAGCTGAAAGAAAATATACGAATCTCGAGAATATCACTGATTCAGGTCCACCGGCTATTAGAGAAGAGAGAGAGGACAATACAAAAATAACTAAAGAACTCACCAGCAATGCCAAATGAAAAATAATAATAATTTAAACAATAAAACAAAATCCAAGTTCCCGGCCCACGCACCTTCTTTAATTTATTTTGGAGTATAATCCTAATCTCCGAAAATAATAATAAATGGGCTGAGCCTCGACTTTTTGGTATGGCTCCTTTCCTTTTCGAGATCGGGCGACGAGTGAGTGTGTGTCCCGCTTTTCATCGGCTCGGAAACTCGATTTTCCCTCTAAAATCCATCTAGCATCCTTGTTATGCATATTAGGCAATAGTATTATCCTTGTCTCGTACATTTAGCAAGAATACACTATTGTTCCCGCCAATTTAAGAAAAGAGGGCGTTACAATCAATTATCCGGCCGCGCGACTATTTAAAGGCTTATTAATTTTTATATCATAAAAAGAAAGAAAACACCACCAAAATTCTCAAAAAATATAAAAAAAAATCCCAAATAATTTAATAAAAATTTATCAATTATCATAATAAATCAATCAATAGTTATCAATAAACTATCCTCCAAAAATCGTCTTTTATTCTCTCTCTCTCTCTATTCAATAGCTAACACTTGACTATACCAAAAATTCGGATAAGGAAAATAATAAGTACGCACGGTATATATATACTCGAACTATATTTAGATTATCACGATAAAGGAAGACAAAGACGGAACATCTCGATATTTCTATTAATTCTAATCCCTGGGGAGGATTACTATTCGCCTCCTGGTGAGCAAAAAGAGACTACTTGATTGGTCCTCGACACATTTTCCTATAGTCGCCTCCATGTACTCGCACCTTACTTGCAGCTATCTCTGTTTACTGTCACCAGCTGATTCTCCCCAATTGTTTTCCTCAACAAATCAAATAAATTTTGTTATTAACTGGGGATTAAAGCTAATTGTTTTTAACCTGCAGCGATGCAATTTCCTATCTTGCTCGTCACCCGATTTCAAGTATGTATTAATGAAATCTATTAACAAATTATTTTATTTGTCCCAGGAGGACGACCACTCGTCATAATATGACAAAATAACGTATACAAAACTGTTCTTAACCCAACGAGCTATAAAACTTATAGATTAAAAATAAATAAAAATAAAATAAAAAATCTATTTTTTATATTTAATTTGAAAATTGGGTCCAAAGGGAATTTATATTTGTAAAAATGAATTAATAAATTATTTTCAAATAATTTAAAAAATACTAAATAATTAAATTAAATTATTAAATCATCGTTTAAACAAATGTCTAAAAACGTGCCGAAATTGAGAGGGTCTGGTTCTCTTTGCAAGAGCTGTTAACTCTTGGAGGAAAGCTTTCTCAATTCTCGCTGAAAACTCCCGAAAACACACGATATTCTCACTTGTGCTCCCCCCACCCCTTATTTACTACGAGCCGGCTGACGGCGGGGCCCCGCTGTCCGTTCCACTGCTCCCACGGTATCCCTTATACTCAAAAGCGAGTGCTCGAAATGTCAAAAGTGTACTCATGAACATTACAGAGAACACAGTGAGAACTAGGAGTTTTAATTGAGAATTTTTCTTGTTCTCGAAGTGAGCAGCCCCTCGAGTAATTAAAAACAGTCAGCATATTTCTTTTACTGAAAACAATTATATATTTTTACTAAAATATTTTAAATTCTGATTCCCATTAGTGTATAAATGAATATAAATTATTACCAATTACAATTTATTACAATTTATACCAATATTTAAATAATTCGTATATTCTTTTTCTTTATTTAATTGTTTTGATCAGTTGTTTTGATTTCAGTCAATACTTTACCAACTAATATGTTTTTCTTCTTATAAATAGCAACACGTATGCTATTACTATTTTGATCTTGCATAGCTGTCCAAATAAATTGTAAGTAAGACGTCAACCGAGTGTAAATTGCTGCATGATTTTGTTCATTACAATGTATAGAACATCTTGACAATATTCCGATAACAGTAAAGTCTGGTAAAACAAGTGGACTGCCGCTGTCTCCCTATAATTGTATAGTATATGAAGTTTATGTATTATATAAATATTTAAATATTATGAAACTATTTTCATCTCATGAAAATACTATTTTATTAATGTAGCATCAGTATGACTAATAAATGTTACAGAGTTAATATAAATGTTTTAAACGTTAAAGATAATATGTAACTGCAGATATATGTAGCTTAAAGTATTTTATACTGTATAATTTTACATTTTTATATTATGGCTATGTACTTATGAATAATCAAATAACCTATACATTATGTGCAAACATAATTTAAAAGTTGGTAATATTTAAATTTCTTCAATGAAGTACTATAATTATCAAATAAAAAGTAAAAGGTACAAGGTTTGCACATCGTTAATTTTTATGTTTCATTTATTCATAAATTAAATTCACTTTTTATATTATGCATATATAATACTGCTAATTTATATCTTTGTATTAAATAGAAAATATAAAATATAAAAATGATTCTATAGAAGTACAGCAATTTCAATACTTAAAAAATATTAGCGTATATCCTATAAATGAATTCCTTATCTCCAACTATATGACGAGATCGCTGAGACGACGCTGATCATTTTGGTTCCAGGTGCGAAATTTCCTACAGATCTAGGAGCGATAGAAAAATCTCTAAAAATGGTAGCGGCGGCCGAAAATTCAGTCATCCGCGGGCCTGAATTTGAAATGAGTCAACAAGGTGTAACAGGGCAAGATGTACGGGGCCTAGCTCATATTATCAGCTCTATAGTCAAATTGCTGTTCTTTGATGCCTCGACTAAATAACAAGAAGGAGTAAAGACGGAGTCACAGCGAGAGTCATCGCGAGGGGAGTGAGGTTGTCGGAAGTGAGGACAGAGTGGCCGGCCTATAGACCCTCCCCCCAGCCACAAAGTTCAACGGTCAACGCCACGGAGAGAAATGTGCTCTTTCCCAAAACATTCCTGCCAAACAAAGGCCGCCCCTACCACAGTCGTAGTGCAGGCCCGCGGCAGATTCGGACGCCACGCGAGTCTCTCAGGGCAGATTGGATCGGACCTCCGCCAGCTCTCGACGGCGAGGCGCTCTCAGCCTTTTGCCCGCCAACCTCGGAGAGACAGAGTCTCAATTTCGCCAAATGCGCCCTTTCGCACAGGCAAAAAGACGCGCTACCTTCGCACTGGGCGGACGACATTCCACTGGTGCATAAAAGGGCAGACCCTGAACATGCACCTTTTTGCGTCGCTCGTCTATTGCCCGGAGACACGTCGCTCTCTCCGGACACGTGCTAAATGCCACGCCGTGTCGGAAATCACGCGAACCACGACCGAAGGACTACCGCGTGAACTACCTGCTCGCTAGCCCTAGATTTTTTCAGTCATAGCGTAAAGCACTTATTTCACGAGTATCCTCTCCCCGCCCAATTCTCCCAATTTTTGCGAACGTTGGTACACGGAGAGAAGTTTGCACGTTAAAAACCAGCACTACTTTGAAATAGAATCCTGTTTTCTAGTGCTAGAATACTATTTTCTGATGTTAGAATGCTTTATTTTATGTCTTGTACCTAAATTTAAGGTGCTAATGATACCATACTTTATGTTGGTACTGCACCCGTAAGTTTACTATACTAGAAATTCGTATGTCAGTGCTATAGCATTGAAATTTCAGCTACTGACTCTACTTAGAACGGTTTTTTACCGTTCTAGAATCTAAAGTGAAGGCGCTGCTTGCAGCAGTGAGCAGTGTTTACATAGCTATAGCCGGCTTCTGCGAGGGCTTCTGCGTATAACCTTATGTGCTTATATACTTAGATATATACATATGAGTGTGGGGGGTATATACATGCAGACGGATTTTTCGACTAGAAGTAGAACGGGAAAAAACCGTTCTAAGTAGTAAGAATCTATATGCTAGGAATAGAAATATAGAATGCTATCGATAGTACCGAAAATTTTAGTGCTATCTCCGAGTTTATAGATGGCGCTATCTTAATTTTCAATGCTTGGCTTTTAAATTTTGCGTTCTACTAGTAGAACCGAGTTTTAGGGTTCAAACTTTTCTCTGTGTAACCAGCCCGACGACTCTGGTCTTGAGTCGACGGCACCTCGTTGACTCATTTCAAATTCAGGCCTGCCATTTTTAGTGATTTTTCTATCACTCCAAGCTCCACAGGAAAGTCTCCTACAATTTCGCACCAGGAACCAAAATGATCAGCGCCGACTCAGCAACCTCAGTATGTGTATATTTTTAAAGGCTGTGTATATTTTTAAAAGTTCAATTGCTTTATCTAAATTTATTTATTCCTAAATTTTAGAAATTTTGTATTTAATATAAGTATTTTCGAAGTTTCATTTCACTAATAGATTTAATGAAATTGTTTTGCCACCGAGTTAAGATATAAATAATATAAACAAATAATACAGGTAATACACAAAACTTACATAGCAGACACCTTCAGGCCTTTGTGGAGAGTTCTGTTTTATCTGAGCACAAATATGTTCTTCATGAATAGGAGCCAGAAATAGCGGTTGACATTCCGCGTTGGTAATCACTGTAGTTTCAGCATATTTCAATTGGCTACATTTCTTGTTTAAAATATTTACTTCTATTTCACCATTAGTATTTAAAAAGGCATCGATAACATCAGCCCCAAAACCTGCTATTGTAGGTTTTGAATAAACGTAATTCTTTAAAGTATGAGAAATTTGAGGTAAGTTTACTTTTTTTATCATAGGATTGCTGTTCAAACTCAAACTCGATGCGAGCTGTAGAAAATATGTAATGAAAATAAGAGATGAATTACTGTTAATTTTTTTATAGAATGAATAAAAAGTTCTCACGTGGAGAGAGATGTATATGATCACCATAATAAAAAAATTAGAAAGAAATAAATATATTAATGCTTAATTCAAATTTTATTGATAGACTATTCAAAATATATATTTATATTTACCTTCAAAACAGCAACATCGCCTATGTCGTGATATTCTGTAATATTTGGATTAGGATTGAAGCGTATAAACTCTTTAGGTACGAATATTTTTTCAACATTTATTTTAATTCTCGGAAGTTTTTTATTATTAACATCAATAACGCCTCCCACAATAGAATAAGTTTCCTTTCTGAATCTATCAATCTCGTCAATAACGCAGTGAGCGGCTGTAAGAACGTGTAGATCACTAATAATGACACCACCACATATATGATGTTTGTTTGCCTGAACTGAGACTTGATATTTAAATTGATTAACATGTGCATTGAAACCACCAATGATTCCCTCAACTATTTCTAAATTGTGCATATAGAATATCTTAAAATAATAATTTTTCAAAAATCATTTTATTTAAAATGTTATTTAAAATTAATATTTTTTTGGCATACTTACTACTATTTAGAAACCAAATGGTTAAACAAATGTAGAATATAAAGAAATTTATATTATTATAGATCATTATATTCTTAAAAATGTTAACTGCTTAAAGATACTATTGCTCTTGAATCATTAATTTGGATAAATATAATATTTTTTTAAATAATTAACTTTATTTAGATTTAAAAATATTTTATTTTTTGTTTTCAAGACTGTTTTGTTAAAATGAATTTAAGATACAACAGCGAAATATGTGTTAAACAGTACTATATACAGCAAATGTTGTCTTAAATAAATATTTTTTTAAATGCGTTTTTCCGTTTCGAGAAACTGATACGAAAATTTAATTTAATTTAAATATATCGTTGCAATAAAAAATTTAAATGTTAGAAAACTTTATTTTGTTTTGAAATATCATGTAGGGTAAATCGAGAGATCAATTTTACAAAATATTTATAACATTTCGTTTTAAAATGAAAGTATCCCTTTTCCGAAACTTGCTTCTAAAAATGTTGTACCTAGATATTAAATGTTTATATCTACTCTATTTAATTATGGGCTCCGATAAAATCATTAACTTACTAAAAGAAATAAAAATGGAAGTGTGATTGAACGAGTACAATCAATGCAACAACAATCTGACTAAATTTTTAGATATTATAAATGTAAGAAAATATGTAACCTAATTATATAAGTCTATTTGTATTGTATGTATGAAAATACACGTGCGGTATATATGTGTGCGTCGGTATGTAATATAAAAATTGTAAATGCAGAAGATGTACAGAAATATAAACCTTTACTTCAATTATTTGTCTCTAAAATAGAACATTTTGGTACTGAAGAATTTATTATTTCGAATATTAATGAACTTAAATCCTGGAACAAATTGAGTAACCAAATAGAAAAACAATCAAAATAGTTCTCAAACTTAATTATAAAATTAGTTGAATAGTTCAAGTTTTCAATTGAATTAGAAATTTCGTCGTTTCTTTCAAAAATTCATATCTCTGTTATTTAAACAAAGATGTGTATTACAGATTCCAAACATTGCAGAAATATTGTGACTTGTGAGCTTTTCATATTTGCTAAACATTGAAATTCTTTTATCATGAACGAGTGCTTCATAAAGTGAACAATCATAACAGTTTTCCTACAAAATTAAAACTCCGTCTAAACATAACGGTCTTCGGCCAAGTGTCATTTGAGGTGGAGTTTTATATGATCTCTACGTGTTGTCATACTGATCAAATCACGGTTCGATTATCGTTCCCACACCACAGCACAAACGTACGTGGTAATAAAGAACATTTTCTCAAGCGTTTATGTCGTAAATATAGACTAAAACTAATGCTCGAATAAGTATTATTATAATTTTTTAAGTTTATTCTAAAAACTTCTAAATCACTACTGATTTGCGATTTAAATAATGGTACTCCATCAGAGTTTTGTGAAAACTGTATCGCGCATTACAGATTTACACAAATAAGTAAATAAACAGTAAAAATTAAAAGAATATCGTAAACAGTATAAGTAATAAACAGTATAACAGTTAAGTAGTTATTACAAAATCTACAAGCTAGTCAAGTCTTTTTAATTATATGTTCAGAGATTAATCGCCTATGACACTTTGAATTTTCATCTTTTTTTTAAATACGAGATATGAGCATATGAGAATACACATCGAAATTATAAGTTTAAATATTTATTTAAAAAATGATTTATAATTAATTTAAGTACAATTCTATCAATTTATTTACTTTAGTTTAATAGACATGATATGCAGTTATTATCAATTGTTTTTATTTATTTGGTATCAGGCTTCTAGTTGAAAATAAATAAGTAGTACTGTTTACGAATAGTTATTGAAATAATATAGTTAATTCATAGCTTGTGCAGTTAAAGAAAATTCATAAGTTTTTATAATCAATATACTAATTAAAGGAAGGCTTTAATTGAAAGTAATCACTCCATATTATAGGAAAAAGTTATTAATATACATATTGTTTGTATTTCTACAATTTTTATTGCATTTGGATAACAATTGGTGTACCTTCTTTCAATGAGCTATTTCTGGTTAATATTTGAGTGTTTTAGTCAGTATCTGATTAATATTTGTTTAAATAATAAATACAAATAAGATGATATTCATTCAAAAATTTAAAATTAATTCTGAAAGGTAAATAGCTAGGCAACATTGGTATCCTAGAAATTGAAATTTTCCTTTATTAAGGTGTGTGTGTGTGTATGCGCGCGTGCGCTTGTGCGTTTGTTTTACTATAAACTGTTTTATTCACAGTGAGTTAAATCAACTAATCTTGTTATACAATAGATGCGGATGACTGAGATAAGAAAGAATTATTTTGTGTATTCAAGATCGAATTTATGGAATAATTTATCAATCATTCTTAGAAATGGGACATCGTTTAGCATATGTAAATATAATATAAAGAATTTTTACGTCATAATTATTATATCCTTTGCTATAATGCACACCGCAAATAGTTAGTGAATGAATACGAATGTTCGTTTATTTTCATTTCGTAATGATTGAATATTTAATAATTATTCTAATTAATCATTATTTGACTAAGTACTAGATGTACACTCACGAGTTTAATTCTATACTAATTAAAAAAAATAAGCTTAATATTTTTTATTAAATTGTAAATGACCTACAAATTATTTTATACCTTCGCTACGTTGCATCTTTGTATTTTTAATGCGCTAAACAAATGTACAAATCTTTATCTATCTCTGTCTCTGATTGACTTATAAACAGTAACGCAAAAGAACGCGTGTTGTTCAACGAGTGCTTTCTGAGACTGGAATAAAATCATTTCATGTTCGAAATGCCAATCTTCGAAACAACCTAGCATGTACGCTATGCAATGGATTATTCTTTTCTTCTTTCAGCGACTGGTGATGGAACATTTAAGAGTACGGGATTTTGCAATCCGTGATTTTAATTTTCTTCCCGGGTTTAGTCTACAATCCTGACCATTCGAAAAATAATATTTTTAAACACGTGCTCTTTAATTTATAGCTGAGCGCATTGTACAAATGTTATAATTAAATTTATCACTTATTGTTTATATGCTCATTTTTATTTTTATAGAGTGTCAAAGCACCGTATGGGAGAATAAATAGACGACGTTAAATAAATTAAATGAAAAAAAATAATATTTATAAAAATGTTCATGCAGTTTTTTACAGAAATAAAAGGTAAAGATTTTCAAGATTAGAAGGAAAAAATCTAAAAGGTTTTGGTCGAAATTACACTTTGAATAAAATTGTTACAAATGTACATGAACCTCAATGTATAAAATAAAGTAAACGTTGATATCCGATAATTCTATTATGAATTATACATAATAAACAACATTTTCATTTTAGTCCGTAAAGTACTTTTTATTTATTTTATACATGCAAATGTCCATATTTTTATCAATACAAATGTTAGCTCCATTATGAAATAAACGTTATTTTTAAGCGAGTTGTTGAAATGGTTATTATAAAAATTTGAAACTAATACTTTCATAATGGATAATTTTCAGTTTTCTATTACTGTAGTAACTTTGTTATTATATTTTGTGGTTCAAATAGGTAAAGTATATAATCATACTTAAATATATCACATGCAATTAAAATTTGGCCATTCATTAAAAAAGAGAAAAAATTTTTTTAATTAATTATATATGATTACTTAATTTTAATTACAAGGGTTCATTGAGGGAATTATTGGTGGACACGAAGCTAGTTTAGATCAGTTCAAATACCATCTGTCACTTCAGACAGCTGGAGAACATATCTGCGGTGCAGCCATCATTAGTAATTATCATGCCCTTACAGCTGCACACTGTGTTATTGACGATGACGATGCATTTAAGCAAGAAATGTATTCGATTGTCGCAGGAGTTATCGATGCCTATGACAAAAGTTCCCATAGAATTGAAGTTGATGTTCATAAGATATACGTACCTAAAGAGTTCAAACTTGTTAATCTGAATCCTGGGATTAAGTACCACGAAACAGGAGATATTGCAGTTTTAAAGGCGAGCAAAAATTAATAGAATATATTTTATTATAATATTGTTTGTTATTCTATAAATTAACAAATTGAAAAAGATATTCATATAGTTTTTAAAATAGTTTAAATATAGCGATATAAGTACTTAGTCTTTCACAATATTTATCAGTTTTAACAATATTAGTTAATCAATGATATAGAATTATTTTAAATTTGTATTAAAGATCTATTAAATTAAACATAATACAGCTAAATTTATATATTTGGATTATTCACAGTTAAAGCATAGTGTGTCACTTGGTCCTAAACTGAACAAACTAGATTTACCTACAGCAGATAAAATCAATACTGAAGATAATCAAAATGCAATTATTACTGGTTTCGGTTCTGATTCTTTCAGTGCAGAAGAAGATGAAGGATACAGTAATTTAAAATTTGCCGAAACATTTATAATTTCTAATGAAAAATGTAATCCTATGTACGTTTTTCCAATTTACGATAAACATCTATGTGCTAAAGTCAAACAACACGAGCCTGAAATCCCTGAAGGAGTTTGTACAGTAAGATTGCAATATTATAAAACACACGCACACACGCACACACACACACACACAAACACGTAAACATATAAATATGTCTTTTAGGGAGATAGCGGTGGCCCACTAGTTTTACATGGCAACATTATAGTCGGAGTATTAGTCAGAAGTCCTATTAGATGTAATGAACAAAAATATGCAGCAATTTATACTAGAGTTTCATTATTCCTGGACTTTATTCAAAATGCTTTGAAAGAGACAAATTTGCATGATGTTCGTGTTGCTACTTATGAAAGGGAGAGCATTTGAACAAAATAAATATTATAATGTTAAAATTCGGTACAATTAAGGTAGATATACGAATAGGCTGGCTTCGTTTACCTTTCTACCAGCCTACCTGCAATGTGTTATTAAAACATACGATTTTTATTACTTACATCTGTGTAATACTTTAAAACATACATTACTCGCAAAAATTATATATTAAAGTAGAAATTTAATAATTATTTAAAAGTAAAATAAGTAAAAAAATTGCGTTTTTATTATTTTTGTACTATTTAGGTAAATATGTGTTCATGTTTTATGTAAATAGTTAGACACTAATTCTATTTTTGTTTTATATTTACAATCATGATTATAATTTGGATGAAAAGACAAATTATTAATTATTTAAAAATTATTTCCTTTAACCCTTTTAATGGTATATGCCATTATCCAAGGCCCTGTAGCGCGAAAGTCGTATGCTACCGACTGCAATCAGTTAGGAACGCTTGAAAATATGTTTTTTTTAAGTCGACTTTCGAGAATAACTTAGACCTCTGAAGATTATCCTGGATAATCCTTTCAGATCAGTTTGTTGATATATCGAAGGTAGATGTAAAACGTTTAACTATTTTCTTTCTTTCGAATGATTATGGATGCACTATACTATTAGCTTGCGCTGAGTTCTATTACGCCATTATCGAACAATTTTTTGAACCTCTATCTGACTATATTTCAATATCTTTAATGAGCACGTCATTGATATTAAAGGGGCACAACCAATTTGGAACGCATCATGAGATATGTCCTTCAGCGTGGTGTATACGTCTCTTTCCGGGGTCTGGGATAACATTTTCTATTACTGTCCTTACACGATTTCGCTGCTTATCTAATATCCCTAGGATACCTCCACACTTACCCAAAACTCCTGCGCTTTGCTCAGGCAGGACTCTATGAAGCATCTCCATTCCCCTCCCGAGACGTGCCATTGTTTATTACCTAGCTGTACTTCAAAAGCTTATCTCTGAAACAAAATCTATGCCAAAAATCATTGCGTTTTCCATTTCTTGGACGATCCTATGAGCCATTTTCCTTCTATTTCCTGTCAGTATTGCCAGTTGTAACGTGGTGCTTCTTTACCGAGGCCGATGTATAAAATGTTGAGATTAGAAATAATAATTTAATCAAAGCGATATTTTTTTTTTTTTTTATTTATTGGCTTTTAATTCTACATAGGAATTATATCGCCCTTACATTTGTCAGTTACATTTATATTTACAGAATAGTTTGTTTGATGACAATTTGTACGCTCGCTACTGATATTACAATTTGTAAATTTCCTTAAATATATAGTATTTATTAAACCTTTAAATTGCAGTTTATTAAGTATTTTACAATATACCTGCAAGCCGCGATGTTAGGCCCTTTTACAAAATTCTCGATTTCGAGTGGAGGGTGGATGTTTATTTTAGCTAGGTGTGTTAGGAGTTCTTTCCTTTGTTGATTATACAATGTACAATTACCTAACACATGATCGATGTCTTCGTCACCTTGTCCGCATATACATTGAGCGCTATTTACAATTTTTATTCGGGCCAACGAAGCTGCCAAATTATAATGATTTGCTCTAATACGATTTACCATTACAATCAGATCTCGGGGAAGCTTTTTCTTTGAAAACCATCGTTCACTACGTCTTTTATAGTATTTTAAGAAGAAATTCCTTCCAGTCGACGCAGATATTAAAGCATTTTCTGTGTTTAATTTAGCAGTATTTTTTATTTCCTTCCTGAGATCTGAGTGTGTCATTTTTGTTATTTCTACATCCTTGCTACATGCTACTTGCTTTGCAAGCTCGTCGGCTCTTTCGTTGCCGGGAATGCCGCGATGAGCTGGTACCCAATATATTTTGACTGTGCGGTTATTTTTACACAATTTTTGAGCTTTATTTTTTATACTTAGTAAGAGTGAGCTTGGATTATTTCCGATATCGTTTTTAATTTTTTCCAACACACTTCTGGAATCGCTATAGATATTTATGTTTCGGTGAGGGAATTTTAAGGCTAAGCTCATGGCGTCGTCTAAGGCTACACTTTCCGCCGTAAAAATGGTAGCTCTGTCATTTAGCCGACGTAATATCTGTGAACCGTTTTCGGGGCAAAAACAGGCGGAACCTACTCCTTGTGCTGATTTGTTCCCGTCTGTGTAAATAGCCAAGGAGTTTGAGGAGATTAAATGACTTTCAAATAGCTTAGTGCCTTCATATGACGTTGCGAGTGACGTTCCAAGCTCTGTATTTACCTCGATAGCGGCGAAGAGAGCATGATATTTATTTGTTTGCATCTTATTTAGATAGGAGGGTTCGATTTCTTCGTTTTGATTCTCAATATATGTGATGCAGTTTTTTAATACAACTTTTCGGGTGGTCCGTTTGTTATTATTTATGCGGGTAAGCTTTAATGCTAAATTTTTTGTTTTTGCAATATCTTGCGCGTAAATCTTTAGGAAGAAGGATCTTCCTAGTTGTATTGATCTGTCCTTGATCGAGATTAGATTTGACTCTGCTAGTATAATATTTTTTGGAGTACTTTTTCTGTACCCTAAGGCAGCACGAATAGCATTTAGTTGTACTCCTTCAATTTTATTTATTAGTTTCGTGCTTACCGGATAGTACACAAAGCTAGCGTAATCGATTTTAGGTCTTATCATGCTTTTATATAAGATTATAAGCGTTTCTGGATTACATCCCCACCATACTCCGGTTAAAAATTTTATTATATTTAAAGATCTTGTGCTTTTGACAATTATGTCATTTACATGTGATTCGAAGGAGAGCCGGTAATCAAAAATCACCCCTAGGAATCGAGTCGAATTGCAAGATTTTATTTTTATTTTGTCTAAAGCTATCTCAATACTTCCTGGTTTCTTTTTTAAGTTATTAAAGTGAATGACTTTAGTTTTTTCAGGGGCTAAATCTAGGCCTATATTAAATAAATTTTTTTGAATGGCGGCTAACGCTTTCTCGATGCATGTTATTCCTCTTTTTACCGAACGGCATCTCGTGTAAACGGCAATATCGTCTGCGAATAGAGAAATTTCTGCACTCTTTGGTACATTTGCTGTAATATTAGCAGTAAATAGGATATATAGTAAAGGGCTGAGAACTCCCCCTTGAGGAACTCCTTTGTGTACTGATCGGAACTCCTTTCCGAGAATGTCTGCTGATATTAATCTATCTTGTATTATAAACTTTACGAATTTTAAACAGTTGGATGGTAGGCCTAGAGTAGCGAGTTTATCTAATAGTATTTGAATGCATACATTATCGTATGCAGCGTGGACGTCGAGGAAGGCAGCTATCATCACTTCGGCCTTATCTAATAGGGCATTTTCGATAGTGAGTGTAAGATTCGTTATATTGTTTAAACAGGATTTATTTTTTCTAAAGCCATACTGAGCTTGCGGAATGAGGTTATTTTTTTCAGCCCACCACTGCATTCTGTTTTTTAATATGGTTTCAAATAATTTGCAAGTACACGAGGTGAGTGCTATAGGTCGTAAGCTCTTTCCATCGCCTTTTGGAATGAGGTCTATGTAGGAACTTTTCCATTCGTAAGGATATTTATTTGATGCGTACATTTCATTAAATATATCTGTTAAAATTAACTTGTATTTTATGGGGAGTCTTTGCAATATGTCAAAGTCGATCCCGTCGATACCAGGAGCTCCCTTTGCTCTTTTTGCATTGAGGGCGTGATTAATCTCCGCGAAGGTGAACGGAGAGCTTATAAAAGAATTTGAACGACAATTTGGAAAGTAGCTTGGATCTGTTTGAACCCATGGGGGGCTAATTTTACAAATCGCATTTATTGCCGTATGTTTTTCTTGTAGATTTTCTTGGAAACAAGGTTCGACATCCTTTACCCATTTATTTTTAAATACTTTGCATTTTTTCCATACATACGTTGGACTGGTGCTTATGTCGATAGATTTTGCGAATTCGCGGAACGCTTTACACTTTTTCATTTTAAATGTTTTTTTTGCTAAAGCTACTTGTTTTTTATACTCTATAAGATCATTAAGTTCGTGGGAGTATTCCCACTTTTTGAAGGAAGCTCGCCTACACCTTCTAATCTTTTCGCATTCGGCGTCCCACCAAGGCGCAGGGTTTTTGTGATATATTTTATTGAACTTATTGTTATTGTTTTTATTTGGCGTGGAATTTTTTACCGCTGACCTTATAGAATTATAAAATGCTTCGTATTTTTCGTTTGCCGTCAGAGTATCATACTGCCTATCTAAAAATGTTATTGAGTATGTTTTTTCCAGTTCGACTGCGAACTTATCCCAATCCGTTCTAATAGATTTTATTTTAAAAGATTTTTTAGTATATAAGTTTTTGGTTACATTGACTGTAATAAACAGAGGGAAATGATCCGATCCCCACGTTTCGTTGCAAGCTGTAACTATTATTTTATCGCTAATGTTAAGTGAGGATGATTTTGATTTTCTCTGCGTGTCAATGTGAGTGTAAGTGTTTATGTTATGTAAGTCGTGGTTTTGAATCACCTGTTCTAATCTAGCGCCATTACTGTCTGTATATTTACCATTCCACGATAGGTTGTGCGCATTGAAGTGACCTACCAAAATCGTCTATCGTAGGTACGATATTATTTACACGTAAACCGCATACTTCTATAGATAAATCAGGCGATATGATATCTGTTATTTCAACAAAACCTATATTCTTACGTACTAATATAATTACGCCTCCGCCTCTTGAATGCTGCCTTTCTTTGAAGCTGCGCGTATTCCAGAATATAATTTTTAGATCCTTATTAATGATTTTTCCAATTGTATTTGCCATTTTTGTTTATATTGTTTTTATATATTTTGCACTTTTTTGCAAGTGTTTGCTCTACTGAATTCTGAGTGGAATTTTATTCGTTTGTTGATGCGTCTGAGTCGAGTTCCAGTGATCCCACAAATCCAGGGCAGGAGCTGGAAGTGGGCCAGAAGAGGCGACAAGGGCCCAAAAAAATCCCATCCTCTGACTGACAGGCCAGCAAGAAGCACAAGGGACAGTCCGGAAGGGGCATGACTAGCCACCAGCCAAACCCTGCAAGGGCTGGACAGGTGGCGGGCGGTGTCCTAACGGACACCGAGCGCACCAATCCCTTGACCATTGTCGTGGTGAGGGAGGACTATCCTGATAGTCTGATCACTCCGGAAATGTTTGCACAATTCCGGGTGGCGGTCAGGAAGGAGTTCAACCTCATGCCACGTAGCACGTAGCCAAGGTTTGATATCTGCTATTGCAGGCAAGGGTAGTTAATTCTAGTGGCAAATAATCCGGAGGCGAAGGAGTGGATGTCTGCCAAGATATCCACTCTGGACTTACCCTGGGGATGCCCAGGACTTAAGATGGCGGGGGCCTAAACTCCTCCAGCACAGAGTGAAGGTCATCGTCTGGATCCCTGCGACACCAGAAGATCCAGCGGCGGTACTGGAGAGGCTGAAGGCTTCCAACCCCTCCCATAAGACAAATGCGTGGAGGGTCGTGAGCTTCCAGGTCGGAGAAGAAGGGGTGGAAGGCATAGGGGATAAATAACTCCTGGTGCTAACCATTTCTGAATCACACGCCGGGAGCTTCGCGCCCATTAACGACAGGCCCTTGTACGATCTCGGCAGAATACACCTTAAGGTATATTCTTCCGAGAGGCGAAAAGACCTGTTGAAGGGGAAAAGGAAGTAGAGAGAGGGACCAGATGGAGACATAATGGCTTGACTGCAATGCACACAGGCATAGCACTAATCCAAGAACCCTGGGTGGTGAAAGGTGCCATTAGAGGGCTGGGAGGTTTCATCTATTTCAGGGATACCAAGGAACGGAGACCAATAGCCTGCATAATAGTTAATGGGGCAATCAAAGGAGTTAATGCGCTGCCACTGCTTGATTTCTGCACAAGAGATCTTGTGGCAGTTACAATAAACCTAGACAGATGGATATGATGCAAACTTCCACCATTGAGTGTGGAGTAGTTCCAATAAGAATGCGAGAGGAGCTAAACTTTTAGAATTCCTCGCAGGCACAGACTTAGAGATAATGAACGTCGACAATACATCAACTTTCAGGAATGTGTCTAGAACGCAGGTAATAGACCTGATGATCGCATCAACAAGTGCTGCACTTCTCAGTCGGTCAAACCAAGGCAGTCCAATCCAAATGGGTAAGGAACCCCAAGTGTACCGACTGGAGCAAATATACACAGGAGGTGGAGAAGCACTACGCTTCTTCCCACGTAAAATTAGAGACAGTGGTTCTCTCCAGGCGGCAGCATGAACCTTCAATGAGGAGATCGTACAAGCCTATGAACGCAACTGCCAAAATAGGCAAGCCAGGCGTAAGGGCGAGATCTGTTGGTGGAATGAAAAACTGCCCCGTCTGAGAGAGGAGGTTTAACACTCCCTCAAAAGAGCCAGGAAATAAGATACAGAGACCCTGTGAACCCAACATAGGATAATAAGGGACAAGTGCAGAGAGAGCGTAATGAATGCTAAACAGAATAGCTGGAAAAGCTTCTGTGAGGGTACCCCAAAAGGCAGGGAATCGGTTAAAGTGAACAAGATTCTTTCTAAGAATCCGGAGGCCCTTCTTGGATCACTAAAATTAGCGGGTGGCAGATATGCTACGTCGGATAAGGAAATGTTAGATATTCTCGTCCAAACACACTTTTCCAGTTACACAAAGGACACTATTGATTCTATGGGAAAAGGGAAGGTGGCTAAACGAAATAACCAGAACAACGGGCTTCTAGGAGATAACTGTAGGCTAGTAAATAATATTGTTACTCATGAAAGGATTAAGTAGGCGATCACACTTGGTCAGATTCCGAAGAGTTGGCAAGGAACTTGGATAGTCTTTATACCAAAACCGGGTAGATGCGGATGCACATCACTCAAAGATTTTAGACCAAACAGCCTGACTTCCTTTGTCCTTAAAACAGTGGAGAGAATGGTTGATAGGTATATACAAGAGCTCATCTCAAAAGAGATAGGACTTCATAATGAGAAAGATGCTTAAAGAGCGGGAAGATTTACGGAGACCGCACTTTATAGAGCGGCTTCGTGTATCGAAATGCGACTAAAAGCGAAGGGATTCGCAATAACAGCATTTCTAGATATAGAAGGAGCATTCGATCACACGGCACGGGAGATAATTAAGTCCTCTATGCGCAGGAACAAAATTCACCCAGGGCTGGTGGAATGGGTGGATCACATGTTGTGAAACCGGAAGCTGAAGGTCAGTAAAGGCAGCACGACGCTAACGGGCACAGTAGAGTCTGGATGTCTCCAAGGATACGTTCTGTTACCCCTGCTATGGTGTCTGGTGGTAGACGAGCTCCTATGACTACTTAATGATGCGGGCTGTACGGCTGTAGGATATGCAGATGACATCCTAATAATAGCCAGAGGTCCGCTCCTTGACCCCCTTCTGGGGATCATACAAAGTGCCTTTACATTGGTAGAAAAATGGTGCAATAAAACGGGGCTTAGTGTCAACCCTAAGAAGATCTAGATACTCATGTGCACCAGAAAATACAAATGGGAAAGGGAATGCAAGCTGACCTTAGACGGACAGAAATTACCCATAAGGGATGTGGGTAAATATCTAGGTGTCATTGTGGATATTAAATTGTCTTGGAGGCAACACCTAGAATATGTTACCGGGAAGGTCAAAGTCAACCTATGACAACTGAGAAGAGCTGTGAACAGGAACTGAGGACTGAGACCGGAGACCATGAAATGGATGTACGAGGCTGTAGTTAAACTGATATTGATCTACGGATCGGTAGTATGGTGGCCAAGGACAGAACTCTCAACGACTAACGTGCTTTTAGAAAATCTAAGAAGTGACCTTGATAGTAGCGGCTCCAGAAGCTCTACATAGGGTCACAAACACGTTAAGTGAAGAAAGAATGGAGGGGCTAGATAAGCTCCCCAGGGGATTGGACGAAAAGGCCACTCTTCGGATGTGCCCTGACGCCACGAACACCTACTTCCTCTTTGATAAAAAGTATAGAATCAGAATCTCATACTATACTGCCTTTTGGAACGTACACGACAGTGAAACAGTCT
Organism: Sycophaga agraensis; assembly: GCA_018906755.1. NCBI lineage: Eukaryota > Metazoa > Arthropoda > Insecta > Hymenoptera > Pteromalidae > Sycophaga > Sycophaga agraensis. The sequence goes on along the minus strand of JACCIE010000121.1, from coordinate 313,374 downwards.
GAACTGATGGTTATAAACTGGACTGCAGAGCTGGCGAACGATACGCCCAGTGGTCCTCGAGTATACATCTGCACAGACAGCAAGTGTGCCCTACAGGCACTAGACGATTTTACGACCATATCTAGGTTGGTTTGGGGATGATATCAATCTCTAAACAAACTAGCTGAAACAAGTAAGATCACCCTCATCTGGATTCCTGGACACTGTGGTATTAAGGGAAACGATAGCGAATGACCTTGCAAAAATGGGAGCCAGAAGTAGGTTCATTGGACCAGAACCAGTCATCGGCCTCGATCAGAGTCTAATCAAAGAAGAGATTAGGCGATGGTCAGAAGTGATGACATACGGTACATGGAACAAAGTTGATACGTGTGATCAAACAAAGACCTTTGTTACGGCAACTAACGCTAAAGAATGATCTGAACGCATAGTTCGATTAAACAAAATCAAGGCTAGGCTACTGGTGGAGATAGTGACAAGACACGCTGACCTAAAAGTACACAAGTGCGTAGGCTTAGTAACAGACCCTTTCTGTAGGTTCTGCTACGAGGAAATTGAAACCGCTAGGCATATATTTTGTAGTTGCCCCGCCTTATCTGGGAAGAGGCAACTATTTTATGGTGTACCCGTCCTAGAGGCAGAAGAGATAGGCACAAGGCACGCCTCCAACATACTATCTTTTTGGGAGGCAATCAGGCTGATTCTTCAGGGTTGTTAAACGCACACGAGGGACGCCAAGGGATTACCCATGCAAAAGTCTGAAAAGTGAACAAATATTAAAAGTTTAGACGTATTTGTTAAAAAGCTATTCTTGCATAGAGCTTATCTTAACATAGTAATATATTCGAATTTAATTTCGTTCTAGGATCAATCTTACTTTTCTATGACTACATCATTTACATTCTTAAAATTCCGATCCTAAATTCCGATACTATTGAGTTCTCTCTCGTTCAAAAACTTACTGTAATAAATAGTAATAATCAGAAATCATGCATACCTTGGGCATTAATTGGACCATCGATTTTATTATTTGCAAATAAATATTAACTGATTGAAGGTAAACATTATTTATGTTGCCAAATGATGACAGAAGTAGCCAATCCGATAATAATTCCAATAAAGCTTTCTTTAATATTGATTTATAAACTGTCCGAAAATTTGACACTTGTATAAACCACTTGTTTAACCACTCAAAATCAAATTCTTTACCTTTAAAAGCTTAATCAAGTTCTTCTAAGCTTACCTTTTGTGACGGGGCGTATAACATCGGCGCGCGCGCGGAGCCGATCTCGCGAGACGCGGGGGGGAGGGGGGGGGGGGGTCCGGCCGCGGGAAAATTCGTGCGCGGCCCGGTGTGCGGCCTTTGGCCGCGAAGGCCTGCGCGCGAAAATCCCCGCCGCCCGCGAGCATATTCCGCTCGCCGCGGGGTTGCGAAGATCCGCACAAAGCGGAATCGGCGAGAGTCAATGCTCGCGCGGGTTAAGCAGCATTCGGCGCGGTTGGTAGCCGGATGGGTGAGCTGCTTGGGCGTCCCACACCCAACTATTGGCTTTCGGGATTTTCCCGCTGTTTTTTCTCCCGGGATCTTTTCGGGATAGGAAAACAGGCCTAAAGACGCATTATTGCTGCTGGTTGCAATGATTTGGTATTAATAAATTATTGCAATAGATAGCGGTTTGCTGTTTTTTTTTGGTCGGTTTTCCGGCCTACTTTTAGAACAGCATGTAAATAGGTGGCCGTGCATAAAGGGTTTCGCGCAGCCAGGTTATGGCTAAGGCGCCCGAGTTATGCGCGGCAAATTAGGCTAGGTTTTAGGTTAGGTGAGGGTACAGGGCCCAGTGGAGGGGTGAATCGTACGAGGGAGAGGGGGAAAAATCCTACAGCCCCGGAAGCAGGCCGGTCATTAGTCTCGCGAAATTAATTAAATTCTTTTATAGTTTTTATTTGATTTAAAGCGGCGTGGTGCGGCGAGTACGCGGCTATAGGATTTTTCCAATCCTACCCGAGCGCACGAATACCCCCGGGCCCGGGAACAGCCGTTGCGACTATAGGGGTGTGCACAACCCTGGGGGCTAACTGGCTAAATGTACCCAATTGTATATATAGGTTAGGTTAGGTTAGTAGTTTTAGTTTTGGTTTCTGTTGTTTTCCTTTGTGTGTGTTGTCTGAGGGACGTTCTAATAGGGTGTGTGAAGCTACGGTCGAGTCCACCACTTCCCGACGGGGAAGCAGTCGGCGGAGACGGGTTGCTGGGGGCGACCTAGGCCGCTGACGTGGTTGGGAGTGACGTAGCCTACACCTGTCTCCGATGGCTTTGCCGGGAGATACCTGCTGTGGAGGACTGCCCGTTGCAGTCAAAACAGCAGGCAGGGGTGTAGTTCGCTCGGCTCGTGCTTGTCTCCGATGGCGTCGCCGGGAGACACCGACTGTGGGGGACTGCCAGGGGTAGTCGAAGCAGTTGGTAGGCGGCACGAATGGGCATGTCGATCTGTCCTCGTTTCCGATGGCTTGGCCGGAAAAACGCCTCTGTGTTTAATGCAACATGGAGGCACGAGAAAGATCGAAAAGTTAGGTTAGTCCACGATGTAACTAGTAGCGAAATATCCCCAGCTAGCTTCCTGGACGATGACCTGTAACCTAGTCAGGGAGGGTTCGGGGCTGGGCGAGTGCATCGTAGCGAAACTCGTATCTCTCTCCGAAACTAAAATTAAGTATATATATATATTTATAATTATAATATGTATGTTTTGTTTCCTTACCCGTCTTTTCAGAGGGCCAAGGGGAGGCGAGAGTTTGCTCGCACGTGCGATTAAGCCCCGATAACCGACCGACAAAAGGGGGGGGGGGTTGTCATAAGGGATAAGGAGGCTAGGGAGGGGAGGGGCGGATCCTGGAAGGGTCCGCGAGGCGTAAGCTCGAATTCAACGAGCAGGCCCGGAAAATGAGTGTTTCATCCAAGGGCCAGCGAGTTGAAGGAGGGCCGTCGGGGTCCGGGAGTTCGGACGTGAAGGGGAAGGTTCGAGGAACCAGCCCGCCTGACGAACTCAAGGACCCAGCGATTAAGGAGCACCCGGGAGCGGAGAACTATGAACTCCGCGTGAGAGCGCTCCTGGGAGATCGCACGGCTAGGAAGCTCCGACGGGAGATGTGCGCACTCCCGCTCGTCGAGATAGCAAGGAAATTAGTGGCAAATAGCCTTAATTTTAGAGGAGAGGAAGCGGAGTTAAGGGAGCGTCAGTGGCGATTCGCCCTACGGGTCGCAAGGCCCGAGCTCAACGTTCCCTGGTTGTTCGGGTATGACGACGACCCGGCAGTCGGGCCATGCTCGACGCCGCTGTGCTGTGAGGACCTGTGGGGGCGTCGCCGAAAGAAATCGGTGCAGCTCGATAGACAGGCGGGGCACAGCGACGTCTCCGATCACGGGAGCTCTCATGAGGAGGAGGCTGGTAGCCAGAGCCCGGAGGAGGTGCAACGAGTGCAGGGGACGGCGCAGCAACCCCCCGAGGGGGAAGTAAGACTGCTGCCTAGCCTCGAAGCAGTCCAGAGCTTAGGCGAAAGCCTGGATATGCTGCTTCGCCTTTCGGGCATCTCAACGCCCGGAGCTATGGCAGGAGCAGCACCCCTGAAAATTTCGGGTGTCGAAGGCCTAGAATTCGCTCAGGAATATAACCGGGCGTTAAAGGACCTGGGACCCCGAATTAAGGCGCTGCAGGGAGCAATCGGAGGGGTAAAGATGGCCGCAGAACTGGGCCCCGGTGAAGACGTGGGCCCCTACGTCGCATTAAAAGCGGCGGAAGCCTGCAGGGAGGCGGAGGCTAGCAAGCAGCCTCCCGCCCCGGCAGAGCCCATGGCGGCATCCACTCCTGTGGATTCGCTCCCGGAAGAGTCTGAGAGTGAGTCCGAGTCGACGGGGATTGAGGAGAGCAACGGAGAGGAGTTGTTCTGTTCGCTTCCGGCCCCGTCGAAGGATTCGCACAGGCCAAGGCGCGAGGGAGGAGAGAACCCGAGGGCACCATGCCAGGGGAATGGCCAGGGCCCGAGCGGGAATCCTCCCGGCCACGACGCGCCTGCGGCCACGGGGTCGCGAAGGAAATCCGTAGCGCAGTCCGGAGGCGAAGGGCTAAAGAAAATGGATGACGAGATCCGATGCGCCCGAGCACTCCGTGACGCTTCTCTGACCTTCTCTAACGGAGACAGGGAAGATGCCTACGATTTCCTGCAGGGGGTCACGCTGATTTGGCAACGAGGCCGTTATACGGAACGATGCCTTATCGCAGCCCTCCACTCGGTGCTCCTAAAAGATGCCCGGCGATGGTATCAGGATTTAGAGCGGACGTTTGTAGATTGGCCGGCGTTTTCAAGCGCATTTCAGGCCAGGTTTTGCAAGCGGATGCTGGATTCCGATTTGCGTCGGGACCTGGAGGATATGCGCCAGGGGGACAAGGAAACCATAGGCCAGTTCGTGAGCAATTTCCGAGCGAGAGCCGGACGTTTCCGTCGTCCCTAATCCGAACCGAGACAGATCGTCATGATTCTAGAAAGAGTCAGGTCTGAGTTCCGCGATTATCTTATGGATAAAGATATTCGCACACTCAACGATCTGGTCATGCTAGGAGAGCGGAAGGAGCGAGTCAATACACTCAATGAGCGCTTTGAAAATTCGGGAAAGACGCGCAAGAGTGACAGGCTCCTGGTAAAGCGGGAAGAAAGGTTCAACGCGGTGGAGGGAGTACTTCCTACACCGATGGTCAAGAAAAGCTCCGACAAGTCGAAGAGAAAGGGCAAAACGAGCCCGCCAAACGACTTAGTCGATGAGCACGAGGAGGAACAGGTGGCTGCAGCGCAAGGCCCGTTGATGAGGCCGAACCGCAGTTTTGTCCCCCCTGGCGCCCAAAAACCATCGGCACCCAACGGCCCACCAAAGGGCCCAGGGTGGGGAGGGCCCCAGAAAGCTGGAGGAAGGATCCCGGCGAATCTGGCGGGCCTCCCCGGTACCGCCCAGGGGTGGAGAGGGCCAGTAAGCCAGAACTTCGCGGGAGTGGCTCCGCAGAACATGGCCGGCTGTCCCGGTACCGCCCCGGTCTGGAGAGGGCCAGGGAATCAGGGTTTCCCGGGATATCAGCAGGGAAGCCCGGCGAGCTTTCCCAGCCCGAACCAGAGAAACGGGCCGAGAGGAGGACTCCCGTTTAACGGGGCATGCTTTACATGCCAGGGCACAGGGCATAGGGCAGCCCAGTGCCCGAAACGGGTCTGCCTGCGTTGTCAGCAGCCGGGGCATTTCGCAGCGAGCTGCACTCGTACAGAGGCGCCGCTAAGATGCCTAGGCTGCGACACTCCGGGCGTTACTTTCATGTCTTGCACAAATTGTAGCGTGATTTAGGAGAGCATAAAAAATGCCAACGCAGGGCGATAGAGACGCTCCCTACACCCTGCGAAACGGAGACGCGAGCGACCCAACATAGGGAAGCGCAGGCGGGGGCAGAAGGAGATCGACCGTTGGCCACATTCTCGGGCACTTTGCTAGAGAAACGGCCAGGGTTCGATTGGACGACTCTCCTGGAACCCCCACCCGCTGCAATGGAGGGAGCGCCAGGGAGCCAGGGGAGGGAGGGGCAGCCATCGCCATCGCCGAACCCGTTAAACTCGATAGACCTCCCGGTGCCCGCGAGTAACTCGGGGTTCGTGCCCCCGAGCGCGGAGCGGGGGAGCAAATCAGTAAACGAAGGCGCAGGGATAACTCCCGAGCCCGGCTCAGGGGTTGAGTGCGCCCCGGAGAGCGCCGAGTCTCATGGTGAGGAAGTCATAGCGGGGGCACAAGGCGATAATCGCTGGTTTTGCGCCGTGAGACTCGGTGGGCGAGTGCTGACAGCGCTGTATGACCCGGGATCCCAGATCTCTTGCATTCACGCAAACGAAGCGCAGGAGTTCAAAGATCGGTGGAGACCGACGCAACTCATGGTGCGAGGCCTCACAGGGTCAACCCAACCGTCGTTGGGAGTGCTGAAAGTCTGTTTTAGCGTAGATCAACAGGAAGGACTGGTAGAATTAAGAGTAATTCCGTCCATGGATTACCAGATGGTCCTGGGCGTTGACTTTATACGCGGATGGGCTTTCGAAGTCCAGCACGGCAAAGGGAGGTGGCGCATCCCGGGGGGAGTTTGGAGGAGCGTCATGGAGAAGGACCTGCCTGAGCAGAGTCCAGGGATTCTAGGGGAATGTGCGGGCATCGTAGAAGTTCAGGACGAACAACGTGAACGCGTGAGGGCACTGGTGGAAAGTATTATCCCAGAGCCCGGGCAAATTCACGGGTTTACGACGCTCATTGAACACCATATTGATGTGCAAGGGGCGAGGCCGATCCGGCACGCGCCCCGTCGCATGTCCCCAAAGATTTTGGAATTCGCTCAGCAGGAGGTCCAAAAGATGCTGGACAAAGGCATAATTGAGCCTAGTGCCAGCGAATGGTGTAGCGCGCCCGTGATTATAAGGCGAGAGGAAGGCAGCTACCGCTTCTGTATCGACTTTCGAGATATAAATAAATTGACACGGAGGGATAATTACCTATTACCAAACATGGATTCGATTCTTGACAAACTAAGAAACGCCAGGTATATCTCGAAGGTGGATTTAAAGAAGGCGTATTTTCAGGTGTTCCTGACGGAGTGTAGTCGCCAACACACTGCATTCGCCGTCCAAGGCTCGGGTCAGTGGCAATTCGTAAGGTTGCTGTTCGGGCTATCAAACGCCCCAGCGACCTTTTGCCGACTGATAGGGGCCCTTTTTGGGCCCGAGGTAGAGCCACACGTCTTCGGTTACCTAGACGATTTAATCGTAGTGACCGAGACGTTTGAAGAACACCTGGAGTGGTTGGAATATGTACTAAGGACCATAGTCAATGCGGGCCTGGAAGTCAACCGTGAGAAATGCGAATTTTGCTGTTCCAGCGTCGTGTTTCTCGGGTATCGGTTGGATGCTGAAGGACTCAGGGCAGACCCGGAAAGGGTCGCCCCCGTCCTGGAATACCCGGCACCTAAGAATGTAAAAGAACTGAGAACGTACCTGGGCATGGTAGGATGGTACTCGAGGTTCATTCCGTTGGAGGCAGAGGTCAAGATACCTCTGGTTAGACTCCTGAGGAAGGACCAAGAGTGGGTTTGGGGAGAGAGTCAAGATTGCGCGTTTAGGGCCCTAAAGGCGGCGTTGGTTGAGGCCCCGGTGCTCGCACGCCCGGACTTATCGAAACCCTTCATGGTTCAAAACGACGCTAGCTATTATGCTATTGGCGCTGTACTGACCCAGGAGGATGAGGATGGTCATGAACATCCGATAGTGTACGTAAGCCGTGTGCTTTCACCGGCCGAAAAGAACTACACGACCACCGAGAAGGAGTGCCTCGCCCTCATTTGGGCAATTAAGAAACTGCGGCCTTACCTCGAGGCCTATGAGTTCGTTGCACGAACGGACCATAGCGCTCTTCGGTGGCTGCAGAATCTTAAAGACCCCACGGGCCGCCTGGCCAGGTGGGCCCTGGAAATGCAGCAGTGGGACTTTCAAATTGTGCATACCAAAGGTTCACTGAATAAGGTCCCGGATGCCTTGTCGCGGGGTATTCTAGACGATGGGCCAGAGGTCGCTTCATTCGAACTGATATCGGATCCGTGGTATCTAAATCGATTGAGAGATGTAGAACAAAGACCGCTCAAATTCCAGAACTGGAAGGTCGAGGACGGCATGTTATACAGATACTCAATCGATGAACTCATGGACCCGATATCCTTTCGAGAGGAGGGGTGGAGGCTCGTCGTGCCCGCTGAGCATAGAGCGAGGGTTATGGTAGACGCACATCGGCATCCGTCGTCGGGACATCTAGGAATAGAGAAAACGTTCGACCGTATAGCCCGCGAATACTATTGGCCCGGGTTCTACCAAGAGGTGAGGGACTTTGTGAGAGCCTGTGAGGAATGTCAGAAGTACAAAGTTTCACAACAAGGCCCTGTAGGCTTAATGAGTCAAAGGATAGTCGAAAGACCATGGCTAGTGGTGGCAGCAGATCTAATCGAGCTCCCCAGGAGTAGGCAGCAACACAAATACGTCATAGTGTTTGTGATTTACGCGATGGGTTGAGCTCAAGGCCCTACGGGCAGCCACCGGGAGAGCGGTGGCAAGTGCTCTGGAGGATTTCATCCTATTCCGTTGGGAAACTCCCACGTTCCTGTTGACCGACAATGCAACGCATTTCGTGAACCAGCATCTCAAGGAGGTACTGAAGGAACACGGGATAGAGCACGTCACGACTCCCCCGTATAGCCCCCAAGGTAACCCGGTGGAGAGGGTCAATAGGACGCTTAAAACGATGATAGCCCAATTTGCGGGGATTGATCATCGTAGCTGGGATGAACATCTGCCCGAGTTGCGGCACGCATTGAATACGGCCGTACACTCGAGCACGAAGTTTTCCCCGGCTATCCTGAACTTTGGGAGAATCCCGCGACCCAGTCAGAGCCTGAGACGGGCCGTGGAACGCAGGGATCCAGTGATCCCGGTAAATCCCGAGCTCTGGAATAACCGCATGGAACGGCTCGAGCTAATCCGAGACCTCGTCAGGAAATATAATGATGAGGCTTGGGCGAAGCAGAGCAAGGCGTATAACCGCAACCGGCGGTACGCCACGTTCCAGGAAGGTGATCTGGTGCTGCGACGCGAGCATACCCTGTCGGAAGCGGTCAGAGGGATTTCGGGGAAGCTAGCCGCCAAGTATGCGGGCCCGTTCGTGATAAAAAAGGTTCTGGGGGACACGACGGTGCTACTGGAGGAGGCGGGCCGGAAAACCGCTAAGGTGCACGTTCAGCACCTGAAGCGGTACGTGCTCCCGCGACAGGGTAACGCCAGCAACGCGCCCTAACAGAGAGGGAGGGGGCGGGTCCCGGGATAGAGGAGGGGTGGCTGGTTGGCTCCAACATCAAATTCCTTGTGTTTTCAGGATGGCCGACGAGGAAATCACGGGAGACCCCCCCGCTTCGGGGCCCCAGGAGCGGCCCGCAGCGGGGGCCATCGGGACCCGAAGGAGCACGGCGGAGGAAGAGGACCGGCTCCTCTCCGGGGAGTTCGATCTTATCGATCTCCACTCCCCGGGGCTGAGCCGGCTCTCCCGGACGGACAGCCCGATGAGCGGGGTGGAGGAGATGGTGGTTGACCCTCCATCCACACCGCCACCATCCGCCCAGCAGAGCGAGGCCACGCTGCCACCATCCACCCGGCAGAGCGAGGCCACGCCGCCCATGCCACCAAGGGCAAGCGAGCCTGCGACGCCATCGTCGCCCCGACGGGAGGAGGTAGCGGCGCCGGAAGCGCCGTCCACCCCGGAGCCCATGGAGGTGGGCCCAGGCGAGCCGCAGCGGAACGACCGGGCGGTCATCCACCTGGCGCACTACGCCGAGGAGCTGCGTCAAGAGCGACGGCAGCAGGATCTGGCGAGGAAGCGCCATCGGCCGAATCGTCGGCGCCGGAGGCAGCTAACTATGGAGGACTATGAGTCCTCCACCCTCCCAGCCCATCAGGGAGGGCGTCGGCTGCCTCCGGTGTCCGACAGGAGGCTGTTGGAGCGCAGGGACGAGGGCGCGGCGCCCACACCACCAGGCCCGCCACCAGTACCCGTACCACCGCCACCAACGCCCGGCCCAACACCACCGACGCGAAGGCCAGCGCCCCGGTCCGAGACGGCGAGGGCGAAGCGCGGCTCCCGTGGAAAAGGGAGACTCGCGGAGGGCAAGGGGGCAGCGGCCCCCGGTACGGCGGAGGAAGAATGCCGTTTGGCCCCCCGGGAAAGGTGCGGGCTGCGCCCGCGCCTCCCGGCTAAGGATTCCGGGGCGGCCGGGAAGGTTGCGCAGGAGCGATCTTCGACGGCCGCCCGCAGCCCAAAGGGAGGCAGCGGCAGCGACCGCACCCGACGAGTGACCGAGGTGTCGGGGGTAGGCGCCCCAATAGCGCGGACTGGGAGGTTGCCGGCGATCTGCGCAAGGTAGCGCCGGCACCCTTCGACCCGGAGGTGGATCCCCCGCCAAAGGTTCGTTTCCGCTGCTGGGCGCGAGGGCACGCGAGCTCGGCGTGCCCGGCACCCCGGCACAGGATGCTCTGCCGGAACTGCGGCCGGCTGGGGGTGACCATCGGGTCATGCCCCAGGTGCAGCGAGGCCTACCGGCAGGCCGAACGCGAGCGGCGCGCGCGGAAGCGCAGGGCACTGTCGGCCCCATCCGGACGAGACGCGCCGGGGACGTCGCGGGGGGGCCCCACGGAAGGCCCGGCGACGGATGGGGGAGAGGGAGAGGCGAGCCAGGGATCGTGGCGTCCCTCAAAAAGGGGAAGGCACACCAACGAGCCTTCCCCTGCGAGGACTCCCATGGGGCCGCCCCCACCTCCCCAGCCGTTAGGGACACCCCAAAGGGCCCGGCCGCACTCGACCCCACCCACGCCCGCGGCCGTGCGCATCCGCGGCGTCGTGGAGCGCGAGGACAGGAGGTTGGCGGAGGCCAGGGGAGCGCGCCCAGGAGCCAACCGTGGCGCTGGGCGAGTCGCGCAGCGATAAAGGGAGGGGGCCCCGGTATGTGGGCCCGGTTTGGGGGTTAACCTCCTCCTCCCGGGCTGCGCGTCGATCGCCTCCCTGGTCTTGTGCCCCGGGAAGGCGAACCAGAAGGAGCCCGCCGTCACTTTCCTGCAGAAGGACTGCACCATAGGGGGGGGGGGCTCGGGCCCCGGGCTCGCCGCCGCCGATACCGCTGCGAACCCCCAGACTCCTCCCGAAGGGCGGGCGACAGACGCGGTCGCGGCGATGGACGCCGCCAGGAACCTGCTCCGGGAAATCCGGGAGTCGGTCACCGACCCCGAGACGCAGCGCGTGCTGCAGCTAGGCCTGGTGGCGTACCTGCGCGGCCGCCACCCTCGCCCGCACACAGGGGAGTGATGTCGGGGATCCTGGCCGCCTTAGGGGCACCCGCGCGCGCGACACGTCCCTCCTCGTCCAAACTTGATATCCGCGGGGGATGTAAAGTTTGGGGGGGGGGGCTGTGACGCGGCGTATAACATCGGCGCGCGCGCGGAGCCGATCTCGCGAGACGCCGCGGCCGCGGCCGAAGAATCGATGCGCGCGGGCCGATAACGCCGAAAAGGGCGGAGCTATCGGCCCGTGGTGCGATCGACAGGCGCGGGTCGATGTGCGGGCAGTTTTCGCGCGGGCCACGACCGCGCCTTGGCAGCCCGCACGTGCGCGCATTTTCCCCGCGACACGAGGCGAGCTGGAGAGAGAGAGAAGGCGAGAAAACAGCGCCACGCGCCGGGAGGAAGGCGACAGGAGAGAGAGAGAGAGCCACCGGCCCGAGAGCCGCGATCCCCAGGACATCGGGGAGGCGCCGAGGTCAGCGTTCCCGGCCGGTCTGTGGTCGGAAAGACAAACATCGCGTCGGCCAAGGTAGGCCCGAAGTTCTAAGGCGTACGCGCGAGAGAGAGAGAGAGAGCGGCGCGGACGCGACGGGCGCGGGCACGGCGCGGGGTAGGCTGGACTGTGGGCACCCGCCCCAGGTGTAGGGGCTCTCCGGAGGCCGCCGCCTGGGTGCAACGCGCCCGGTGTTCCAGCGGCGGCGACTCGGCCGCAGCGGCAGGGGCTCCTCGGAGCCCGCCCGCTCAACCTGGGAAGCCGTCAGGCGTCCGGTACTGGCGCGGACTAGGGTGCCAAGCCGGAGGTGTTGGGGCCCCTCGCGGGCCCGCCGCCCCCGGGTGCAGGCGCCCGGCTGTCCTGCTGCCGGGACCCGGGTAGGCGTCCGTGGAGGGCTCTGCGAGAGCCCGGGGACGTCCTCGGCGAACGCGCGTGACCCCACGGCGCATGATACGCTTCTATGTCGCATAAATCCGAATGTACCGTGCGTTTGTTATGTTTGCTATTGTTGTCAGAGAGGCGTGCGGCGGGGAGGTGTTGTCCTCCCCGACCGCGAATAAAGTGTTATGGTCAAAAGAGAATTGCGGCCTCTCTTGTTTATAGCATCCAGACATGCCCCCCTCCCTCCCCCGATTACATAGCGCCGCGACCATCGTCGGCCAGCCGCCCGGGCTGGCCCGGCCGGGTCCCCTCCGGGGCGACCGCGAGAGCCTGCACGTAGGCAGGACGGCGCGACCGGGGAATAATGGCGCGGTGCTCCGGGTCCGCGGGAAGCCTACTGCTTCCCGACGGAAGCACCACGTCACACTTTATAAGCTTAATCACCTTCATAAGTCATGAATTTCGCGTTTATCTTCTGCTAATTGCGTCGATTTGTTTAATATACGAATACAGAACGAAGAAATAATTACCAGCCAATGTTGTCAAAGACGAGGACGTCCTTGAATTTAGACAGGGAGCGACCTTTCTATCTTGTACGCCTCAGAGGTCCATGCATCTTTGTAATTGAAACTTCCCCAGTTACAGCAGTATGACATCATAGGAGATAACAAGATCGTACTTCTGTGGAAACGGTTGCACCATCAATAAGTCAGTCTTTATCAGGCGTTCGAGTTGTAGGAATCTTAATGAAGGTCTAAAGAATGCAATATATATTTTGTCTATATTTTAATTGTATCGAGCCCATACTTTTAACATAATTTACCCTCTTGCTGACACTCGATACATTTTCCCGTGTGGATACGCGACATATGTGTGAGCCCCAAGATACTATTAAGTAGGTCTTTTTCCATGCTAACCACCTGTAACCACTCAGGCTCCGACGGCCCTGCGACGGAGTCTGTTGCAAAGTTCAGCCTGGACGTGGCCAGAATTCATACGAGCTAGCGGGCTAAACTAGGCAAGTGAGGTCGCCTCCCTTTATGATCCACAGATATACACTGCATGGTCTAGCTTACTAAGCGATTCCGGGGCTGGGAAAGGGCCATCGATAGCCTGAATCACCTCAGTTGTTGTGTGCAGCGGTTGTCTGACAGCGCACAGAATACCCGAAAAGGGAGAGGGGTCCACTGGAGAAACGCGGACTGCCAAGAGAGAGTCCGTTGGCTCAGTCAGATCCGGGACACCGCGGCTGACAGTTGTCACTCTAGAATAACTACGACAATTTCATCCTAAATTCTATTTGTTAGTTTTAATAATTTATAATAATTATTTTGAATTTTTTTAAATGGGCTTATTTAATTTGATGAATTTAATTCTTTTTTTTATTCTTTCTTATTATTTTTTTTGGACAATTTTTATAATTACACTTTAGCCAGGCTAGTAGTGCTTGTCTTTTTAGATGGAATGTTAAGACACGCATATATTGCAATTCCCCGTCTCAGCATCGCCAGAAGAAAAAATTATAAAATGTTTTTCGTTTTATTCTTGCGCCTGTTAAATAGAAGGACGAATGCCCGTTCCAGTAACACAGTTTTGCATTTTTCTGTTTTAAGACAAAAGATTATTTAAAACCCAACAATTAAGCGCGGGCCGCATGAAGACACGCCCTCGCGTGCATAAATCCAATAGTGACGCATTTTCTCTCAGTATGAAGGGCACTCAGGATGAATTTGGGCAGTAGGAACTCTAAGAGAGGGCTAAAGAGTTACGTAAGTGATTAAGGGATATGCAAAACTTTATTGAAGGGGACGTACCTGAGCAAAGACCAAGAATACTGGGTGAGTAGAAATTCTGAATGATCATCAGAATTGTGTAAGGGCTTTGGTTGATAGTATTATCCCACAGCCCTAAAAAGTGCACGGATACATCACGCTCATCGAGCACCATATTGAGATACAGGAGCTACAACTATTCGGCACGCTTATCGGCACAAACATTGAAATTTCTCTCAAATACAGATTCAGAAGATGTTTGATAAAGAGATAATTGAGCCAAGCGCCAGCGAATTGTGTACTTTATTCGTGATCATTCAAAAAGATGGAGGCAGCTTTAGATTCTGCCTTCCCGAACATTAACAAACTGATCTGCAAGAATAACTATCCACTCTACAATATGGATTCTATCCTCAACAAATTTAGGAGGATTTAATGTACTCTGAAGGTCGAATGAAACAAGGCGTATTTTCAAGTATTCTTGACCGAATCTAGTGGACAATATACAGCGGTTACGGTACGACGATCGGGACAATAGCAGCTCATACAGTTGCCTTTTGGACTCTCGAATGCACCCGCAACATTTTGATTCAAGAGTATCTCTGGGTTCGCTCGTGGGTATCTTCCCTGTGCCCTTCTCTGTTACCTCAAATCTTCTCTAAGCATTTAGCTCGAAGAGGTGACCTTCGTCTCCTCTGGTTCTTCGATATTATCTCTCGGTTTTGATACCTATGGAATAAGGAGCAACCCTACCGTCCTGCATTGGAGTTTTTAAGGTGCTGCCTTACTTGGGTGGAATTGTGGTACGCCCCAAGGAGTGGCTCTCTCCACTCTGGACGAACATCGCAATTGGGCCCAATACCCCCCGAGTAACTCCGGAAGAAACTGGGGACCGACCTGGTGTGATCCTCCGGCCGACTGGCAACCCAGGCTCTTCCCACTCGGGGTGTGGCGTAGGTAGGTCTCCAATGGGATCGCAGCTTGTGCTTGGGACAAACATTCGTGGCTGCAGTGCAGGCCGAAGAGAGGGGCTGCGCAATACGGTCACTCCTCTGTTCTTTCCCCATTATCCGCCAGGTCCCGTAGGACCTTTTCTTTAGGAAGCTTCATACGGTTACTACTGGGGGTGGCTCCTGAGGTCTTCGCGGTCGGTATCGGGGACTCTGCCCTCCCCACTGCCTCCGCATACCTCTCCTTACAATTGGATTTATCGGCCTTGGAACTTTTACTGCCGCTCCGGCCTTCGTAGAATTCATACATCGCTAGAGCCCTCTCATGTGCCTTGTCCAAACGTAACAGGTCATCTATACCTCGGATGTCTTGGCACAACAAAGCAATCCAGAATTCTGACTTGATACACTTCAGTAGAATGTCGACTAACTGCTGCTCCGGTAAGGGCTACTCAAGAGTGCTGACCTAAGCGCATAAACATCTAATGAACTGGCCTAGGATCTTTGTTTTTCCAACATGTCCTCCACTTCACGTCGTTGATCTGCCTCCAAGACCATGTGACAATGTAGGTTTTCAAAGGCCAACTCCAACGTGGCCCTATTCTACGACGGTCTTCTACATGTCCTAGTACCATTTCCGTTTTTCTTTTAGAAGCTCGAGGATTAATGCGGAGATTAAGTACCTCTCCGAATAGTCACCTTTTCTATGGAACAGTCGGAGACTTGTTAAAAAGGCTTCGGCGACGTCCTCTTCTTTCCACACACACATCGTGCGAGAGCGACCTTCTGGTAAGGGTCAGTAAAGGGTCACTATCTCCGATACGGTCGCAGGTTACAACGAAGGAAACGAATCGGCTGCGCGGGAACTGAATGTTATGATTAATTCGCGGCTGGCGATCACCCAGCGATCGGCGATTTGTTTTCGCGCCGACCGCCTGCTGCTCTCTGGTCGCCGCGCGTCAGGTCCTTGTTTACCCACATGGCCGGTCGTGTAGAAGGCTGTCCGTGCACTGTGTCACAATACATAGGGAACTCAATCGGCAAGACATGCATCAAGTTTATATGGAATACAATAGTTGATCCAGGTCTAGAAGTAAATAAAGAGAAGTGTGCATTTTATGCTTTGAGTATTGGCTTCCTTGGTTATCTACTAAACGTTGATGAACTCAAGCTGGATCCCAAGAAGGTTTAGCCAGTCTTGAAATATCCGGTACCTTAAAATGTGAAAGAGTTACACAAACTGTTATGCATAGTAAACTGGTATGCGAGAAAGAGTCAGATATTTAGATAATCCTGGTAGACTTGTTAAGAAAAAATGGAGTGTGAGAGTGGAGTGAAGTTCACAAGACAGCATTTGAAGACTTCAAATGCGCGCTGTCCTAAGCTTCGGTGCTTGCCCACATTGCAAATCGATGCGAGTGATTACACGATTCGCGCTGTATTGATACAAGGTGGGCGGTTTAATAAGCCCATCCCGATGTGCCCTCCACGATGAGGACGGGCCTAAGCATCTGATTATGCATGTAAACCGCATGTTAAATGCAGCCAAAAAGAACCATATAACTACAGAAAAGGAAAGCCTCGCTCTTCAATAGACAATTAAGAAATTAAGATCATATTTGGAGGCCTTTGTGTTTGAAGTGAAATAACAAACTATAGAGTGCTGAAACAGTTGAAAAATCTTAATCACGACTCGATGGAATGATTGGCGCGTTAAGCTTTGGAAATATAGCAAAAGAATTTTGAAATTGTTCGAAAAAATGACGCATTCAATTATGTCCCAGATGCTCTTTCGAGAAGTATTGTATGAGAAGTAATACGAATTTGAATAGTCCATGCAAAAATGAACTACTTAATTCTTTACGATAGACTATTTTTATTTCTCAACATAGTTTCCTTTTACTCTAATACACTCATTCTACAATGCTCTAGTTTGTTGATCCCTTCCAAATAATAGGATTTGTCCAAGTCTGTAAAATTTTAATTTGTTTCCACAGTCTCCTCCACGTACAATCTTTTAGTACAATCTTTTTTCGGTCGAACAGTCTTCGTCTTCTTTGGTGCAGATTCTCCATTGCGAACCCACTGTTTCGACTGTTTAGTCTCAGGAGGATAGTGGGATATCCATGTTTCATCTACAGTCGGGGACACGGCCAATCCCCGCCCGGACACACACCAATCTACCCTCGCCTGCGAAGGTTGGAGCGCTGTCGACCGGACCCGCCGGTTCGATTCGACATGATTTCCTTGGGGGCTGTGGGGAGAGGTCGTGGTATGCTCTATCTCGTATTCCTCCAGCCCCTATTTCAGGTCCTAAGGTCTATTGGGCCCTGATGGGAAACTTTGTACTTTTGGCACACCTCGCAGGCTCGCCAAAGTCCCTAACATCCTGATAGGATCCAGGCCAATAGAATTCGCGCGCTATCCGATCGAACGTCTTTTCTATCCCTAAATGACCGCACGATGGATGCCTGTGAGCGTCAATCATGACCCTCATTCTATGTTCGGCGGGCACGACGAGCCGCCACCTCTCCTCTCGAAACGATATTGGATCCAGGAGTTCATCGACTGAGTATTGGTATAGCATACAGTCGTCAATCTTCGACTTGGGGAATTTCTTCGAGGTAAGCTGGACGTCTCTCAGCCGATTTAAATACCAGGAGCCCGATATCGTATCTGTGATGGATCGAAACATATTTATGAATAAATAAATTGGATTTGCGTGCGCTCTTTGTGCGAATTATAAATTAATTGTTATTTATTTGTTACTCCGCTCGCTGTCCCTGATTTCGGGGAAGCGTAGGTAGCCCGATAACGATATAGCCCGATAATGAAAATAGCCCGATAGTAAATGATGTTTTTAAATTGAATGAAGTATGTAGTCGGGCCGCGCCTGTGCGAATCCATAGGGGATTCGCAACTTAGCCGTCCGCTCGGGCAGTCATAGGGTCTGCCCGAGGCGTTAAAGGTCTCGCGGAGCTACGCTCCTTGTAAATGAAGGCCGCCCCATGTGCGCGTGTGAGAGCCTACTCCACACGTGGCTATTAGGCATCGCGGCTCGACGACTCTCGCGGCCCTTCGGGGAAAGTCGCGCGGACTCGGAGCGCAGGGCTCCGCGGTGAGCACGAGAAAATTGGGCTGCCTGCGTGACTCGGGAGAGGGGATAGCGAGCGGCGATCGAGCTTGCGGCGATCGAGCGCGACGCTCGTAATTATTATTGTTTTGGTCAACGGACAGAAAGGTAAGCGCGCGACACCTGTCCCTTTGTTCCCCGCCTTTGTTCAAATTAAAATCTAATATCTAATTAAAAACATTAAAAATTCAATCTGTTTATTTATTTGAAAAATGAAACCTATTGCTTGCCTTATCCACCACAATTTGGTGCCCCGGGTGAGGAGCTTCGAGCTATGATAGGCAAGGAATTGGTGAATTATTATTTGTAAATTATTATTAATAGAAAAATTTAACATTCTACTGCAACATCGCCATGCCGAGTACAAGAAAAACCGCAAACCAGCTTCAAGCATCGCCAGGAGAAGGGCCTTCAGCACCAAAGAGAGCCAGGGTGCAGCCGCAGGGGCGACGACAGGCAGTACGAGCAGCCCGGTCGACAAGCTCTCGCTCCAAGGTCAACCCGCGAGAAGCCGAGGTAGCAGCGAGAGTAGCTGCTCCGTCAACGTCGCGCAGGGCGTCAGAGACACCACCGAGAGATGACTCGATGGACGGGGCGACCCCGTCAACACCAACGTCGGAGGTCGACGCAACTGCAGCGAACGTCGTCACCACAGAAACAGCGATGGTTCACGAGGTATCGTCGAACGCGGCGCGATCCGCGAGTGTATTTGGGAGCGGAAGCAACGCGATTCCGCCAGCGGCAAGTAACGATCCGCTTACGCGTTTAGCTGCGACTTTCGAATCGCTGTTAGCTGCTCGAGAAGCTTCGTCGTGCGACAACGAATCGCG
Source organism: Sycophaga agraensis (assembly GCA_018906755.1). Classification (NCBI taxonomy): domain Eukaryota; kingdom Metazoa; phylum Arthropoda; class Insecta; order Hymenoptera; family Pteromalidae; genus Sycophaga; species Sycophaga agraensis. The sequence continues at coordinate 294,883 of JACCIE010000121.1, read as the reverse complement.
TTTAAGTTGCCGTTTAAAAACAATACGAAAATTGCCGGAATTCTCGGGGGACGCGCTCGAATGGATAAATTTCAAGGAAATTTATCGTGAATCTACGCAATTGGGCGACTTCACGGAGCGGCAAAATATTACGCGTCTATTTAATGCATTAACAGGCGAGGCCCGCGAATCGGTGCGCACTTTATTAGCAATGACGTCCGACGCGGAGTCCGTGATGGAATCTTTAGAGTTGCGCTACGGAAACAAAACGGTGATAGCTCGACAGATATTGAACGAGTTAACGAGTTACCGAGTCTAGAATCATCGGCGGGAAATATAGCTGAATTCGCGACAAAGGTGAAAAACGCGGTAAGCGCATTTAAATCGTTAAAATTAACGGGACATTTGTATAACCCGGATTTACTGAAAAATGTTGTAAATAAATTGCCGAGCGCACTTAAATATTCCTATTATCGCTATGCCGCGAAAGACATGTCGGACGATACCGACCTCGAGAAATTTTCGCGTTTCATTTATGAAGAAGCGGGATATGTAATACGCTCCGGAGTCACTGACCTCGACTCAAACCCCGCGACGGAGCCATTCACATGCGTAGATAAACAAAGGCCCAAGCGAACGCGGCCCGCCGCGGCATGCGCAAACGTAAACTTTGCGAGCGAGAGCACCTGTGCGACGGCGAGTCAAGGTCGCTCCGAGGGCCGCTCCGAAACCTGCGCATTTTGTCATCGCGAGAACCACAACGTAAACAAATGTTTTAAATTTTCTAAGGAGTCGATCGAGCGCCGATGGCATTTAGCCAAAAAACTCCGATTGTGCTTTAAATGCCTGCGCGCGGGGCACAGCGCGACGCAATGCGGCGAGAAAGGTTGCGACGTATGCCGGCGAGCGCATCATGCGTTGTTACACCGAAACGATCGCGAGTCCGGACAACGGAAGCCTGCAGCCACTTCCACTAGCCAAACGGTGCGATCCGAGCGATCGATAGATGAGCGCGCGATTGAATCGACTAGTAATATCGATTGACTAGAGATTACCGGGAGGTACTTAAAAATTATCCCGTTGCGCGTACTCGGTCCGAAGATGACGGTTAGCTCCTTCGCCCTATTAGATGAGGGATCTACGATCACTCTGATCGATGAACAACTGGCCCGAACAGTCGGCGTTCGAGGCATACGAACGACTATTTCACTCGACAGTGCCGTCGCGAAGCGCGTTACTTATTCTAATAGCGAGAAAGTGGAGCTTAAAATCCGTGGAATCTTTGGCGAATATACATTAAAGCACGCGATAACCCTCCCGAGTATGAGCCTTCCCGCGCAAACATTAGAAAAAAACGTGGCGGAATATATTTATCGCGATAGACAAATCGCGATCGAGCCTTATGAGCACGTGCGTCCGAGCATGCTCATAGGGCAAGATAACTGGCATTTAATTGTCACGCGGGAGGTGATAACGACGTCGAGTCGCACTCTCGCGATTTCGCGGACCTTATTGGGGTGGGCCGCGCACGGTTATTTATTAAATAATTCATCGCCGCGCAAAATGCAAATGCATCAATTAACCCTCGAATCGATCGAGGAGAAACCCGAATCGAACGTGGAAAACGACGGCGATATAATCGCGCTTGACGAATTAATTCGGCAGCATTTCGTTATAGATAATAGCGGCGTAAGTAGTTTCTATAACTCGAGCGCGACTAATTTAAAGAGCGAGGCCGAGAAAATTCTTGAAACCACGAGTCGTCGCGTCGGTGACAGCTGGGAGGTAGGACTTCTTTGGAAGACTAGCTCGGCCCCTAGCGCCGACAGCAAGGTCACCGCGCGGAAACGCCTATTCGCGCTCGAAAAAAGGTTAGATCGCGACCCCGCTTATGCTACGCTGTACTACCGCGAAATGCAGCGATTCGTAGATGACGGGTACGCCGTGAAAGCTCCCGGGAGCGAAGGCCGAGATAGGGTTTGGTATTTGCCCCATTTCGGAGTCACGAGTGCAAGCAAGCCCGGTCGGATTAGGCTCGTTTTTGACGCCGCCGCGCGGACGAACGGCGTCAGCTTAAACGACCAATTGGCAGCAGGTCCCGACCTTTTACAATCGCTCGTGGGGGTATTGCTGCGTTTTCGGCAACACGCGTATGCCGTGAAAGGAGACATTCGCGATATGTTTCTGCGCGTCCGCGTAATAGAAAAGGATCGTGGCGCGCAGAGATTTCTTTGGCGCGGCGCCGATAGGAAAATCGAGCCTCACGTATACGAAATGACCTCTCTCACCTTCGGTGCGAAATCCTCGCCTTGTTCCGCGCTGTTTATAAAAAATAAAAATGCCGCCGAATTTGCTCACAGCCACGCGAGCGCTGTTAAAAGTATAATAATAGACTCGTATATGGACGATTTTTTGTCAAGTCGGCCCACGATCCGAGAAGCTAGGGAGTTGATTGCGGACGTGGTGAAAATAAACGCGCGGGCAAATTTTCTCATGCACAGTTGGGCCTCGAATGATCCTCGCGTAGTCGAGGCAGTACCGGCGAAAAATCGAGCGTCTCTCGCGAGCGAGTCATTTATAAATGAGGGCAAGGATCAGCGCGTACTAGGGTTAGTTTGGAGACAAGCAACCGACAGCTTCGGATTCGACTTCGCGCTGCGTAAGATTCCGGACAAAATTACGAGCGGCGCTGTTAAGCCGACAAAGCGCGAGTTCTTACGGACGATAATGTCGGTTTTTGATCCGTTGGGCTTCTTGTCACCGATTACGATTCGGGCGAAAATGTTGATGCAAGACATCTGGGTTAATGGAATCGGCTGGGATGTAACATTGACCGAGGATTTGTATAGAAAGTGGTTAAGTTGGCTGCAGGCTCTCCGAAGCGTCCGCGAGATCGCACTTCCGCGGTGCTATAGACCGATCGCGAACAACGCGGACAGCGTGCAATTGCACATATTTTGCGACGCTAGCCTAAAGGCGTATGCCGCAGTGGCGTATTTAAGATTTCAATTAAGCGAAGGGCGGATACATACAGCCTTTGTAATAGCGAAAGCGCGAGTCGCTCCCGTAAAACCTCAGTCCGTGCCTCGTCTCGAGCTGCAGGCCGCGCTGTTAGGCAGTAGGTTAAGAAAATCAATCGAGGATGAGCTCGAGTTTCGCATCAATCGACGATACCTCTGGTCGGATTCTTCGACCGTATTACATTGGATACGGACGGAGCCGCGTGTCCGGCAAGTATTTGTCGCCAATAGGCTGGGCGAAATTCGCGACTTGACGAGCGTGACCGACTGGCGGTGGGTGCCTACAAGCGTGAATGCGGCCGATGAGGCTACACGATGGTCCTCAAGTGCGTTGCGTCAAGGCGATCGGTGGTTTCAAGGCCCCGAATTTTTATTTAAAGGCGAATCAGAATGGCCAACGGAGAAGCGATTGAGCGAACTCGAGCGATCCGAGTTAAATAATATAGAGCTTAGGCGAGCGTACGTGTGCGCGACCGTGGCGATAGAGCCTTATGTACCCGCGACGGCCCGACTCAATGGTTGGGACGGTCTAATAGCCGTCGGACGGCGAATAAAATCCGCAGTTAATCGCTGGCGCGGAGAGCCGCCTGAAATCGACTGCGTGAACAGTAGATCCGCGGCGGAAAATTATTGGATACGCGAAATCCAGTCAACTTGTTTTGCTGAAGAAATATTAAAAATCAAAGCCGGAAACGAATTACATCGCGGCAGCAAAATAAAGGCGTTCCGTCCTTTTCTCGATGCGAGCGGGATTCTGCGAGCGAGCGGCCGCGTAACGCGCATTTTAGAGGAACGGTTCGAAAATTCGCCGATAATTTTAGATTCAAAGCACTTCGCGACAAAAATGTTGATTGAGCGTTATCATCGCCGTTTTCTCCATGCGAGTAAGGAGACGGTAGTTAACGAGCTCAGGCAAAAGTATGTAATCGTCGGGCTCCGTACAAAACTGCGATCGATTATCAGCCGGTGCATCGTCTGTAGGCTACGCAGGGGAAAGCCCCGAAACCCGCCCATGGCTGCCCTGCCACAGGGGAGACTCGCTTATCAAGAAAGGCCGTTTACGCACTGTGGCCTGGACTACTTCGGTCCTATGATGGTAAAGATCGGGAGGCGCCGGGAGAAACGGTGGGGAGTCATGTTCACCTGCCTCACTACGCGCGCTGTACACCTCGAAGTGGCCCATACTCTCACCGCGAGCTCTGCCATAATGGCCCTGCGGCGTTTAGCCGCGTTGAGAGGCTACCCCTCAACCATCTACAGCGATAATGGGACCAACTTCACCCGGGCGAGTAAGGAGCTCAAGGAAGGCATTGCGCATATGGAAAAGCAGGCGCAAGAAGAATATGCCTTATCTAAGGGTTTTCGTTGGCTATTTAACCCTCCCGACGCACCTCATATGGGCGGCGCGTGGGAGCGCCTGATTGGCTGCGTCAAGAGCGCTCTTCAAGCCGTATTAACCAACCAAGCACCGAACGAGGAAGTATTGAAGACGCTATTGCTGGAGGTGGCGCACATGGTGAACTCGCGGCCACTCACTAACGTCTCGGTCGACCCCCGCGACGAAGAGGCCCTTACGCCTAACCACTTTCTCATAGGCGCGTCGTCGGGATACTCGCCGTTAGCTCATTATGACGCCAAGGTCGACAATCCGCGGAAGCTATATGAGGTTGCACAAGCTTTTTCAAACTCCTTTTGGAAAAGGTGGATCAAGGAGTATTTGCCTACGCTCTTACCACGCAAAAAATGGAATAATGCCACCCCGCCCCTACAGCTCGGCGACATCGTGTTGATAGTGGACTTGCAAGCCCCTCGGAATATTTGGCGCAAGGGAAAAGTAATCGAGATCTTTCCAGGCGCCGACGGAGAAGTAAGAGTCGTAAAAGTGCGTACGCCTAGCGGAGAATTTATCAGGCCGGCGCATAAATTAGTCACGATTTTTAGTCCTCATAGCGTCCAGAATTGAATAAATTTGGACGGTGGGGAGAGTGTGATGGATCGAAACATATTTATGAATAAATAAATTGGATTTGCGTGCGCTCTTTGTGCGAATTATAAATTAATTGTTATTTATTTGTTACTCCGCTCGCTGTCCCTGATTTCGGGGAAGCGTAGGTAGCCCGATAATGATATAGCCCGATAATGAAAATAGCCCGATAGTAAAGGATGTTTTTAAATTGAATGAAGTATGTAGTCGGGCCGCGCCTGTGCGAATCCATAGGGGATTCGCAACTTAGCCGTCCGCTCGGGCAGTCATAGGGTCTGCCCGAGGCGTTAAAGGTCTCGCGGAGCTACGCTCCTTGTAAATGAAGGCCGCCCCATGTGCGCGTGTGAGAGCCTACTCCACACGTGGCTATTAGGCATCGCGGCTCGACGACTCTCGCGGCCCTTCGGGGAAAGTCGCGCGGACTCGGAGCGCAGGGCTCCGCGGTGAGCACGAGAAAATTGGGCTGCCTGCGTGACTCGGGAGAGGGGATAGCGAGCGGCGATCGAGCTTGCGGCGATCGAGCGCGACGCTCGTAATTATTATTGTTTTGGTCAACGGACAGAAAGGTAAGCGCGCGACACCTGTCCCTTTGTTCCCCGCCTTTGTTCAAATTAAAATCTAATATCTAATTAAAAACATTAAAAATTCAATCTGTTTATTTATTTGAAAAATGAAACCTATTGCTTGCCTTATCCACCACAGTATCAAATGCTGTGACCTCGGGCTCGTCAGTAATGTACCCCCCCCCCCCGAGAGTGCACCCGGAACTTTTTTCCAGGAGCCTTTGATGTATTACATTTCAAAATACCATTGTTGCAGCTCTAGAGCCCATCTCGCCAGATGCCCAGTGGGGTCTTTTAGGTTTTTGAGCCCCTTTACGATACTATGATCGGTTCTTGACATGAATTCATAGGCCTCTAAGTAGGGCCGCAGCTTCTGTATCGCCCACAATAGGGCCAGGCACTCTCTCTTCGTAGTGGTGTAATTCCTTTCCGCCGCATTAAGGACTCGACTTACATATACTACGGGGTACTCGTACCCGTTCTCGTCTTCCTAGGTCACAATAGTGCCAATGTCAAAATTACTGGCATCGCTTTGCACCGTGAGAGGTTTCGAGAAATCGAGCGGCGCCAGCACGGGTTCCTCTCCTAAAGCGGCCTTGAGCCTCTCAAAGGCTCTGGATTGGTCCTCTCCCCAACTCCAGGCCTCTCCTTTGTTCAGGAGCTTAACCATTTCATGGGAATGAATCGGGAATACAATCCGACAATTCCCAAAAATGTCCTGAGCTCCTTAATGTTGCGGGGGGGGGGGGGGGTATTGTAGAACGGGGGTGACCCTCTCGGCGTCTACACGTAGTCCTTCGGCATCCAGGCGAAATCCCAGAAAGATAACGCTCAAGCAACAAACCTCGCATTTGTCTTTATTGATCTCCAGCCCTGCGCCAACTATCGTTCGGAGTTCATACTCTAACCACCTCAGGTGTTCGTCAAAGGTTTCGGTTACAATGATTAGGTCGTCTAAATAACCGAAAACATACGGTTGGACCTCCTGGCCAAATAGGGCCCCTAATAACCGACAAAAAGTCGCGGGGGCGTTCGACAGGCCGAATGGCAGTCGCAAGAACTATCACGCACCTGAGCCCTGCACCGCGAAGGCGGTGTACTGACGACTACGCTCTGTGAGGAACATCTGGAAATAAGCCTTTCTCAGATCGACCTTCAAGATGTATTTGGCCCTCCTAAGCTTATCTAATATGGAGTCCATGTTTGATAGCGGATAATTATCTTTACGCGTAAAATTATTTACATCTCAAAAATCGATGCAGAAATGGTAACTGCCCTCCTCCTTGCGGATAATCACGGCGCATTACACCATTCATTGGCGCTTGGTTCTATTATGTCTTTCTCGAAGATCTTTTGGACCTCCTCCTGAGCAAATTCCAGAATCTTTGGCGACATCTGTCGGGTCGCGTGTTTAACCGGGTTCGCCCCTTGTAGCTTCCTGAAGCCTACAACTGGTACTCATCATACGGGTAAGGGGAGGGGGGGGGGAGGTAAACCAAGCTCTCTTGAAAGGCGAAAAAATCTGGCCCCTCATCGCTATTAACATCGATTCGTTCCATCCAAATGCAAATGAAATCTTCAACTTTCGCACCTTATGCGGCCTTGCCATCAAGTTCGAACTAAAAAGGAAAAATAAACTTATCTCGCAGTGCACACGTGGCATGAAATTTGACCATACGGCAAATTACTGATACACCAAATGGGTTTGCGCCTTCTATGCAAAAGGCCATGACACTACGAACTGTCCCAAAAAAATTACCGATATCGTTAAACCTTTACGATATAGTTTGACCGTTATAAATTATTTATTTAAGTTTCAAGTAAGTATTAAAATATTAACAGATTATATTAAATTTAATCTTGACCTATTTACTTAATAATTTATTTTCGATAAACAAATAAAGGGATAGGAACCAATTTTTTCGATCTTCCAAAAAACATCCATTCTCAATCAAATGTTATCCGTCGAATATTTATATATCCAAAATTTTGGGTCACGTCCATGCTTATCTCGAGCGTGCTCCTAATTTTCTCTAGATTCACGTCTAATATGGATTTAATTGTAGAATGATGCATACATGTGGTTGTTAGAAAATTCTATTGAACGAATGGTACATATTTTTTAACTTTTTTTAAATAGCTTTATCTGTAAACTGTGATGTAATCGACCATCTGTGATATATGTTATTCGATTTTAACATCCGACTAAAGATAAAGCTGTATAAACTATACATTTTAAATGTTGAATAATTTATAAAAATTTATAAATAAAATCATACTACTCTTTTTATCTGATTAAAACATTAATTAAATATATTTTTATGATACTTCGTAAGTAGTATGTGACATAAGCATGTATCTTGCTATATAAAAATGATGAAGTATAGTAAGTAGTTAAAACTTAAAGGTCTTGCTCATTCTTAAATTCACAAATGGATGTAGGGAAAAAATCTTTCGATACACGATATTAATAGGTAGAATAACCATTTTGAAATGCTTACTTTTTGACAATTGAACATTCGTTTTAATCACTTTCAAAGTGCTTTGTTTGTAATTTTATAATTAATAAACTATGTTTTTTAAAATATCTTAATTATTTAAGAAATATCATATATTTAATTTTTTCATTGTGGCAGTTTAAGTTTGGTTTTGTTAGTAGTACATTATTTCAGTTCATATAACATTTTTATTAAATTATATCCTATCGTATTAAATTTTGTTAAATTTGCGTAAGATTATTTTTTTTATTTTTAATAGCGCTAACTTTAATATGTTTATTATTTTGTTGTTCATTCATTGATATAAATTATAATTATTTTGGTATAGTTTGTATATTTTATAAGATATAAATACATTTTTCCGATAAGATTTTTTTGTTAACGTTTGCTCTTGTAATTTAATCTACGATAGTAACATTATATCTAAATAAATAATACTTGGGCATGTAGGAATTTATGAGAAGAAAACTTATAAAAAGGAGTCAAATAAGAAAAGACAGAAATATATATATTTAAATATATATAAATATATGTACTTAAACCTGATACATATATAAACCTGAAACCTGATCACTAATGATCGCTAATGATAAAAAATAATAATATAAAAAGTAAATAAAAATTATGTCAAGTAATCATCATGGAATATTCAAAAGAATTTTTTTAATTAATTTTAGTTTAAATAAAACTTTTTGCTTTAACGGTTGGAGTAAAAATTTAACTTTTTGCAGATCGTAAAAAGCAGAAGTACATTTCCTTACATTTAAGTAATACACGACTAACAAAATATTCTTTTTTACAATTACTGTTTTCTATAATCATGTTACAAATTTGCACTAAAATCGTTATAGTTACATTATTTGAAACATATTTGAATTATGTCCTTAACTCTGAACCCAAATTTGGTTTCCTCTTAAATCACTCTGAACCAATCGTATATCACTGGACTTTTCATCTCTCATAGCTGTCAAAATAAAGTGTAGAAATGATGTCACTCTTGTGTAAATCGCGGCATGATATTTTTCGTTACAATTAGGTGTAAGACTTGCTAGTACTCCAATTACAATATTACCGTCTAAAACAAGTGGAGCTCCACTGTCACCCTATAAAATTAAAATGCATTTGTTTCTTGTAAATGATATAATACATGTCATAGATAATTAATTTTTTAAATAAATACACATTAAATACGCGATACAATTTAATAAAAAAATATTACCATGCAAGCACCTGCAGGTTCTCGATGCTGTCGTATCCTAGCACAAATTTGTTTTTCATGAATAGGAATTTTAAACATTGGCGCACAATTTTTGTTACTCAATACCGTAGTTTCAGCAAACTTCAATTTATGACCTTTACTCAAATCCACTGATGTTATTTTACCACTTCTATCTTTGTGTCGAACAATTGTATATGCTCCGAATCCACATAGGATAGGATGCTCGTTTGTGTAAACTGGATAATTATTCGATATTTGCGGTAAATTTAATGCATTAAGCCAAGTACCCAAATTTAAATTATTACGCAACTGTAGGTTAACAATAAAAGTCTATAGCTATTTATATTTAAATATTAATTTTTGTAAAGAAATTTTTAGTCTGCACTGATAGTACTCGCAATTCTACGAAAAATGATTTACCTTTAGCACTACAATATCTCCTGCTTCATCACATTCTGGTAGTCCATTTTCAGGATGAACACACAGATAATCTTTCGGAATATTTATTTCTATTACTTCAATTTCAACTCTACGGTCATTTTTTTCGTCAATATTAATAACTCCGGCGACGATGACATACTTTTTTTGTATAATTTGGCCGTCATCATCAAGGACGCAGTGGGCAGCAGTCAGTACATGTGCTTCGCTAATTATCGCACCACTACACACAAATTTATTATTGGCCAAAAGTAAGCTCTGGTACTTGAATTGATCAGCTGTTGCATCTTGTCCGCCAATTATTGCTTCAACATAACCTACAAAAATAAATTTAAAAATATCGATCGCTTTCCTTCTCTGCAATTAAAAGTTAATACTAAAATTAGTTTACATTTAATTGGATAAAGTTAATCAGAATAATAATAAGTGAACATATAACAAATGTACAACATACTATATCTATTATAGTAACAATTGATTAGTCCTGATTTTCTTAAGATTATATGTAAATAAGAAAGGTTAGACAATCTATCTTTTACAGACTATGTTTTAACTGAACGAAATGAAAATTTATTATACTATAATTACTATTTTCTTTACACTACATTTATTTTATTATTTTTTACACTTGTCATTTTTTGAACAGGTAATTTTTTCAAATAAATTTAAAAAACTTTAATGCTAATACTTTGAATTAAAGCTTATTTTTATGACAATATTTTCTGTATTTATTGCTAAGAAGTCAAATGCGAATAAAAATAAATCACCAGAAATCAATGAAACAAATATCAGAGAATGAATTATCAGAACAAATTCTAGCATTGCTCTAATAAGAGTCTTTAAATCTTAAAAAACATTAATTAATTAATAAAAAATTACTTGAGTGTTTATTTAAATATTTTCTACTGTATATGTAAATAATAAAGTATAAGTAAGTATTTAAGTTAATAATATTATTTTATTAAATTTTACCGCAAATATCACTATTACATTGTAACTATCTTAAATAACTTCACTCTCTCAATCTATTTGATAGATCATAATGTATACTTGATTTGTTCAATAATCGCATTTTTAAAGCTGAAAAAGCATTTAAAATTAAATTATTATGAATATATTCGGTTACCGATTAAAAATGAGTATTTTGTATACGTGACCCATTTTCAACAGTTTTCTTCTGACTGCTGCATATCAGAATACTTAATGAATGTTTAGTCGTATAAGATAGAAAACATCTGTTTGAAATTAACATGGTATCATAAGCTACCAGCCGACATTACGCAGTAATTATGAAATTTTATATAACGAATTTTAAATAAAGGTCTATAAAATAACAAGATGTCCCATAAAGATTGCGTATAATAATATCATACACAATTTTTTTGTATATGATATTAGTTATTAACGAATAGAAAATTTTGAAAAAACAAATCAATTTTATGATACTTGCCGTATTTAAGCCACATGATAGTCAATAAATTGAAATATAACAATAATTTAATTGATTTCATTTTCTAATATTTAAACTTACACCAATTACAAGTATGTAGTATTCCATAAATTAAAGAATTTCAATTTAAGATGTAAAGTTCATTATATATATACGCCACAAATTTGAAGTTTTGTTTGCAGACAACTTAGAATAGATATCTAAATAAACCATTCATTCTGCCACAAAAATGTTTACTGATATATACTTAAATTAATTCCCTTAATTAAAAAATACTTTTGATTTACCCATTATTATTTTTAGTCAACGAAAAGTCATACTAAAATGTAGGATTAGAAACGATAAGTGACAATTGAGCAAATAGAACAGAACAAAACGTTAAACAAATTTTTTAAATTAATTTCTGTCATTCTCTGTTTTTGAGAGACATAATTAGTTATGGTCTTGTATGTATAATAAATAATTTTTATTAGATATTTCTTTTACAAAAATACATTTGAAGTTTTGTGACCATTATCTGTAAAAGACAAAAGAATTACAATATAAACCTCAGAAAAATGGCCTGATAAATCATTTTAATTAAAATAAATTTTATTTTAGTCTTTTAAAGAAATAATTTATATATAGAAATAAATAATTTATTATTACAATATTACGTTTATTTTAATAAAAAAGTTCATTTCAACTTATATTTTAATATTAAATTTTTTGTAATACCAAATCTATGCAAACCTAATATATAGATTTTTTCTATTTTATATAATAATTACTAAAGAGTAGTTTTTATAAAATATTGTGTTTATATTTAAGAAATTTCACTGATGATCCTCGGATACATAAAGTAAAAAGATTCACAAGCTAGCTGACTTACCTATATTTTCTTGTTGTTAATAAATTTTGTTAATATTACCTTGTGAATAAGTAAGGTGATACCTACAAATATTTTTAACAAGAGTTGCTTAATTACAATTTAAATATGTTTTAGAAAATTTAGTGTACATAATTTAAATCCATGTATTGGGGCCGCGTTACAGTGAGTGAATTCAATTCTATTTGAAATTCGTCGCTTCGGCGGCTGTTGGTCGTGTGTTTCTTGTGCCGCTTGTCGCAAGAGCTTTCTCATACTCTATCGCGCGTCCAGGTATTCCGTCTCATTAGTTAATTAGTACTACATTAAATTTCATATTTCCAGTAATTAACATACGAAGTCAAGTAAGATTAAACTTGATGACATTCATATAGTAGAATATAGAAGGTATGAAAGATCCGAGATAACTGCTTCTGAGGCAGTTGAGACCAAAATAAACCAGACTTGTATTTTTCTGAAAAAGTTTGTTAAAATCCAGTTTTTTAAACCTACATTAATGTCTTCACAGAAACATTAGGAGATCCTAAAGTAATTTTTAGTTAGTTTAGTAATAATGAACTATAGTTGAAGTGTTGTTTTTCAAACATTAATACATGTAACACGATTTTAATGTATGTTATTAAATAAGTAGAATACTTGAGCGAATATCATTGATTAGAACTTAGAGAATGTTTATATAGCCAGATAGAGATGAATAGGTCGATTTATTTATGTAATTACAATATATAAGTTTCACATTAGAAACAGTTATTGAGCGGGAGTAAACTAGCGGGACTTCATTTTCATAGACACACTCTTAAAAAACCTTAAATTAAGTGCACAATTTCCATTCAAGTGTTAGAGAAATTTCAATATTCTGTACAAAGTATTAAATAAGTATGAAATTTGCAGTATATGAAAATATTGTAACTCGTTTTCTTCTTACAGACATCTTGTTATAGTTGTATATATATGTATATATTGTTTATTATGCGTATGTGTCTTCAATAGTATACATATTAATCGAAATTACTTTTTTCTTAAAGTGATTGGTAATCTAGCGGTATTTTTGTAGCCTGTTGTCTGGGAGTTCCGGATTTTAAACCTCGCTTCGGAGTTTCAACAAATTTTCTTTAAATCAAGTATTTCTAATAAATTCGAAATGATGATAAAATAATATAATACAAATTATTCGTAAACTACTAGTAGTGTTTTCTTTTTTACTATTCTTTCATTTTCATTAAATTTAATGTAATTTTGTTTAGTGTTACAAGTTTCTGCTATTCATCAATTAAAATTGATTTAAGGATATTAAAAATTCAAGCAGTATTCTGATAATTTATTAACAGTATGGTGAGCAAAAAGCTCAAGAAATACTGCAAAGAGAATATTAATTGTTAGAAATGAAATAAATTTATACAATATTATCAGCTCAATCTAATAATTAAAAGATGAAGAAGTGCAATGATTTAGCAAATTTTCGGTTCCTTAAAAATTCATAACTTTTTCGGTGGAAAATTGTTCATGAATATTTATGCATGAAATTTGACCTTGACTGGGCATAACAGGTCTGCAATAAGTATACATATTCATGAGTTGCAATTCATTTATTTCGAATATAATACATGATAATCAATGAATCTCGACTAAATAGAATATAGATGTTTAAAAGTTCATAAATAAGCAATCAAAAATAATGTCTAAACGTAATTTATAATCTATTATATATCTGTGAATGAAATTTAAACCAAGATTATGAATTAATTATATTTTGAATGATTTGAATAGTATCATATAATGAGATATAATATAAAACTCAAAAATTGAAACAACATTTTATGACTTACAAGTAACTATTTCAAAATTAGCGAATATTTTTTTATCTAAGAAACATACATTGCGAACAACTTTTGTTAATGTACGATACTTTCGTTTAAACTCTATTTCCTTTAAGCAACATGTACATGGCATTTAAAATACGAAAGTTCTGTTAGTTTTTAAATCGATAGGTTTTTAGTGAAGTTAAACTCAATTAAAATTATCAAACGTAGAACAAATAGATATAACAATAGATAGAACAGCATGATGTTAACGAATCAGAAATCGCGACAGGCTAAAGATGTGGGCTTGCGCAATTAAACTGATCGCGAGATTAGGAAAGGTATTCGTGTATCTTTGGTTAAAAAAACATTATTAAAGAGAATTCTTCTATATTAAATTTGTTAAAAGTGTGTGATATTTTGTAATTATGACATAATAAAATTATCATATTTTTACAAACCGTTTAGAAATTATTGTAATAATTATAAAGATAACGCTATATCCAATATTACTTATATACTTCTATTCTTCTGGTATTTCTATATTTTGTATCCGATTTGTCTAGTTTTAAGGTGCATATAATAATTTTGTATTGTCACGTGGCGGTTACCGGGTGGCTAATTTCGCCCCGGCTCCCAGCCACCACGCGACTTAAGAACTTTCCGTCCTCTCCTCCCGTTCGTGTCGTCGCACGGAAAATCCGCGGAGGCGGCGGGGCGAACCTGGGTGCTCGCTGCTGTAAGGGACGCGAAAAATGGGAAAAGGCGCGCGAAATAATTACACGGATATTTGACTTTTAGATTAATTAATATTTATTATAAAAATTTATAAATAATCAAACCGACAATTTGATCGACGCTATCTACTAACTTTCTCTCTCTCTCTCTCTCTCTCTCTCACTCTCCCGACGCGGATGATCGCGCGTAAACTGAACAAAAAAAATATATATATAAATACCACTTACTTTGGTGGCGGTGGCGATCTTCAAGTTGGCGGGAAATTCCCTCCGCCTTGTTGTTGGCGCTACCTTCTTGTTCAGCCAATCTGCAGCCACAAGGGCGAGATCTAAGCCTCCCAAGAACTCAAACTTCGATCGGCAGGAGAGTGCACTTGCACTTCGGTGCACCGCTCTCTCTCTCTTCTTCTCTCTCTCTCTACTCACTTAGCGCGTCGCGCGAAAAGCGTGGCGCTTCGCCGCTAATAGTCTTGGGAGGAATCGTGTCCTGAGACACACTGATCCAAATCGTGCGATCTCTCTCCTCAATTAGCCGCCGCGGCCCGCGCGCGTTCCCGCGCGACAATTACCGCGGTGCGCTGCGGTGAGATACTCGTCACAATACCCCCCCCCCCCCCTAAACTTCACATTTTCCCAGATGCTAAGTTTATTCATCCAGTTGGTCACCGCCAACCTTGCACGCTCATTTGGTTACTCAGCTTCACCAATATACTAAAATCACCTATTTAAACTAATATCACAAAAAAAACTAAGCGTGCAAAGTCGGGCAAACAACTGAATTCAGAAGGGACGGTGGCCTCTGGTGTTATTGAGGCCACCTTGGCCATCTCAACGCTACCGCTCTTCCGCAAAATCTACTGCGGATTTGGGTGGTCCCGGAAGAACTGAGCCAGTGCCACTCGCATCCACACTCTATCCGCATGCTCGGCGCTCCGGAGCTCGCCGAGAAGCAGCCTGGCCTTTTAAATGCGCGAGCCATCTGTGCGTACGCAGTCCCTGTTCCGGCAGGCATGATGATCGGCCCTGACAATGGGGCAAGCCCCAGGGAAACGGAATCTCCGTTTCCCACCGAACCGTTAAATGCCTCTCCGGACACTTCCATGGGCTGCACAGGGCTGGCCTCCAAAGACCCTGCTGTCTCCGCAGGAGGCATTAGCGGGGAAACACCGGATGCTCCAGCGCCCATTCTGATCACCGTCGGATCAGCCGCGGAGCTCGGTGCGGTCTGGATCTCCGCGTATGAAACTGACGGTGTCAGGCCGACGCTTTCGCGATCCTGTGCCTCCATCCGCTTTTGCACTCGCTCCGCTACCGGAACGTGGGGTGCCAGAGTGCGCGATGCTACGGTGGCTCCTACCCTGGTTCCCGAAACCACCCGAGGCGGCGCACGCAACCTCTTTTGCACCGAGGTGCTGTCCGTTCGCGGCGGTGGCTGGGGCTTCGGGGCCTTCAGGCGCGGGGCTACCGGCGGTGGCGCCAGTGCCATTTCCGATCGCGGAGATCGGCGCCGGCGCTTTCCGCCCTTACCGCCACATGAAATCTCCCATCCCCCCGTCACGTCCGTACACACACTCGGCGCAACGCGAGCATCCACGCGGGGATGCGTTTGGGGGTGGTTCTCCCGGATCCGCCGGACTCCCATACTCGCCAACCACGCTGTGTGCGTCTCTCCACAACGTGGGCAAGTGTTCAGGGTTTCCACCAAACGCCCACAGTTCTGGCAATACACCGAATGCAGGGGCCGGGGATAATCGACACGATTGTGCCCCTTCCGCCAGCAACGGTGGCACGAGCGTGGTGGCGGGTCAACGGCCGGATCGACGGGTATATCCATCCTCCCACGGAACATGCAACCTCGCCCCAGCTCACCGGGATCACTAGCTTGCGCGGATCGACCGGTGGAGCATTTAGACGAGGCTGCCTGTCCCACGCCACTCACAGCCTTGAGGCCGGACACAAACTTCTCCCCCCCGCGCGCCTGCCCTTCCGAAGTCGGAGGCCGCTGGCGAACTACCTCCACATACGGAGTACTCTGAACCAACGGTCCCTTCGGATCACTACATCCCCCAACGCCTACCACTACCTCCCTCGCGTGTACCTCCTCCTCTTTCGTGAGGACACTCGCGCTCGCGCTCGCGATTGCGGACGCGGACGCGGGCCCTCCCCCCTTTGCCCTCTTTCGCCGCTTTCTTTTTCCCGCGGAACGCTCCGAGGTCTGCCCCGCCGTGGATGTTGTGGGCAGGGTCAGGAGTACGCCTGAAGTCGGTTTCCGCGGCAGTGCCGTGTAGAGGCGCTCAAAAGCTTCATCGGCAGGCGTCGAACTCGAGAAGTAATCGTCCATCTCGAGCTGACATCGCGAATTCCACTTGAGACGGCGCCTCGCCATGAGCCTTTGCCGCATCGCCTCCTCCCGACGCAAGTCCTCGGCGTATCCGGCGGGAAAGATGTTGCGCGGGGCCTCTTCTCGCCCTGCCGGAACCTCCATGGGCTCGACGACAGGGCTGCCTGGCTCAACCGCCGCCACCGCTACCACTACGACGGCCGCCTTCCCGTCACACACGAGCGGCGTAACCGTCGTGATGCTGCTGTCGCCGGACGTCGTCGGCTGCAGGCCTGGGCCCGTAGATGTAGATGCGGCCCCGCCACTCGTCAACTCCGGCACCTCCATGTCCTCGTCCGAGGCGTCGAGGAGCAACGCCTCCTCCTCGTCGGTCGGAACGCTGTCCCGGCGAGCTTTCAGCTCCAGCCGGATCAGCCTTTCGAGGCACTCCTCGTCGCCCTTACCCTCAACCACCCCCGGAGCTGGTTCGACGGGGATGTCTCCTTCCATTTCTCTACCGTTCGCCACCTGCAAAATGAAGAAATTGATTAATATCACGCTGAACACTACACTGACACTCAAAGTCTACTACGACACAAGAACAGATACTGACTTTCGACACTTCGTCGGTCGGCACGTTAGCTCGCCTCGGTGGTATATACCGCTTCAGGTGCTGAATATGCACCTTAGAGGTCTTCCGGCCAGCATCTTCGAGAAGAAAGACTGTGTCACCAAGCACTTCTTTTATCTCGAAGGAACCAAAATATTTTGGTGCCAGCTTACCTTTTATTGCGATTATACGCTCGGGCGTTGCGCTCCTGGGATTCATCGTTATGCTTCCTTACGAGATCCCAAAGAACGTCCAATCGTTTCAGACGGTCAAGCCAATGTTCAGGGTCGGCATGAACAACTACCTTCTCTCCCTCAACTTCACGTCGCAAACTCTTCACTGGCTGTGGGTGGCGCCCGTAGTTCAAGAACGCTTGCGAGACTTTTGTGCTAGCTTGCACGGCCGTGTTAATGGCATGTCGAAACTCATGCAAGTGCTCGTCCCACTGACGATGATCAGCCTCGACGAACGTGGCAATCATCGTTTTCAACGTCCTATTCGTACGCTCAACCGGATTGGCTTGGGGGTGATAGGGAGGCGTGGTTACATGCTTTACACCAAAATCTTCCAACATCTCCCGGAGATGCTTATTAACGAACTCTGTACCATTATCCGTCAATAAGAACTCGAGAGTCTCCCTCCTAAACAACACCAACTCTTCAAAAGCTCTCGCCACTGCTTTCCCGTTAGCCGCACGCAATGGTTTCAACTCAATCCACCTCGTAAAAAGGTGCTGAAACACTAAAATGTATTTAAATTGACTCTTACTACGAGGCAGCTCCATCACGTCTGCAGCCACCACTGTCCATGGCCTCTCAACGATTCGCTTACCCATCAGCCCTTGAAGACCCGCCTGAGAGACTTTATAGCGCTGGCATTCACTACACTGCTGCACGTATGCACGCACTTGGTAGTAAAAACCAGGCCAATAATACCTCCAGGCCTCTTTACCCTGTCGTAAGTCTTCTCGATTCCAAGATCACCTGACGACGGGTGGCGATGTACCTGCTCGATCACTCCAACTCTATACTCATCTGGTACGACGAGCCTCCACCCCTCCTCTTGAAACGAGATCGGATCCAAGATCTCATCAGGAGAATAACGATACAGCATGTCATCTATCACTTTCCATCCCGGAAATTTTCGAAGGCAACGCTGAATTTCGTTTATTCTGTCATGATACCAAGTATCCGAAATCGTCTCAAAATTCGCCACAATCGCAATCTCTCTATCGATCCCTCTAGAGAGAGTATCAGGAACCTTGTTGAGTGCGCCTTTTGTATGCACAGTCTCGAAGTCCCACTGCTGCATCTCGAGGGCCCAACGTGCTAGCTTCCCTGTAGGGTCTTTAAGATTCTTAAGCCACGTTAGAGCGCTATGATCTGTTTTAGCAACAAATTTATAGGCCTCCAAATATGGCCTCAGTTTCTTAATCGCCCACAATAAGGCAAGGCACTCCTTTTCCGACGTAGTATAATTCCTCTCAGCCGGATTTAAGACACGGCTGATATACACAATCGGATGCTCAAACCCATCGTCATCTTCCTGAGTCAAAACGGCTCCCTCCCCTCCCCCCACTTACTAGGTGCTGGACCGCACCTCTGCGCGCTCTGCAAGCTATATATAAAAAAATTAAAATACTTAGAAAAAAAAAAAGAAAATCTGAAAATCGAAACACAACAATTTCCCAAAAAAAAAAAATGCTAAAATAAAACAAAACACAAAAAGAAAACAACTTACAAAATACAAAAGAAATTTCAAAATACAAAAAAAATTATTAATACAATAAAAATATTATTAGTATAAATAAATTATTATTATTAAATATTTAAAATAAGTAAAATATTAAAATAGGACAGCACGCTCGCTACGGTCGCCACGACACACACTAACACAATCTTATTTTCCTTCGCACTAATGTGCACTCCTGCACTTCCTCTGTGCCCCTGTGCACAAAGAAATGCAACCCCCCCCCCTTCAAGCAGTCGACGCCTGTTCTTCACAAGACCTCCGACAGCCAGGCACAAAAAGGGAGGGGCGGCCGCGGTTGGATCAGCGCGCGAACGCAAACTCCAATAAATTTTAATCATCAATTTTTTTTTTTTTTTTTTAGTCAGTGCCAAATCGGGGCAAAAATCGCGAAATTAATTATTTTACAAAAAAAAAAAAAAAATTAATTCGCTATTACGCTAAACAAAATAAAAAATTTTCCCGCTCAGCGCTTTATTACAGCGCGGAGGCACGAGCTTCTACCCCCCCCCCCTCCTATACTCACACACACTCTTTACACACTAACACTAACTATATAAATCGCCCGCTCCTTCACGAAAAGCTAAAATTTTCGTTCGCGACCCCTACCGCCGGCGTCCTGTCACGGTCGCCAATTTGTCACGTGGCGGTTACCGGGTGGCTAATTTCGCCCTGGCTCCCAGCCACCACGCGACTTAAGAACTTTCCGTCCTCTCCTCCCGTTCGTGTCGTCGCACGGAAAATCCGCGGAGGCGGCGGGGCGAACCTGGGTGCTCGCTGCTGTAAGGGACGCGAAAAATGGGAAAAGGCGCGCGAAATAATTACACGGATACTTGACTTTTAGATTAATTAATATTTATTATAAAAATTTATAAATAATCAAACCGACAATTTGATCGACGCTATCTACTAACTTTCTCTCTCTCTCTCTTCTTCTCTCTCTCTCTCTCACTCTCTCTTCTTTTCTCTCTTTCTCTCACTCTCTCTTCTTCTCTCTCTCTCTCTCTCTCTCTCTCACTCTCTCTCTAACTTACTTAGCGCGTCGCGCGAAAAGCGTGGCGCTTCGCCGCTAATAGTCTCGGGAGGAATCGTGTCCCGAGACACACTGATCCAAATTGTGCGATCGAGCAAGGATCGAGGGCCGATCGCGCGCCTAATTGCCCTCTCTCCATAATTAGCCGCCGCGCGCGTTCCCGCGCGACAATTACCGCGGTGCGCCGAATTTCGCGCAGCTAAGTGCCCCCCACTCGGCGCATGGTCAAGGCTGCAGGCACGAGCTCAGTACAGCGGCGACCACGGCGAGATACTCGTCGCAGTATATAAAAATAGACTATACAACAATATATAAATATAAATTTACTACATCAGACAATATTTGTCGACAATTCGTACGTGGGCAATGAGACCAAGGTCATTTCACGTTCAAAATATATATAAATTTTATTCAGGTGTAAATATATATCAGTGCTAAGTACCCTCAATCATAAATCTAATTTAAATAATAGTTTTAAAAATGATATGGCATAAAATTTGTTTGCCATTAAATTTCGGTTAAGATAATATTTATCACATATGTGGGATTGTTGGCGGACGTTTGAGAGATAGATAGATAGATAAATAAATTTTTATTTGTAAATGATTTACAAAATATTGCACAAAACACATATTTATGAACGCAACATCTTAAGTCTACTTATAAAGTAGATTGCAAAGTATCATAGCTTAAGTCAACTCACAGTTAAAGCGCAGTTTTGGCATGTGTACTACTTGAATTTTCCTTATTATTTATCAGTCGAGTCACACACGTTCACATATTCATACAATGAATACAAGTATGGCAGTATATATATACGATGAATGAAATGAGATGAAATCACGCACACCCATACATAATGAGTGAAATGAATATATTTACAATATGAAGTGAAAGATGAATACACGCATACTCATGACACACGCATACAACTAACTTAGGGCACAAATTAAGACAAGATTAAGAGGATGACTGACTAGAAAAATCTATTGTAATGTACCGATCCCTCAAATGCTCTATCACTAGCCCCCTGAAGCAAGAAAGAGAGAACGCATTCCATATGCAGGATGGCAGTCCGTTCCACAGATGAGCACCTTGAACAGAGAAAGATCTAATTCCCATCTCGGTGCGCATCCGAGGAAAAGAAATCTCTTTAGGTTCACCCCTGACCAGCCGATCGGGTGCATCAGGAGAGAACAGATCGGCGAGGTACTCCGGCTTACGCAGCCGTAAGATCTTGTAAATCTGCAAATACATACAATATTCCTACCAACCGTCTAGCCCAATCAGATCCTGAAGGGGGTAATAGAATCATCCCACTCGGTACTCGTCACATCTGCGCACAGGAATTCTGTGGACGTTGTAGCCTTGTCTTTAACTGAAAAGATGCATCTAAGTAAACAGTGGAACTATAATTGAAATGTGGAAAGACCAGTAAATGCATGAGTTTGGCACGAAGAACCTCCGTGGTGTACTGACGGGAAAAATGTAAACTATATAAAACCTGGTTGATTCTTTTACAAATTAACTCGATATACGACCCCAGATAAGACCCGCGTCTAGTACAACATCAAGACTCTTTACCGCTCCGGACAAAGGCACAACCATCCCCTCTTCGAGTTCGATAGAATTGAACCCTGTAGACTCAATATTACAAAGAAACCTGCATGATCCAAAAAGAATCAAAAAGAATTGCAGATGGCTTTCCGACATTGAGCCTCAAGGATGCAGATGCAGCCCAGCCGGAGACAGCCCGTACTGCAGCCACCAAGTGTCTAGCTCCAGTCTCCAGGTTATCCCTAGAAAAACCTAAGGTAAACCTGGAGGTCATCAGCATATAAAATATGTCTTACATCCATAGAGTCAAGAGCAACACCTAAGTCGTTAATGTAAAGACAGAACAATCAAGGTCCTAAAACGGAACCTTGAAGGACACCAAGCGTGGTAGAGAGCTAGGAAGATCTATTTATCCTGTCAGCTATGCTCTCCTGACAAGCTACTTTCTTCCGGACAAATAAGCCCGAATCCACGTTAGCACCCCCTGCGAGAAGCCCATTCTTTTCATACATTCTAAAAGTCGAGTAGGACAAATAGTGTCGAACTTCTTGCTAAAGTCAAATTGTAACAATAGCGTCACCTGTTTTTTGTCAATAGCTGTTTGTACATCTTCTGTTAGTCTTAGCAAGGCAGTTTCAGTAGAACTATAACGTCTATATCCAGTTTGGAGTGGATCAAGGATGTTGTGTGACACCAAGTGCTTCATAAGCTGGTCATATACAATTCATTCAAAAACTTTTGAAAGAAAGCAAAGCAGAGAAATTAGCCGAAAATCATCCGGTAAAGAAGGTATTCTAGATTTGGCCAATGGCAATACACGAGCCTTCTTCTAAACCTCTGGGAAGCTGTAGCAATCAAGCAGGTGATTATATAAACGCACTAAAAAAGGACCAATAATCGGAAGAGCCTTAACGACCACACTATGCGGGATGCCATCCTTACCAACAGCCTCAGATGGAAACTTAGACATTGATAAAATAATATCAGTAACACTTATACTTTTGAAACGAAACCCATCATCTGCAGCAGAGGCAAGTATAGCATCTATCCATCTGTCATCGATGGGCTTAGACACGGAAACTTTCGCAAAGTGAGTGTTAAGCTCATCCGGTGTGAGCCCGTGCAATGGCCCGCTCGCTCGCGGCAGCAACCCTAAGTTCCGCAACTCATGCCAGATTAAGCTGGAGTTTTGAAAGTCGAACAGACGATTATAAACGTATTCAGTTCTCGCCTGATCTACCCTCTCCTGAACGCTTTTGCGATAATCGAGGAATGCCTCAAGGAATTGTCGCTGTCCTGTCCTTCTTTACCGTCTGTAAAGTGTCCTACTCTTGCATTGCAGATCACAATCCCAATCCAAGGTAGGCGCTTTTTATTCTAATTACCTTTATCGGCGCGAGTTCGTTGATAGCCACCATTAAATTGGAGTTAAGCCCCGCGACCGCAGTCTTAACATCAAGATCGTCCGCCAACAATGGTCCCCAGTTGCAGCCCGATATCACCAGCCTATTATCAATGCTTTTATAGTTACAGTATTCAAAAGAGCAATAGATATGCTCAGGGACAAGTATTTCTACTATCGCTTCAATAATGTTTTGCTTGCTGTGGAAAGGAGCGGGCTCATTGGCGGACGAAATTACCCTGTCATTATCTTCAACTAGTATAACGTCTATCCAGGTACGGAATGTGGGTGCAATATGCGTAGGACCGTGCTGAACAATCTGCAAGGCAGCTCCGATGGAAGTTCGCGAATAAACACAATATCATCACAGTCAGTGCACAGATCTACGTTCAGATCACTGAGATAGATTTTGTGACTGTAGTCCGGAGATAATCGCCACAATTCATCCAAAAATATAGAATTCCTCGTAAAAGAGTCGTGAGGAGGCCTATACACAACACAAACCAATGCAGGCTCCGAGGTATGCTACTGCACTGAGCAGAACAAGTATTCCAGCACCTCAGGCCTTCCGGCCCCCTCCGTGTCAGAGGATGAGAGTACACAAACTTTGAATTGCTTGTTTACATAAAGCGCAACTCCCCCACCACTAATGTTACGATCCTGCCGTACTACGGAAAATCCACCAATCCCTATGACCGAATCCGCGATGTTAGAGTCCAACTAGGTTTCCGCTACACCAAACAGATGGTGAGTGGGACGATCATGTAAATAAAGGCGAAGTTTCTCTATGTGAGTACCTTAAGTACCTCTTAGGGAATTCAGATTTATGAACCCCGCCCTCAAAAATTTGCTGCCTTTTTTACAGCCTGCAACCTTATCTCTCCGCCCACTCCCAGAACTGCCAATGGAGCATCTACCCGACTTAGTCAACTCTGATCGGTCCTTTTCCCACTTCTAGCTTAATCGTCCTCACTATCATGGTCACATATTGACGAAACGCCAGGGCCGTGAGTTGAAAAATATCTGCACGTAGATCCCCCCCCGGCAGATCTCCCGACTAGTACATGCTCATATATATGTTCATAATATCAGTCTCAGATGCTACAACATGAGTCCTACTGCGCTCTTTCCATTTAATAAAAAATTTACCGCACCGATGCCAGACGTACTTCCCGACTTAACCACAAATTTATAAATATAGTATCTTCCTGACATTGGACGTCACCGTTCTAGCACGGATGAAAGTAACATCTTGTGTAGAGAATGCAGTGAAAATCTACCTTGCCTCCAAGATGAGATTAGCAACTTTTATTGGGCGTAGCTGCACCCTAATTAATGGTATTGACGGTCGGAGTTTTTCACCAACCCTACCATGTGATCTCGCCGTTCGCCCCGGCGAAGGCTTTAGGTCTTCAGGTACGATGGAGAGGAGCACAGAAGTGATGATGTCAAGTGCAACGTTAGAAGGTAGGACTCCTGTGCCAGCACAGTCGACCACCCCCGTAATGACTAGCTCGATACCACCATCCCCCGCCGAGACCACCTCCCCAACGTCCTAATTATCATCATAAGAATTTCCGGGAACATCGAGCATTAAATCACTAATGTTATCTGAATTACTGATATTATTTTTATTTTTATAAGAGAGAAAAGAGAGAGAGAGAACGGAATGGAATGAAGTGGGCCTTCAGCCTAAACATTCTGGGGAAAACCCGAGCGGCTGGAAGTCTGGGGGACACGTATTGTCCAGGTTCCGAACTGAAGGATTGAGGACCTGGACAATGATGATAATGGACGTAATATGTAATACGTAAGTGACTGCTGTACCAATGACGAATGTTAATTAAAGGTGTTTTTATCAAGTTAAATTAAGTATTCTCCTTCCACCTGTATTCCACCTATTTTCATCCTACAATAATTAAATTTCCAAAATTAACCTTGAATATGGCAATTTTAAAATAAAACATTCTAAAAAAGAATTTTATTTTTGTCAAAATTTGTAAACAGAAAAATGTTCTTACAAAAGAGTATCAAATTTATGAACTAATAGTTTTCGAAAAATTAAATAATTAATAAAAAGCGGATTTTTTAATGAAAAACCTAAATGAAGAATTTTTTTAAATCTGCAATAATTTTTTAAACTCAATGTTGATTTTTATTAAAAAAATTAAGTGACTGTTATGAATGAAAATATATTGTATTTAATTACATTTGATTTGAGGGTTTCAAAAAATTAAAGTGTTGGAAAGGAAGTTTCATAGTTTCGTAGAAAAATAAGATATTAAGTATGCACAAGGATTGAATGTAAGAATGTAAATAGGAAAATAGAGCAAGGCAAAGGAAGAGGAGAAGATAGGAAAGATAGCGAAAAGGCATGACAAGACTAAACAAGTAGACTAGGTAGGAATATTTTCTTTTTCATGAACTCTTATAGCGCATTGAAAACTAGTATTCTTACAATTTGATTAAAGGTTATAATTAAATTTTGCGATCTCCCTCGATCCCCAGAGTTTATGAATAATGAGTGATACAAATACATTCATAAATTGTTTAAACGACACTCCTTTTTTAGGAAAATTAAGTACAATGAAATATAAAATTAAGTAAATAAATATTAATTTCGTAGTATTTAAGCTACAGAAATATAAAATGAGGAATCGCACACAAGTAATTAAGATACTAATGTTCAAAAAATTTACGATTTGTCAATCAGATTTATTCATAAATAAACAGCGTAAATTCAAATTAAAAGGAAATTTGTAATTTCTAGGTAAGTATTATATTAACTTCATAAAAAATTCTTAATTTAAAAGAAATAATAAAAAAATGATAAAAATCGATTATGATGATACTAATAGCTGAACTCTCCTCCATAGCGATGAAGGTAAAGTAGAACATCTAACAGATCTTAACTATAAAATTATTTAAAATTTAATTTTATCTATTTATGTTTAAACATATATTTTTTGCATAGAATTGCCTCAAGGAATAAGATCTATGCTTGAGTATACATTGACTTATCGAATGCATTAAATGCAAGTAGTTTCCACAAATATAGTATCGGAAAGGTCTTATTAAATGAGTTCTTGTGAATTTAAGATCTATTTAAATGTTGTTTAAAAAAAACGAATAAACATTAATAAATCGAGGTCAGTATTTTATAAAAGTATAAAAATATAAGAATTAATAGACAATCAATCAATATTATAAAATTTGAGATAAAAAGTAATGAACCGAGAATATTTATTTTTCAATTAACGATAAAGATTTATTGCATGATTTAAAAAAATCATTTAAAAGCTATTTGATAATTCTTTGATAATGATTTACAACTTTCTGAGTAGAATATCTTTAATTAATTGTACATAAATACTGTTAGTATGCGGTTGTCTAAAATAGTCTAATGTTATTATTATCATCATTAGAAAAAAATAGAATTATTAGGTGATAATTGATTTAAAGCAGAAATATAAATGATTTATAACTGTTGTGGTATATGTAATTAATGGTATATGCAAGAGGTTAGGTAGGAAAATGCAACAGGTAAGACTAGGTTGCAAAAGGCGGGAAAAGCCAGTTTTCCCGAGAGCCTTGACGGGAGAAGGACGCGTGGAGAAAAGCTCTACCAGGAAACCCAGAGAGTCGCTTTTTCCCAAGGAGCCGAGACGTACGGTGAACCTGCGTCGACACCGAGAATAGATACAGAGGTTGGCGCCCACCTGAACCAGCTTTTGGGTCAGCTTCCTCGTGGACGAAAGCTGTCCTTACGTAGTCGACATCGCCCTTTCCAATATCACCCGAGGGTCCAGGTAGAGCACTCTTTACAATAATTACTGCAATCATGTAGCCGGTCGCTTCGAGGCCGGTTGCACTTTTGCCAGTGCTCTGCGAGTGAGAGAGAAAGAAATTACTTCTCTCTCATTCATATCGTAAATAGCGGCGTTGCACGAGCGAGTGAGAGAGAGAAACATAACTTCTCTCTCACAATAGGAAAGAGCGGGCGCACTAGTATAGCGCGGACCTTTCGCCGTCATAAAATCGCTATTAAGCGCGCGAATAAATTGTACTTGTCGATTAATTTGTAACTTGGCGGAGAATTTGACGCGAATAGCGAATTGTAGAATTTAATAATTGTAAAATTGAAGCTTCGCTCCAAATAAAAATTCTAACAGTCCGCAATAATAAATCTAGTCATTTATTTTCCCACCTCGGCGCCCGGAGAACCGTCCTGTTCCTCCCCGCCCTTAATCCCTCGGGACCGAAACGGTTTAAAGGACCACGCCGCCTCCGCGGAAGTTGTTATAGCAGCTAACCAGTTGAGCGGCCAGCTGACAGTCGCGCTACGTTGGCTGCGCGTCCGCGAGGCGAGTACATAAGGGACTCCCCCATTGCACGTGGAAGTGGACGACACAGTCTGTGTCGCTCATATTGTACACGGCCGGGTTGGAGAATTTTCTCCCCGGATCTCCCCGTTACAAAAAATATATATATATATATAGAAGTTTATTATACAAAATGTTATCTCAATACAACGATATGATTGCGTCGATTGCACAAAACCAACTGAACTAGGCCTGTCGACGGCCGATGCGTCTCAAGCAAGGATTTTTCCTTCTTACCTGAAAGAGACATTGTCTTCCGGGTGCATGCAGTCGACACATTTGCTCGGTATACAGGACTATCACAAAACTAGCATCTATAAATGTGCATCTGCCTCTATTGTAAGGAATTCTTGTAACTACAGAGTTTTCTTAGACTATAGAATTGCTTCAACAATAACAAGTTTAAAAAATTGAAGTTTTAAAAACTGAAATTTTAAATTGCAATATCTCATTTTCAGATCTTCATAAAAAGCATAATATATCAGTTACAAATTACTTTATTTTTTTTTGTTTTGTCATTACGAATGTACATATATAAATCTAATTAAAGTTTTAAGACAATTTTGTGTTAAAAGAATTTTACTCATGATTTAAGATGCATTTACTTAGGGAGACATAATTTCTTCAAGTTCACACTCGTTATCGAAAATATTCCAAAAAATATCTTTTTTATTCTTTCAACAGCTGTTTGAATATTGTGTGACATTATTACACCCATTAATTTTCACTTACAGATAACTTCCACCAACACTCCCCCATCACATTATTCTCTACGACAAGGTTTCACTCTCAGGGATCCACCTCCCACAATCAATAGAACTGGAGGTAGATGTGTGTACGTTAGCGTGCGGGGTAGGGGCCGTAAATAGATCAAGGAAAGATTTAAAGAAAATCCTTCCTAATCAGACTCTATCCTTCAACCATCCACCATGTCTAAGCCCAATCCTAATGACATGGACACCCCTTTGATATAATCAGTGCATTAACAAATTTCAACAACAATACTAATCGTTGCCCTTCTTTAGGTGCAGTAAAACGATCTAGATCTGATCACCCACCAACTCAACTGAGTGACTCGGATCAGTCGACCAGTGCCACAGCAGAAAAAGGAAGACAATAAAGAACCAGGACCATACAGTCTACCTACAGGAACAGTGTGACAAGGAGAAGAGTAAGTACACCCGCTCCCAAGCCACTGACACCAGTAGCCGAGACCCACAAGACTCCCTACTGTTGTGCAATACCAGTAGGCCTGGGAAAGGTCTGGGAAAGGCGACTCGTTCGTGAAAGATCCTGCGGGGAGTCGTTTTGCTGAAATTAAAATGAAGGATCTGTCATTTATTGACGGAGTAATATAAAATAATGTTGTCCAAAAGGAAAAATTGCAGTGTCCACGCTTTGTAATTATGATTAATGATAAAAATGTCGATTATTTTGTTGACACTGGTAGTAACATAACATGCATGTCTAAATCGTGTTATTTATTAATTGAAGGTGAATGTGAAAGTAAAGTTTTGCCTGTCAGTAATTTAGTAATATCCTACTATTTACATTAGTTATAAAAAACGTAAATTTTGAAACTGTGTTTATAGTTGTTCCGGAATTATCGTATGATATTATACTAGAAACAGATTGGTTAATAGAGACTCAAGCTAAAATAGATTATAAAAATAAACAAATTACCATCGAATTAATAATTTTAAAGGAGCCCGAAATCAGTTTTACATCCTGTTATCCGAAAGATTTTTAAAGTATTAATGTTTTGGAAGAATCTCGTTCGTTGGTTCGCGATAATAATTCCCCGAATCAAAAGTCTTTAATCGTCATTCTTTTGAGGCGGGGGATAATCTTCACTCTTATAATCGACTTCTCAGCGAACAGTTAGCAGGTGTCAATATACAAGGAATAAAATCACTAAGTACGAGTCAGAAAAATAAATTGCAAGAATTAATTTCAGAATTTATTTATGTGTTCTCTGACAGTCTGGGATGCTTGATAAATTATGTTTATGAATTAAAAGTAAATAAATAAAGTCCTGTAATTCGTCAAACTTACCCAATTCCGGTTGCATATAGGCATGCGGTTAATCGCGAGATAGAGCGAATGTTACAAATGGGCATTATAGAGCGCGAGGCTAGCCCGTACTGCAATCCGACACGCGTTACAGTGAAAAAGACGGGTCGGTAAGACTGCTTAGATGCAAGGTAGCTTAATAAATATTTAGAAGCTAACAGTGAACGCCGCCACGAATAAATGAGATATTATTACAGGAGCAATCGTAGACAGCGTTTTCAGTAAACGGGCATATTTATCAATATCGATGTGTGCCATTTGGGTTGAAAATTTCGGGCAGTATTTTTATAAAGGCATTAAGTACAATATTTAGTAATGATTTTTCGGAGTTCATGATTTTATTTGTCGATGATAT
This sequence comes from Sycophaga agraensis, assembly GCA_018906755.1. Lineage (NCBI taxonomy): Eukaryota > Metazoa > Arthropoda > Insecta > Hymenoptera > Pteromalidae > Sycophaga > Sycophaga agraensis. The sequence continues at coordinate 264,847 of JACCIE010000121.1, read as the reverse complement.
TGTCATTAAATCAAAAACTTTTGAAGATCATTTAAATCATCTTCGATTATTTTTCAACACAGTTCGTGTAAATGACTTAAAATTAAAATTAGAAAAAATTGTGCTTTGCGTGATAAAATACCCTTTCTAAGATTTGTTTTAACAAAGGAAGGCATTAAACCTGATCCTGAACGTATTAAATCATTCAAATTCCGCGTCCACGAAATCGGCGTGAGTTACAAAAATTTATTGGCTTATATACATATTACCGAAGATTTTACGGCAAATTCGCTACATGTATTGATCCATTTTGTACACTAGTATGTACTAAGAATAAATTTGATTGGAGTAATGAACATAATCATGCTTTCCAAGAATTAAAGGAGCGATTAGCTGACTATATTTTTCTAAGTCATTATAAAGAGGATAAGGCCTTTTGTTTACAGACAGATGCGAGTTTAACCGGTATCAGTGCAATTTTGTTTCAACTCGATGATGACAGTAAAATGATAATTATTGCTGTCATCTCGCGATGTTTAACAACTTTTGAAAAAAATTACACCGTGACTGAAATTGCAATACAAAAATTGTGTCGATATCTTTTAGGTAGAAAATTTAATATTATTACCGAGCACTTATATTTTTACTAAAAATAATATATTATTCACCCAGATTGTTGCAATGGCCTTTACTTTTGCAAAATTATCAATATGAAATTATTCACCGTCAGGGACGTGATAATATCATGGCTGATTATTTTAGCAGATTGTAGCCAAATAGTTTAGCCGAACCATTTGTGATTCCTGTAAATAATAATGTATCACTAAATGATCCAATTAGAATTATATCGGTATTAAATTCAGTCGATTTCTGATTGCCGGAATTGAAAAATATATGTGTTACAACATAACGATAAAGACATAGCACAGATAAAAGAGGAGGTCCTGCAAGGAAATATTTATTCGTATCGAATGATAAATGGAATCGTTTTTTATAAAGGAAGTAGAGAAGAAAAATGGCGTACAGTAATACCTTTAACATTCAAAAAATAGTTATTAAAAAAGTTCATGAATATTTCGGACATGTTGGTATCTATGAAACATTTTCAAGTATAAATGAATATTTCTGGTAGAAGGACATTCGCTAGATGGTTACAAGTGTAGTAGTAAAGTGCGATCTCCGTTAGAGTATTAAATATTCTAATAAAAAGCAAGTAGGAAAGTACTTACAAGTTGTCGCATCAAAACCAAACGAATTGGTGTCGGTCGATTTTTTTGGTCCTCTTCCGCGATCTCTCGGTGGGGTTAAGTATATTTTTGTCGTATTAAATGTTTTCTCAGTGGGTGACTGACAATATATGTATATGATCCGAAATCTGATCAATAATAGCTCCACCACAAATGTGTTGATCGTCAACTTGTACCGAAACTTGATATTTAAATTGATTTAATTCATCAAACCTACCACCAACAACTCCCTGAACGATTTCTTGTGAAATCACAAATAGTTAAATAAAAATTATTAAAATAATAACTAAATAAATTTATGACATTTTAATGAATTACTACTCACGGATTCTAAAAATGAAAATTAAAAAAATACTTGCATAATTCAATAATAATTAAACATTTTTCATTTCATTTTCATTAATCGATTACTGTAACGAAAATTGTTAAATAACTTAAACTCCTAACTAAAGATAGTTTATATCATAATTTATTTTATACAATGAAGATAATAGTACTTGTTTATAGAATAAATATGTATACAATTCTAAGTATTATATCATATATATAATAGCATTCGTATTTATATTCTGAAAAAACTGATAGTAAAATTTATTATAAAAATATGGATATCAATGTTTAGCTATACTTTTTAATTAATGTTTAATCTACATTTACGTTAGCGCTCTAGTATGTTTTATTAAAGCTTTATGCAAATCCTACATGAGTTTTGAAATGTTGTATTGTACAATACTGAATTATAATTGATAACTTTGTATTAGGTAGCAACATATATTTGATGTTTTACATTTAAGCTGCTGATGCAGGCGAAATACAACATAGGTTATTTAAACGATTGCTAATTACGTTTATGACGTGGTGGATACGGCGCCAATAGAGTTGTTTATCTTTTGAAGCAAACCAATCAGACACCCAATTTTCGACTTTGGAAAAAAATGGGAAAAATTCTTGCTTCCCTCGAGTTTTCCACCAATTTGAATGATTCAAAATCAAGAATGTTCCTCTTCGACTAAGCTATAAGGTTCCATTTCATTCATAATGACAATTAATATCTTACTTGCCAATAAAATTCGTCAAAGTTTACCAGATCGAGAAAATAAAGCTAATTTTGATATTTGGTTTATAGTTCTTGTTATAGTTTTTGATGGGGAAGGTATGCCGAGGAGATTGTACATGTCTTATGTATTATATATCTTGAAAATGTTTATGTATTTTGGTTTGCTTAATTCGAATAGTACAATTATTGTTTTTGAAAGGTTGATATACATATGATTAAATAATTTTTTTTGTAACGAAAATAAAAAATTTTGTTTTTGTTCGAAATTTTTTTTTTATATTCTTTGTCAATAAAAAATAGTATCATATACCTTTACAAGCAATTATAAGTTTCAGAGTTAAAAATCATCAGTTTCAAAAATCGTAATTTGCATCATTTTCAGCTGCGACGTAGTGCCTCCTCTCTGAGGCCGACATGATTCGGTGGACGCGGAGTACAAGCCACTCTACGGTCGCATTCGTCTGCCGTCGCGCAGGTTCGAGGTTGCCTCGGAGGGAACTCGGCCGAGCTAGTCCCGGACAGCTAGTTTTGACAGGGCGGGGCGGGGGGGGGGGGGGGGTGTGTAGGGATTGAGGGAAGATTCTCAATAACCATTACTCGAGGCTCTGGGGGAACACATAATTATTCGCGCCCGGGTGGAAAGTCCCCACCCGGGAGCACACTCCCAACGTGCGCGCAGCGCCCCAACTGCAAAGGGGCGATAAAGCTGCTCGCGGATGCGTATGCTGGGCCGCGAGGGTCTACCAGAGTTCCACCGGCTGTTGGAAGTAGGGCCACAAGGGCCCTGGCTTTCAGCCGACCCTACCCGTAGAGCCGCTTCTCTTATGGCCTTCGGATGTCGGAGTGAAAGAGGGACTCACCGCGCCCGTCGCACGCTCTCTCTCCCGCGCACGTGTTCCCCGCACCCACCTGGCATTGCAGCAGCAGCCTGCGGCGCCTCGGTGTTGGTTGGGTGCCGGCTAGCTCTTCTCCAGGTGTCGTTGAAGGAAGATGGTTGCGCAGCGGTTCCTGGGGTCAGGGCTAATTACGATCACCCGACGATCGGTTGTCTGGCCTCTGCTGGACGTTCCCTGGGTTGAGGGATACGATGACAACTACGACGCCGAACCATTGGATCCTCCTTTGGTTTGTTACGATTTGTGGTTGCCGCCGATTTCTCCTAGGGACGGATCGTGAAGACGGCCCCGCGAAAGATGACGGCGCGACAGTTATCACGACCAGCACGACCGGAGAGGATAGCGAGAGTTCATCGGGAGTTCGCATTCGAGAAATTGGAGTTGATCCTAAGGATCATCCCCAGACTGTTTTCAAACAAGGGGTAGATGTCCCGGGAACATCCAAGCCGGAGTCGACTGAGGTGGACGGGCTGACCCTCCGAATGCAGGAGCAGGTACGACAGATCGTCTCATCGGTGATGTCGGAAATTTTCGCTTCTCAGTGCGAAAGTATTCCGCAGACACTGAGAGGAGCAACTAAGCAAGTTGTTTCTTCTATGGCGTTAGCGGGTGGGCCGGCTAACAAGGGTGAAGCCCGAGTTTGCCGCCCAATTCAGCTGAGACAAGGAAGCCTCCTGCAGCGGCCTCTACGCCGAATAAAAGGAAGGTTTCCTTGAGAAAGCGAATAAGGTGTTTGTGAGTTCGGATGCGGATGACTCTTCGCAGAGCGGATCGTCAGGAGAAGAATCTGTGTTGATGTCGGCGCCGCGTCCGAAAAAGTTAGTGAGTCGTCGTGATAGAGTGAGGGTCGAGGATACTGCTCTGAGGCGACGCAGTCGGCAGGTTTTACCTTCGACGACTGAGTCAGCCACTGGCGATCTTCAGTTGGCAACAACCATAGCCCGGAAGAGTAGCGATCATGGTCGAGTAGAGAGAGAGATGTGAGTTTTCGCAACATAACTCGTTGTAGACGGGCGTTGCGAGATGCACGTCTTTCTTGCGCTGATAGAGATACGGAGGATGCGTGGGACTTCCTTAAGGGTCTCGAGTTGTTCAAGGAGCAGTTAGGAGTTTCGGATAGGTGTTTAATAGGCTAAATGGTACCACCGCGTCCAACGTATGTTTGTGGACTGGGAGTCTCTCGTGCAAGCCTTTCAGAACAAGTACTGCACGATAATTAGTGATTCGACTCTGCTCAAAGATCTTCAGTATTTGCGCCAGAGAGAAGGAGAGACGATAGCGAGTTTTGTGGATGCGTTCCAGACGAAGGCGAACGCTATGCGTCACCCGCCGTCGGAACGCCGCCAGAAGAAGATGATCTTTGAGCAGCTCTTACCGACTTACCGGCGATATATCATGGATAAAGATATGCTTGACGTGCGGTCACTGGTTCAGTGGGGTAAGCGTTTGGAGGACGTCCAGCGGATCGATGATAGGTTTGAGTTTCCGTCACTCGACCCGTCATCGAGCAAGAAGAAGGTGGAAAAAAAGATTGATGCTAGAGTTGGTGTGAATGCTGCATCTACGGCTCCTAGACTGCCGCCCGCTGCGTCGAAAAAGAAGAAGAAGAAGAAGAAGAAGAGTACGTCGGCGAGCGGTAGCGGGAGTAGTGATGGCGGTGAAGTTGCTTTGCTGGAGGGTATAGCGAGGCAACAGCACCAGCCGCAGCAGCAGAGTCGCGTTACGAGACAGATAGTGCCAATGCGCTCGATCTGCCTCCTCAGGGGGCGAAAGATGAGACTTTGGAAGCGGACAGCGAAGCGGCCAAGTACAGCCATCTAAAACGTGGCCCGAGCCGTCGTATGTTTAGCTGTATGCCCCGACTCCAATGCCGACACCAGTGGCAAATGCTCCGTTTTACGGGCAGTGCTACACGTGTAACGGCGTTGGACATAAAGCCTCGATGTGCCCGAAGCGAGTCTGCTATAAATGCAGACTTCCGGGACACAACGCGAGCGCCTGCCCAAATGCTAGCCCGCAGGTAGCGTGCCAGGTTTGCGACTGCCCTGGAGTAGTTTTCCGGACTTGCCCGAACTGTGCACACGTAAGGGAGAGCCTGGGAAACGCCAAGGCAGGGCAACAGACGCATCCCCTGGGCCCTGCGGGGAAACGGTAGCGAGCGAGAGGACGAGTGGAAGATTGAGTGTAGTGGAGAATCGAGAGAAGGAAGTCAGGTATGAAGAATAGAGTCAGGAGCGTCAAAATCGAGAAAACAAAGAGAGTGAGTGTGAGAAAGAGAGAGAGCATCTCGAGAAGACGCTTCGAGCTTCACAGGATTTGACGGATGAGCTCCAGAGGCTCTCCACAGCCTGTAAGCTGCTCGATAAAATGGCGGACAAGCCTTCGAATCGAGTTCGCGTTGAGGTACCTAGTCGGACGCCTGCGCAGAGTTTGCAGTTTCTGACACTACTAAGCAGCAGTAAGGCTTCGAACAAAGCTGCGGGTGAAGGATCCGCGAGTTCACTGAGGAATTCGCTGTCCCGTCTGGCTACAGGCGTAGTCAACGGTGCTGTGCCGAAATAGTCGAACAGTAAGGTACAGACGGTGGCCGGTGTTATAACCGACAACCGAATGTACCTAACGGTTCGATTGAACGGAAAGATGTGTGTACGTTGTTTGATCCAGGTTCCATAATTTCTTTGATCGACCCCGAAGAAGCAAAGGCGTTTCAAGATAAATGGAAACCGGCTCAGCTAGCGGTTCGTGGAGTTACTGGAGGAACTCAGAAAATCCTTGGAGTGCTTGAAGTTCTTTTTGAAGTAGAGAATATCGAGCATGCAGTTGATCTTAGAATCGTGCCGGATACCGGTCACCCTGTCATTCTCGGGGTAGACTGTGGTCTCAAGTATGGTTTTGAGTTATCGCTGGTAGGATGTTTCTGGAGGATTCCTGGTGGAAGATGGCGTCCTTTCTCAAAAGTGGGTGAATTGAGTTCGGATCCGAGAATTTTCGCAGAATGCTGTGATATCGTTGAGATACGAAGTGAGGAGCGAGAGCAAGTGAAGGCTTTGATGGAAAAGATACTTCCAGAACCCAGAGAGCTTCACGGGTTTATGACTCTCATTGAACATCACATCGATGTCCAGGGTAATCTGCCGGTGAGACACGCGCTTCGGCGTATGTCTCCCAAGGTTCTCGAGTTTGCTCAAGAAGAGGTGAAGAAGATGTTTAAGAAAGGGATTATTGAGCGTAGGGCTAGTGAGTGGTGTAGTGCACCAGTGATTGTCAAGCGAGAAGGGAGCTATAGGTTTTGTATAGATTTTAGAGATGTCAATAAGACGACTAGACGCGCTAACTATCCTTTACCGAATATAGATTCGATTTTGGATAAGTTGTGCGAAGCTAGGTATATCTCTAAAATCGACCTAAAGAAAGCTTACTTTCAGGTGTTCTTGACTGAAGTTAGCCGGCAATTTACAGCTTTTGCTGTGCCTGGCTTCGGTCAATGGCAATTCTTTCGTTTACGTTTCGGATTGAAAAATGCACCGATGACGTTTTGTAGGTTAATCGGGGCCTTATTTGGACCCGAGAGTTTGTGTTGCGTACGATTGTGAAAGCTGGACTTGAGGTGAATCATGACAAGTGTTAGTTTTGTTGTTCGAGTGTGCGTTTCCTAGGTTACCGGCTGGATGCTGACGGATTAAGGCCTGACCCGGAAAGGGTTGAGCCGGTCCTGAACTATCCGGCACCCAAGAATGTGAAAGAGTTGCGTACGTTTTTGGGTATAGTGAGCTGGTACGCATGGTTTATTGAGAAAGAGTCCGAGCTTAAAGTGCCCCTCACGAAGTTGTTAAAGAAAGATCAACCGTGGGAGTGGCAGAGAGAACAAGAGGTTGCATTTAGTGCTTTGAAGAACGTGCTTGTAAAGACCCCTGTGCTTGCTCGTCCGAATTTTTCTAAGTCATTTACGGTCCAAAGCGATGCTAGTGATTACGCCATTGGAGCCGTTTTGACCCAAGAAGATGACGACGGGTTTGAGCATCCGATTGTGTATATCAGCCGTGTCTTAAATCCGGCTGAGATGAATTATACTACGTCGGAAAAGGAGTGCCTTGCCTTATTGTGGGCGATTAAGAAACTGAGGCCATATTTGGAGGCCTATGAATTTGTTGCTAAAACAGATCATAGCGCTCTAACGTGGCTTAAGAATCTTCAAGACCCTACAGGGAGGCTAGCGCGTTGGGCCCTCGAGATGCAGCAGTGGGACTTTGAGATTGTGCATACGAAAGGCGCACTCAACAAGGTTCCTGATGCTCTCTCTAGAGGGATCGATAGAGAGATTGCGATTGTGGCGAATTTTGAGACGATCTCAGATCCTTGGTATCTTGACAGAATAAACGAAATTCAGCGTTGCCCTCGAAAATTTCCAGGATGGAAAGTAGTAGATGGCATGCTGTATCGTTATTCTCCTGTTGAAATCTTGGATCCGATCTCGTTTCAAGAGGAGGGGTGGAGACTCGTCGTACCAGACGAGTATAGAGTTGGAGTGATCGAGCAGGTACATCGCCACCCGTCGTCAGGTGATCTTGGAATCGAGAAGACTTACGACAGGGTAAAGAGGCCTGGAGGTATTATTGGCCTGGTTTTTACTACCAAGTGCGTGCATACGTGCAGCAGTGTAGTGAATGCCAGCGCTATAAAGTCTCTCAGGCGGGTCTTCAAGGGCTGATGGGTAAGCGAATCGTTGAGAGGCCAAGGACAGTGGTGGCTGCAGACGTGATGGAGCTGCCTCGTAGTAAGAGTCAATTTAAATACATTTTAGTGTTTCAGCACCTTTTTACGAGGTGGATTGAGTTGAAACCATTGCGTGCGGCTAACGGGAAGGCAGTGGCGAGAGCTTTTGAAGAGTTGGTGTTGTTTAGGAGGGAGACTCCCGAGTTCTTATTGACGGATAATGGTACAGAGTTCGTTAATAAGCATCTCCGGGAGATGTTGGAAGATTTTGGTGTAAAGCATGTAACCACGCCTCCCTATCACCCCCAAGCCAATCCGGTTGAGCGTACGAATAGGACGTTGAAAACGATGATTGCCACGTTCGTCGAGGCTGATCATCGTCAGTGGGACGAGCACTTGCATGAGTTTCGACATGCCATTAACACGGCCGTGCAAGCTAGCACAAAAGTCTCGCAAGCGTTCTTGAACTACGGGCGCCACCCACAGCCACTAAAGAGTTTGCGACGTGAAGTTAAGGGAGAGAAGGTAGTTGTTCGTGCCGACCCTGAGCATTGGCTTGACCGTCTGAAACGATTGGACGTTCTTTGGGATCTCGTAAGGAAGCATAACGATGAATCCCAGGAGCGCAACGCCCGAGCGTATAATCGCAATAAAAGAGACGCGTCGTTTCAGGTGGGCGACCTCGTATGGAGGCGCGAGAGCACGCTTTCGGATGCTGCGAAGGGAGTCTCCGGTAAGCTGGCACCAAAATATTTTGGTTCCTTCGAGATAAAAGAAGTGCTTGGTGACACAGTCTTTCTTCTCGAAGATGCTGGCCGGAAAACCTCTAAGGTGCATATTCAGCACCTGAAGCGGTATATACCACCGAGGCGAGCTAATGTGCCGACCGACGAAGTGTCGAAAGTCAGTATCTGTTCTTGTGTCGTGGTAGACTTTGAGTGTCAGTGTAGTGTTCGCCGGCGCCACCGCCGGTAGCCCCGCGCCTGAAGGCCCCGAAGCCCCAGCCACCGCCGCGAACGGACAGCACCTCGGTGCAAAAGAGGTTGCGTGCGCCGCCTCGGGTGGTTTCGGGAGTCAGGGTAGGAGCCACCGTAGCATCGCGCACTCTGGCACCCCACGTTCCGGTAGCGGAGCGAGTGCAAAGGCTGGCCCGGCCGGGTCCCCTCCGGGGCGACCGCGAGGACCTGCATCAGGGCAGGAGGCGCGAACGGAGGAATACTGGCGTGGGGCTCCGGGTGCAAAAGCACCACGTCACAAATGGCGACCGTGACAGGACGCCGGCATGCGTCTGTGTTAAAGCGAGAAGTCGCGGGCGGGGGGAGTTGTCCCCAGGTGTCCCTCGGGAGTTGAAGATGAGGAGGCGAGGAGCGGCCGCCCGGTGCTAGGAGGCGGGTCGCCCTCATGTATATATTGTTGTCGCGTGGAATTGCGGCGCGGTCGGGGAGAGTCCGGTTGGCGATCTCCGCGGGGTGCGGCGCGAGGAGAGCGCGTGGTGGGATCAATGTAGGCGTGGCCGGAGGAGAGCGGCCGTCGCGGGAGGGAGTAGCGCCGAACAGCGAGCGACGCGGGCGCGTGGCGGGAGGAGAGCGCTGAACTTAGGAAAGTTAAGCAGTACTCGCCGCGTACAATACTTGGATGGGGGTGACCATCCCGTATGAAATTTTTATTTTTCAAATTAACATAACTAATTCAATTGCGCACGTTACGGATGTCCAATCTCATTGGTTCTTTTTACAATTAATAGAGTGGTATCGGCACCCCAGCTTGGCTGCAAAAACAATTGCTGGAGTTCGTTTATTTAATTATTACTAATAATTAAATGAGCGAATTCGACAATGCCATTGATTTTTGTACTCCCACGATCAAGTTAATAAATGCAGCACTCCAGAATTTCGATAGCCCGGCATCGTATCTAGTTCAGGTGCGGTGGGCAGGATCGAGCCCCCATGGAGTGTTGCATGGAAAACGAGTGAGGGGAGGGGGACCCAGTAGATGTGAGGTGCTTTCGGGCGCCCGGAGCATCTATGGGTGCGCCTAGCGGGTCACCAGGAATCATCCAGGTATTTCGTCCGGAATGGCCCTTTAGCAACAAGTTTAGCAGGGATCATTAGGTTAAGTTTATTAATTAGGGGAATAGCGTAGATGTATATTTAGGTTAAGGGGGATTGTTTGTGGACCAAAAAAATGATCCTGGACCAGGTCGGAGTGGCCAAGGATGGATGATCCCGAGGGTGGGTTGCCTGCCGGGGGAGGGGGGAGATTTACTTTTCCGATAGCGGTATGAAGTAGCCCGATATTGGGATGTGATTTGAAATCTGTTCGAGGATTTCTTATTGCATCCCAATTTAGAATAAGTCGGTGATTAGTACCGCGATTAGAATCGTCCCGAACCCCACCCTACTAGCAAAATAGCCCGGACCAGCGGGAGATTCTGTGGCCAGCGACCGGTATAGTTTTAGGGTTTCTTTTAGCTATAGATTTAGTGTGTGTGAGGAGAGTTTTGGAGACAGGGGGGGGGGGATGGAGGCAATCAGCCACGTCTAGTGGCGCAGTATTAGAGCAGGTGCAGTGGGAGGTGGGATTGCTTCTTCCGGTCCCCTGGGCTCGGGGTTGGCGAAATCCGGATTCGCGCCCCGATGCTGATTTTATAAATGTTTAGATGTAATCAGGTTAGTGTGCTGTCAGGGATTTTCAGGATGGTAGGTCACCCTCAACCCCTCTGGAGGCTCAGCCGGGAGGGGCGTCGTCGTAGCCGATTAAACAGGGCAATCGGTACAACGACAAGTGTGTTAAGGGTCGATCCATTCCTTTTCGGATGGCTTAGCCGGGAAAGCGCCATCGCCAGGGACTGCCGATTAGTCGAGGCATGGCAAGGAGTGGGCGACCCCCGATGCGTCTGTTTCCGATGGCCCAGCCGGGAAACACCCCTATAGGATTGCCGTCGGCCCCAGGGAAGAGGGCCGCGTGCAGTGTTAGGAACGCTGGACTGCGCGAGCAGGGGTGGAGAGGGAGAAGAAATACTACGGTTTTTCTTAGGTTACTCGGTACACCGGGTGAGCAGAGAGTTCGTCGCGAGTTCGCGGTTGGGCTGGGGAGGTTCGCCGTAAATTTGGGCTTGCGTCTGAGCCGAACCGCGCGTTGCTGTTCGCGCTGATTCGCGGGACTACGTTCGTCGCGGCGGTGCGGACACGGCTCGCGGGAAGGTGTCGACGCGGCACTTGCCGCAGGCGCAGATCAGGCGATTCCCCTCTGCACGACAGCCCGGAATCGCTGTACAGCGGTCTCGCAGGTTGCCCCTCGTATGCACTTACGGCGGAGTTGGGTCCGCCTAGTGCGAAGGTGTGTGCAGCTCCGTTTGCCTGCGCGGTTGGGCGCGCGTAGCGAGAGCCGGGGATCGCGAGTCGTGTTTAGGCAAGTGCTTCCTGCTCGACGGCCGGAGCAGAACTGTCGTCCTTCGCCGGACGACTTCATCTCCCTTCCTTCAAATTAATTGCGCGGTGGCGCTACGTTCGTCGCGCTCGTCGCGCCGCGAGTTGGTTGCGACGTCGGTTGGCACCGCGACGAGGTCACGGCACGCACGTGGCGGTTTGGCGCGCCCAGGTTCGCGGAAGCGCCCGAATTTATCAGAGGAAAAGCCGGCGTTGTCTCTCGCGGACGTCAGGATCAGCCTAGGATCCTGGGGTAAAGGGCGTAAATTTAGCAGTCTAGTGTTCTCCGAAGGCTTTGCCGGGAGAGTGCCACCTACCAGAATTACCAAGGGCAAATGTAGGGGGCAGCGCTAGACTGCATATGGAATAACTTATTATGTAGAACAGGGAATTAGGTTTATGATAGGGTAGGAGGGTTGTTGTTTAAAGGGCCAGGACAAAAGAACGCCTGCGGGCGTGGGGGGGATACTCCTTTCTCTTGACCGTACCACTATTATATATTAATATATATATTTATTGCATTTATTTGTATTCTCTTCAATTTGGGGCCAGGAGACCGTGGGAGTGAATTCCTCCGCGTCCGCATTCAGGCGTCCCGCCCAATCAAAGCAAAATCGGTGAGATAGGCTTGGCAACACCAGGGCGGCGGCGAAAAAAAGGTGGACCCTGCGGGTTCAGGAAGGAGGAGGCTCAGGTTTGATGAGCCGGCTCGGGGGATGGAACCACCACCCCGGGTTCCGCCCGTTTAAGGGAGAGCAACAGGGAAAGTTAAGAGCCCAGGGCGAGGAAGGGCTGGCCCGTTTGGCCAACCCTTTTGCCCGGCATGAGGGCACGATAGATGATGAGCAACAGGACATGCAGGCTTACGAGCTGCGAGTCCAGGCGTTGCTAGAGGATAGGACGGCCAGGAAACTCCGGCGAGAGGTATTAGCACTCTCGCTTATAGAGGAGGCCGTCAAGCTGGTGGCCAGTAACCTCAATTTTAGACGGACTGAGCCGGAATTGCGGGAACGGCTTTGGCGCTCCCTGGTCAGGTCGGCAAGGGCGGAGGCGGACGTGCCTTGGATTGCCGGCTATGATGATGACCCGAGGGTCGATTGACGTCCGATTCCATTATGTTGTGAAGCCTTGTGGGTGGGCCGCCAGAAGGCAGACCGACCCGGTAAACAAGCAGAACAACCAAACCTTTCAGGGTTGGAGAGCTCGGCAGAGAGCTCCCGGGACGTCATATCGCGAAAATCTGGCCCGGAGGTGCTGGAAGGACGGGATTTGGGGCGAACCTCCCGGGTAGCCCCACTTCCCAGCCTGCAGCGAGCACAGGGTCGGGAAGGACCATTTGGACCCGTACTGCAGTTGTCGGGAACTAACGCGCCCCGGTTGAATGCAAATCCAATCCCGTTTAGGATTTCAGGAGTAGGCGTCCTCCCCTATATCAATCAGTACCATAGGGTACTGTCGGGGCTGGAGCCTCAAATTGAAAATTTGCGGAGGGCAGTCGGCAGGGTCCAAATCGCGGCAGGCATGACGCACACCGAAGGGGAGGTTCCGGAATGGGAGAGAGGAGCAGCGTTGTCGCTCCCTTCTCAGTGCCCTCCTGCCACATCCACCCCTGATCACAGGCGATCGATACCTCTTGAGAGGGGAAGGGAGATCGAGAGATCCTCAGAGGAGTCCGATACTTCGGAGGACTCGGATGGATCTCTGGACGATCTATTCCGGAGCGGTGCGCAGAGGGATCGCGGAGGGCGGAGTAGGAGATGGGAGGTGGTTAGAGCACCAGCCCCAGTCCAGGAAGGTGGTCGAGGCCCAATAAGGCCTCCACAGTCCGGGGACGGATCTGGTAGAAGGAGGGACAGGTCGGGAGGACGTCCGAGCTACCCGGAAGCGGAGGGGCTGATGAGATCGGACGATGACTCTCTTTGTGCCCGGGCTCTGCGGGATGCAGCTCTAACCTTTTCGAATCATGAAAAGGAGGACGCGATGGACGTCCTACAGGGGGTCACACTGATCCGGAATAGGAATCGGTATACGGAGAGATGCCTAATAGCGGCACTCCATTCCGTGCTTTTGAAGGATGCCCGTCGCTGGTATCAGGACCTGAAGCACACGTTTGTGGATTGGCCGGAGTTCTCTAACGCTTTTCAGGCCAGGTTCTGCAAGCGAGTGTCGGACTCGGATCTACGACGGGATGTGGAGGATCCAGGGAAAGAGAACGATTGGCCAGTTCGTGAGCGCGTTCAGAGCTTAGGCTAGTCGTTTTCGGCGCCCCCTATCAGAGCGTCGTCAGATCCACATGATTCTGGATAGGGTCCGGTCCGAATTCAGAGATTACTTGATGGACAAGGATATCGAGACCCTGGACAGACTAGTCCAACTAGGGGGACGGAAGGAGAGGGTCAACCTCCTGAACGAACGTTACGAGAGCTAGGAGGCCCGTACGTCCATGGGAGAGAGACACCTGAAGAAAAGGGAGGGCAGACTCGATGCGGTAGAGGAACAAATTCGCTCGACGACCCAACTCGAGGTGCCCGGTGAGAACGTCAAAGGCGTGAAGAAGGCGAAAAAACCCGCGGTCCACTGGGACTGGCAATGGGAACCGTATGGGGAGAGCGAGATCGCCGCAATGCATGGCCAGGCAGGACAGGGTCATGGCGGCGTAAATCCCTCCGTTAATAGGCATTCGGGATCCAAGGCCCCGACCCGGGATCAGGGTTGGGAGGGATCAGAGGGCCAGCGCCCGTCCAGGCAGTCCCTAGCGAACACGGGTCATCTCCCAAGGCCTCCGCGAGAATGGGGAGAATCGAATGCACAACAAGGGCTGGGGCATAAGCCGACCCGGGCGGACGGTTTTCCCAGATGTTCTCGGGATGTAGGGAGACCAGGAAGCCGGTTTGTCCCAGGACGAGTCCCAGCGAACGTGGCCGGTCTCCCGGGAATTCTCCAGGGTTGGGAGGGTTCCCAAAACCAGGCATTTGCAGTGCAGGTTCCGGCAAACCCGGCTCCTTTCCCGGAAAATACCCCAATGTGCGTAGGGCCAACGAGCCAGGCGTTTATGACAACGAGTCAGGGAAACCCGAGCGGATCCCCGGATAATGCCCGGAGGGATGGGCGAGGGCCGTTCCCGGGCGCATGCTATTCCTGTCAAGGCATGGGACACAAATCGTCCCAATGTCCGAGGAGAGCATGCCTGCGCTGTTGTCAGCCCGGACATTGGGCGGCGAACTGCACGTGGGGAGAGGCGCCCTTGCATTGCCAGGTTTGTGAGACTCCCGGATACACGTTCATGACATGTCCCGGCTGCACTACTCTACGGGAAACTATAAAAAACGCCAGGGCGGGGGTGTAGAATCGCTCTCTACACCCTGCCGCCCGGTAGAGCGAATCGTAGAGGAGAGGGAAGGGAATTGTAGGGAGGGGGAGGATCGAACGAGGGCTGTCACGAAGATCATCAGATCTAAGGTACCGCCCGCGTTCGATTGGGAAACGCTGTTGGAGCCGATACACCCAGGGGAAGCACCAAAGGGCCCGGATATTGAGGGCCCGAAGGCGCTGGTGCCAGGAAGCTGCACGGAGGACCTTCTGGCGATGGATAACTCCTTCGGGATCGTGCAACGGTTGGAGACCGCCGGAGGCGACCTGGATATTGCTGGCGCGTGGGAAGCTGTCAAGCCCGTAGGGTTAGCAGTTGACCCGGTAGACTCTGAAATGCAGCTTGGACAGTCGTTAGCTGCCACCCAGGTTTTGTGCGGTGAACCTGGGAGGTCGGGTACTGAAGGCGCTATACGATCCGGGGGCCCAGATCTCGTGCATTCACGCTAGCAGGGCCCAGGATTTTAAGGATAGGTGGAGACCAGCACAATTTATGGTGCGAGGAATCACGGGATCGGCCCAACAAGCGTTAGGGGTGCTTAGGATCTGGTTCAGCATCGATGAGGATGAAAAGATGCTGGACGTAAGGATCATAGCAGCCATGGATTATGAGATGGTCCTGGGGGTGGACTTCATTCGGAAATGGGCGTTTGAAGTGCAGCATGGGCAAGGGCTGTGGCGTACTCCGAGTGGAGAGTGGAGTAAATTTATAGAGGAGAATATGGAGGGTCAGGGAGCAGGAATCCGAGGGGAATGTGCGGGTATCGTGGAAGTACGCGATGAACAACGTGAGCGCGTGATGGCTCTGGTGGATAACCTTATCCCGGAGCCAGGTGAAATTCACGGGTTCACAACGCTGATCAAGCACCATATCGACGTACAAGGGGGAAGGCCAGTTCGGCATGCACCCCGGCGCATGTCCCCGAGGATCCTGGAATTCGCTCAGCAAGAGGTTTAGAAAATGCTGGACAAAGGCATTATTGAACCCAGTGCGAGCGAGTGGTGTAGCGCACCTGTAATCTTCCGCAAGGGAGAGGGCAGCTACCGCTTCTGTATCGACTTTCGGGATGTAAATAAACTGACCCAGAGAGACAATTATCCATTACCGAATATGGATTCAATATTGGATCGGCTGAGGAATGCCAAATACATCTCGAAAGTCGATCTGAAAAAGGCATATTTCTAGGTGTTTCTAACGGAGAGTAGCCGGCAATATACGGCGTTCTCAGTGCCAAGATCAGGACAGTGGCAGTTTGTGAGACTACCGTTCGGACTTTCGAACGCCCCGGCCACGTTTTGTCGACTGATAGGGGCACTTTTCGGGCCCGAGGTAGCTCCACATGTCTTTGGGTACCTGGACGATCTTATCGTGGTGACGGAGACGTTCGAGGAACACCTGGAGTGGCTAGGGTACGTGCTCCAGACGGTGGTGGGCGCGGGCCTTGAGATTAATCGCGAAAAATGCGAGTTCTGCTGTTCGAGCGTGGTTTTTCTCGGATACCGTCTGAACGCGGAGGGACTCAGGGCGGACCCGGATAGGGTTAGCCCGGTACTAAATTACCCAGACCCGGGAAACGTCAAGGAATTGAGAACATTCCTGGGAATGGTGGGCTGGTACTCACGATTCATTCCGGTGCAGGCAGAGGTGAAGGTACCTCTGGTCAAGCTCTTGAGGAAGGACCAGGATTGGGAATGGGGGGAAAGACAGGAAGCTGCTTTTGCAACACTAAAGGCAGCCCTGGCAGAAGCGCCAGTGCTGGCGCGGCCCGACTTCTCAAAACCCTTCATGGTTCAAAGCGACGCCAGTAATTATGCCATTGGCGCCGTGTTAACCCAGGAAGATGAGGAAGGGCATGAGCACCCCATAGTGTACGTGAGTCGCATACTAAATGCGGCGGAACGGAATTACACTACCACCGAAAACGAGTGTCTGGCCTTGCTGTGGGCAATGAAGAAGCTGCGACCATACTTGGAAGCATATGAATTCGTAGCACGAACGGATTTTAGCGCCCTACGGTGGTTGCAGAATCTTAAGGACACCACTGGCCGCCTGGCCCGTTGGGCTTTGGAGATGCAGCAATGGAACTTCAAGATCGTGCACACGAAAGGTTCTTTGAACAAAGTCCCGGATGCACTCTCGCGGGGAATTGCGGACGACGCGCCCCAGGTGGCCGCCTTCGAAGAAATATCGGACCCGTGGCATATAAAGCGTCTGAAAGACGTGCAACAGAACCCTCCTAAATTCCCGGATTGGGGAGTGGATGACGGTTTGTTGTATCGATATTCAATAGACAAACTGCTGGATCTGATAGCTTTTCGTGAGGAGGGTTGGAGGCTAGTCGTTCCCGCGGAGCACAGGGTGAGGGTCATGGTAGACGCCCACCGCCACCCATCGTCCGGACATCTGGGAATTGAGAAGACGTTCGACAGGGTGACCCGCGACTATTATTGGCCCAGTTTCTATCAGGAGGTGAGGGACTTTGTGCGGGCCTGTGTAGACTGCCAGAGGTATAAGGTATCCCAGCAGGGACCGGTAGGCCTGATGGGCGAGAGAATAGTTGAAAGACCCTGGCTGGTGGTGGCTGCGGATCTGATGGAGCTCCCCAAAAGTAAACATCAGCATAGATACGTGGTCGTTTTTGAAGACCTGTTTACACGTTGGGTTGAGCTCAAGCCTCTACGTGCAGCCACGGGGAGAGCCGACGCCAGCGCCCTAGAGGAGCTGATTCTATTCCGTTGGGAAACCCCGTCGTTCCTGTTGACAGACAATGGCACGCATTTTTTAACCAGAATCTGCAAGGGGTGCTGGAGGAACACGGGATAAAACACCCATATAAAACCCCCATATAGCCCCCAGGGAAACCCGGTTGAGAGGGTAAATAGGACACTAAAGACGATGATAGCCCAGTATGCAGGGGTTGATCATCGTAGCTGGGATGAACATTTGCACGAGTTGCGGCACGCGCTAAACACGGGTGTACACTCGAGCACGAAATATTCCCCGGCGGTCCTGAATTTCGGAAGAATCCCTCGACCCAGCAAGTGCCTGAGGAGGGAGGTGGAAAGGAGGGATCCGATAATCCCGGTAAATCTCGGACTTTGGGCTAACCGAATGGAACAGCTCGAGCTGATCAGGGATCTCGTTAGAAAACTTAACGATGACGCCCGGGAGCGGCAGAGCAGGGCATACAATTGAAATCGAAGATATGCCTCGTTCCAGGAGAGGGACTTGGTGATGCGGCGCGAGCATGTCCTGTCGAATGCGGCGAAGGGGATATCCGGGAAACTGGCTGCCAATTATGAAGGGCCGTTCACGGTAAAACAGGTGCTGGGGGAGACGGTAGTGTTGCTAGGGGATACAGGGCGGAGGATGGATAAGGTACACGTCCAGCATCTGAAGCGGTACATCCCGCCGAGGACAGGGGGTGCTCGGGGCGTATCCAGCCCAGAGGGAGAGGGACCGGGCCCGGGGGAGGGAAAAGCTAAGGGAGGGGGGTGGGCGGGCTGACTAAGAGCCCATTAAATAATATTTTCTTCTTCTTTTCACAGGATGGCCGAGGAGGAAGAACTGGCTGTCCCTGCTGTTGAGAACCCGTGGGGGTCTCCAGCAGGGAGACTAACAGTAGAAGAAGAGGAACGGCTCTTGCTCGGAGATCTGATTGACCTCCGCTCTCCGGGATCCGGCCCGGCCGCCTCGGCGAGCCGGGAGGAAGGCCCGGAGGCGGAGGCCATGGAGGTCGAGGAAGCCCCTTCGACACCCAAAGCAGCCGGGGCGCCGCTGGCCCAGGTGGGGGCGGCCCCTGCCGAAAAGCCGGATGAGAGGCGTGTGTTGTCGCTGGCCTTGGAGGCCACGGCAACCGAGCAGGTCGGCTTGGTTGGTGGGGTGCCTAAACTTCATTTATGGAGCATTGGCGCCCGTGCCGTTTAACCCGGCAGTAGATCCGCCACCGAGTTCCTGCCAGCGGTGCTGGCTAGACGGACACCACGCCGCCGAGTGCCCGGACCCTAAGCACCCGGTATACTGCCGGAACTGCGGGCGCCGGGACGTGACCATCGGGTCATGCCCAAGGTGCCAGGAGGCATATCGCCGGGTGGAGAAGGAACGCCGGTTAACCCGGAAATATAGCAAGAGGGGAGGAGGGAGCGGGAATGAGGTCACCCCCGGGGGGGAACGGAAACCGGTAGGGGGCCAGGAGGAAGATGCCCACTGGCGCCCGGCCAAGCGGGGGAGCCATAATAATGAGCCCTCCCCCGCGAGGCGGTGTCAACTGTGCCCGGAAAACCGGTAGAGAGCCCGAGGGTGACCCGGAGGACGACCGCGCCTCGGCCGCGGAGCGGATAAAACGCGCCGTAGAAAGGGATGAGAGGAGACGCGCGGAAAGGCGAGGGGCGCGCCCAGGTGCCACCCTGGAGGAGGCAAAAAGGGTAAATGCGGCCTACGTGGACCACCGCATGCGACTGGCAGAGGAGGAGATTCGTCGGCAGCGGGGTACCACGGGGAAAGCGAAGCGCTCTCCTCCAGTGGCGAGCGTGATGGCACTGGTGGCTGCACCCGGAATTTTGGGAGCACCAGGGCCCTCCATCTCCTTCCTCCAGGAGGAGGACCCGGCCATAGCGGAGGGGCGCCGGGACGCTGAGGCAGGGCCAGGCGGCCCGGAGCCCGGACTCAGGGCTATCCTACCCCCTGCAGAGGCGTCTTCCTCGGAGGGCAGGGGATTAGCCGAGATCCTGTGCGCCGCCCAGGATCTGCTGAGGGAGATCCACGAGAGCGTGGCTGATCCCGAAATGCAGCGGGGGCTAAAGGCGGAGGTGATTGCTTTCATGCGCAGTCACCGGCCCGGCGCCCCGTCCAAGGGGAATGAGGAGCCCGGAAGGGGCTAGGCGCGCGCGGCAGCCACCCTCTTGGATCAGACCTCGCAAGCAAGCGAGGAGTCAGCTGGGCACCGCGGCCGCGGGGCGGGAAGGGCGCGCGGTATTTTGGAATATGCGCGACCGCGCCGCGCCGTGTAGTTTCGCGCCGGACGCTGAACCATCGGCCCCGATCGTCGATCGATAAGCGCGACGCGCGAGGAGAAAGATAGAGAGAGAAAGTGAAGAAGCGAGAGAGAGAGAAAGGAGCCCAGCTGACGCGTGGCCCCGACACCACCTGGGGACGCGAGAGGAAGCCGCGGCGACTTCCCGGCCGGATTGTGGCCGGGACTACCGACAAGGAGGCAACGGCCTGGTAGGGCCATATATTACTATGTCCCGCGCGTGAGAAAGAGAGAGGCGGAACGGAAACATTGCGGAAGAGTGGTAGCGTGGAGTTAGCGAAGGTGGCCTCGATAACACCAGAGGCCACCGCCCCTTCTGAGTCTGGTTGTTGGCCCAACATTGCACGCTTAGTTTTGTGATATTAGTAATAAGTAGGTAATTATAGAGTAATGGTGAAGCGGAGTAGCCAAATAAGCGTGCAAGGTTAACGGCGACCAACCGGATGAATAAACTTAGCATCTGGAAAGATGTGAAGTTTAGGGGGGGTGTTGCGACGAGAATCTCGCCGTGCTCGCAGCCTTGACCATGCGCCGAGTGGGGGGCACTGGGCTGCGCGAAATTCGGCGTACCGCGGTAATTATCGCGCAGGATCGGCCCTTGATCCTTGCTCGATCGCACGATTCCAGTTAGTGTGTCTCGGGACACGGTTCCTCCCGAGACTATTAGCGGCGAAGCGCCACGTTTTTCGCGCGACGCGCTAGTAAGTAGGTGATAGAGAGATAAAGAAGTGTGGAGAGAGAGAGAGAGAGAGAGAGAGAGAGAGAGAGAGAGAGAGAGAGAGAGAGAGAGAGAGAGAGAGAGAGAGAAAGAGTGATAGCAGCGCACCGAAGTGCAAGTGCACACGCTTGCTGTGTCTGCGTATATATGTTGTGCAGCGCGCGCGCGATTATCCGCGTCGGGAGAGTGAGAGAGAGAGAGAGAGAGAGAGAGTAGATAGCGTTACTCAAATTGTTTACGAGAACACTTGCAAACATAATAAATATTCATTAATTACACAAAAGTGAAATATCCGCGTAATTTCCTATAGCGGCGAGCACCCAGGCTCGTTTCGCCGCGTCCGCGGATTTGCCGTCCTTGAGTCGTGTGGTGGCTGGGAGCCGGGGCGAGCTTAGCCACCTGATAACCGCCACGTGACAATATATATATATATGTATAAATAAATAAATGAGGCATATTTCACTTAACTTTCTAGGAAATATGTAGGTGCGCTAATGATTTGTACACAATGTAAAGATAGTGCGACTGAGGCCTAAGAAGGCTAAATGGCAAGTAAAGCCTCGAAGGGCATTGAGGCAGGTGCTTGGCTCGGTTCCCTCACAATTGGGCGCCGAGGGTGCAGTTTTAGCCGCAACAAATTTCATTCATTGTATGTAAGAGTGTATGAGTATGAACTGACTGATAGATAATATAAACTGAGGGAAATGTGACTTATTTGTAGAATGTTACGTATCAATTATTTATTGCCATATACTGCTCTACATCTGTGATAATGACAAATATGTGATATAATTTATATGTAAGTAGACTTAATATGATTGCGTGTTCTAATTATTAATTTGTGCAATAATTTTGTAAACAATTTACAAATAAACTATTATATATATATTATTTATATTTGATTCAGCTATTTACTAAGCAATTTTTACATATTTTTCTTCCTATGATTATGAATAACGACTATACTATTTATATTCGGAGCTAATATACCTAGCTCTAATAGTGTTATTTTTAAGTTAAAAATAAACCGCACACAACGTTATGCCCCGTTCGTAATACGGGTGGACAGCTGGTGGCTTGGCGAGGGTAATTCTTCTCCTGCACGTTGCGTTCCTCTCCGTCCCAATGATAAATTCTCCGGTCGCTTGGAAGGCGTCACGACGTCGATGCTTCTAATTACTTCAGTGTGACCTCTCTTGCCAACGCCTAAATTCAATCTATCCGTCTTCGCACGTCAACGTCTCAATTCAATCTGTACGTCTTCGCACGTCAACGTCTCAATTCCATCTCTACGTCTTCGCACGTCAACGTCTCAATTCAGTCTCCCCGGCCGGGGGCGCTGACCACAGCGCGGGCCCTTTGTCTTTTTCGTCGTTTTTCGGCGGCGGCGCGGCTAGGCGGCCGCAGGCTGGCCCCCCGCACTCTCCTCCTCCTCCCGACGGGCCGCCCGGCAGCGGCGGCAATCGCGCCGGCCGGCTTTCCTGAAGATGGCCGATGCCACGGCCCGCCGGTTACGTCGCCTTTCCTCCCGAGGCGGTGTTGCCGTGGCTGCAGGCTTGCAGTATTGCGTGGGTCAGGCTTGTACGGCCTATCCCTCGGCGGGCTGCGCCCGCCGCTCGCCTACGTGCTCGGGCCTGGCTTCTGCGCCCAGGCCGATTCTCCCCCCGACGATTATTACTCGTTCGAATGCGCGCGCGGAGGTCGCACGGTGGCTACGCGTTACAATGTCCCACTTCCGTACCTTCTTCTCCCGCGTTTCTCTCTCACCGTGACACATGTTACAATTTCCTTTACTATTTTTCACTACTATTGCCTTTGCCGTGAGGAGTCTCATGGTTTCTGCAGAAACAATTACAAGCATCCATAAACCGTTTTCTTTCCTTCCCATTTTCTGCGAGCTCTTCTGCTTCCTACTTCCATTCATGCGAATGCATCGCACTCGCGTCTGTTTGGAACGTCGTTTCAGAATCGCAGAAAAACTCTACTCGAATCTCCACCCCCGCTAGTGCTCTCTGGAGTAGGTCAAAAGGAGACTCAACGCGCGGCACGCTCCAAAGCGGAGAAGTCGATGTGACCGAACCGCGAGGTGTACGCCATAGAAAAAAATTTTGGGGGTTCGTCCGTGATTTTTTGCATTGAAGTTAACCTCTCAAGTCAAACTATTTTCGTTCCATTTTCTTCCTTTTCTCTTCTGTTTTTTTTTCTTTTCTCATGGCTCCGTGGTGTAAAATAAGCACGCAGTAGAAATCTTCGATTTGCAACGTTTTTCACACATTTAAATGTAAATAAACTCACCGAATAACCTTTGTTTTTTCATCTCTTGTTTTATAAAAAATCGCGGTTATTATACCTCGTACTTTGAAAAGAAACGATCAAAGTACCGCCTTTCAAGATCGTAAACGGGAATAAGCCACGAAGATAAAGTGGTAGCTCCTGTAATCATAAGTTGGGAGGCAAAATATTTTTTCCCGCAATTCGTTGGAAAATACGAAATTCGCCCCGCGTCAAAAAGATCGAGACGGTGATAAATATATAATTCCACATATTCTTGACCATTTCAAGGCAGTAGCAAGAGTAAAATATACAAACTGAAAAAGAGAAAGTTTATCAGCAACGAATAGACACCATACTCGCATTAGGATTATGGTGATTAGAAGATGCATGGTGGGTAGATTGCAGGATATTTGATTATTTCTGGATATGTTTAAACTGTCGAAAAAATAAAAACTACTTGTACTGGATCTCAAAGTTTTGCGAGTATATGTTTAATAATTAATACGATCTCCATCGAACTTCTGGGTGAAGCACGGTGCTGACAATACGCGTCAGTTACAGCGCCGTAAAAAGAGTTGAGCAAAGTTAAAATAGAAGTGAAAGGAGAAGTCCAGGGTATGAAAATTTAATGGAAATCAGAAAGTGTACAAGAGAGATAAAAAAAGTAAGGAATATAGGCTCAAGTGAAGGAATAAGCGGAAAGACAAGATTAGCAGAATAATAGGTTAGGCGAAAAGCATGACCGCAAAAACGAGGAACGGCGGAATAGCGGGTTCAACGCAGACGTTACTAAAGACAGTACCGAGAGATGGCGCTGACAGTACTAAGCTAATCGAAAAGGTGCTGGAAACGGTGGAGTCATTCAAAAAAGAGTTCGAGCAATGCGAGCATAGAAATGAAGAAAGGTGGTCGAACATAATGAACGAAATAAGATTGATGAGAGAGAAGTACGAGAGCAAAAGAGCAGAATGGAAAAAAGAGCGAGACGAACTGGTGGAAAGAATAGGAAGATTAGACCAACAGAAGGAGAGAAGAGAGGGTGAGGGAGAGGAAAGGAAGAGGAATATTGTAATCAAAGGTGCGGAATTAGAGAATGAAGATCTAGCAGATCTTCGAAAAACGTTAGCAGATTTCTGAATGAAATGAAGATGAATACCAAAAAAAACAATGCATACACATCAGAACAGGAGAAAACAGGAAAGTAATTATTGCGGAGATAGAAACAATGAAAATGAAAAAATATGTGATGAGAAAGAAAAAAAATCTAGGAAGTGAAAAGGTTTATATGAACGAGGATCTGGTATGGAAAGAGAGGGAGATACAAAACAAGATCAGAGAGATTGCAAAAAGAAAAAAAAACAGAAGAAGACAACGTCAGACTAAATTATATGAGGTTATGGGTAAATAATAAATTGCTAAAATGAGGATAGAAACATACTAAAGGAGAGCGGAAAAGAGAGAGGAGGCAGAGAGATCGGGAATAGAAATTTTTGGAAAAGGTCGGCTTAGACAAGGACAAACAAGGAGTAAAGGTATGCTTTTGGAATATGGCAGGAGTAAGAAGATTATGCAGAGGTATGGAAATTTATAAACACATGCAGTGAAATGGGACATACAGAAACGTGGGTAGAGGAAAAGAAGTGGAACACAATGAAAACAGAAATGCCGAAGGAGTGGAAATGAAAGTATGAACCAGCTACAAGAAAAAATAGAAAAGGAAGACCGAGAGGCGGAATCATTACATGTGTGAAGAAAGGATTGGAAGAAAGAGAGGTTAGGACAGGAGAAGCAGATGCTGCAGAGAGGATAGTGTTAACAAAAGACGAATTGTGGAGAATTGTATGTATAAAAAAACAAGGAAATATTTAAGAGAAACGATTGATGAAAGAGAGGAGGAAAATCCAATTATAGAAGGGGACTTCAATGTTAGGACAGGAGCAGAAAGAGGAATAATAAAAGGGAGCGAAAAAGGTGGAAATGCTAGAAAATCGAATAATCGAAATAAGGTGATAAATAAAGAAGGAAGAATTCTATTAGAAGAAATCAGCGGAAGAGGATAGGCTATATTGAACAAAGATGAGGAGAAGGGAGAGGAATGGGAGTGAACGTACATTAGAGAGAACGGATGCTCAATGATAGATTATGTAATTAAGATAAGATAAGGAAATAGAGATTTAATAAGGAGGAGAAAAATGAATTATGGAAGGATATGAAGAAACAGATCAACAAAGCAAGGAGAGTAATAATAAAAAGAGAACATACGTGGAAACTAGGTTACAGAATATGGTACGATCAAGAGTGAAAGGAAAAGAAAAGGCAGAGAAAGAAGAAGCTGAGAAGATTTAAGAGAGGGCGGGCTACCAGAGAACAATATTTAGACGAAAAAAAGAAATATAAACAATGGAGTGAGAAAAAGAAAAAGGAACATGAATGACTAGAAGAAGAAAGTATAAGAAACATAAAAATAGAAGAGGAGGCATGGAAATATGTTAATAGGATAAGAAAGAAAAGAGAAGGGATAGGAGAGGAAGAGTGGAGACACTATTTTATTAACAGTCCGGAAGGAGAAGAATATCAGAAAGTGTGTAACCTAGTAAATCAAAGCGAACAAGAAGAAGAGCGATTCATACTAGACGGATAGACGGAACTTTTGTGAAACAAATCCACAAATTAAAGAAAGAAAAAGTAGTAGAAAAGGATGAAATAGAGAATAAAGCATGGATCAATGCAACAGATAACATAGCGGAGGCTTATAGATACTTAGCGAGAGCGATCTGGAAAGAGGAAAGAATAGTAGAAGACTGAAAAGTAGGGATAATATGCCCAATCTATAAAAAAGGAGAGAAAAAATTTTTGACAACAAAAGGGTTAAGACAGGACTGTCCAATGAGTCCAACTCTATTTAACATATACGTAAGCGACGTAAAAGAAGTAACGCAATAAGTTACGCAGACGACATACCATTAATAGCTAAAAGTAAGGAAGAATTGGACTACATGACAACAAGATTTAAAAAGTATTTGCAAAAGAAGGAATTAGAACTAAGTACAGGGAAATAAAAAATAGTGGTGTTTGAAAAAGACAGAGGAAAGAAAAAGGTAAGAGAATGGAAATGGGGAAGTGAGGAAGTTGAAGAAGTGAAGGAGATAAAATATCTAGGATATATGCTAAGAAAAAATGGGGAAAGTGAGAGCCAGTTAAGGGATCTAAAAAGGAAGGCAGAATTAATAATGAGAAAAACATGGAGCATAGGCAAGGTTTGTTTAGGGACAGCTACGACAGAAGAGTAAAACTATACAAGGCATTAGTGGAATCAGTGGGACTGTATGGAGCAGACATTTGGGGGTGTAGTAGAGGGATAGAACTGGACAGAATTCAAAGAAAATATCTAAAACGGATACTTGGACTAGATAGAAATACTTCAGACTATTTAGTGACAGAGGAAACGAAAGAAATTCTAACAAGCTTAAAAGCGATAAAAAGAGCGGCATCGTATGAAAAATCGTGAAGAAAATCAAATAAAAAATTGGTACAAGAATGCATACGCGAAATGGAGAAAGAAAAAGGAGACGAGAAAAAAGAAAGATGGAAACAGGCAAGAGAAAGATGCTGGGAAAGAGTAGGAATAGAGAAAAATGAAGGGAGCGATCTATCCAATAAAATATGGGAAAGGTATATAAGAATGGAAAAAGAGAAAAGGAGAGAAAAGATAGAGATATCAAAAAGTTGCTCTAGATACAAAAAGATAATAACAATAAATAGACCCAAGTACTTGTAGTGAATCGATTGAATATCGATTGCGCGAAGTGACTTCGGTCAAATACACAATTAGATGTATATGCGGGCCACGCCCAAATCGCCCCTCCTAATACATGAATAAGACGGCACGAGCGATTATATAAGGTAAATATGCCGTGAGGACCGCTTTCTCTCGATCGGGACCTCGACGGACCAGGACTAGCCGACTACAGCCTAGGAGGTGACTCGTTATTCGCTGCGCTTCGTCTACGAGCAACGCCACAAGCCGGAAGCCAACTGCAGCAGAGCGACTTCCCTACGGCGAGGCTGAGAGTCCATGATCTACATCGTCTCGAAAAGGACGCCCCCCTTCGTACCAACGCCTTGCCCGATCGGGATTGAGCCAACGCCGGACGAAATACATTAATATAAGATAAGTGCGAACACTTATAACCACGCGCCTGCTCATTTTGCCCCCGATGCGTCTGCCATTTCCTTTTCGCACTCTAACGCCAGTGCATAGGGCAAACCAGTAGTTCGCGATGTAGCGCGTTTTGTCATGTAAACTATGAGGAAATCGGAAGCGCACGCTCAAATCGATAAACGCGAGTCAAATTAGAACACACTATCGAGGAGCTATTGAATGAGGAAGGAACAGGATTAATGATGTAGAAGTAGTTACGAAACAAGAGAAACTAGGAAAATACAATAAACATAAAGCAAATTAAATATGTAATATGTAATTATGTAATTATGTAATGTAATATGTAATCCTGTAATGTGTTAAATGTATATGGACAAGTAGTCCTAAACCGAAAGGTACAGGATTATGTATTAATAATAATACGGTCTCCATGACAACTCAGCAAACGTTTATTTTCTTCGTTAGATTCTCCCCTATCCTCTTTCCGTAAAAGTTAAAAGCCCTGTATGCCCTTTATCCTCTTTCGTAGGCGCGCTTAAAAGTTAATCGTATACGCAGGCGTATAATAGGAAGATACAATTAAAATATGTTTAATACTTATTAAACTAATGATTCCTGCAATAGAAGTCCCTATAACCGAAGATTCGCCGTGCCAATTGGTCATAGTACATGAAAAATATTTTTATTATAATAAAACAATCGCGACTTAGTCAGGTTAAACGTCGTGAATCTAGTTAATGAATTCAAAGAAATAACGTTTGCATTCTTCCAGAGAACTGGCCGCCTAAAAGTGCGAGTCTCAACCTTCGAGAATAATTTAGAAGCGCTTAGTAATTTTATCAGAGATTTAAGTACGTTTAATTTATTTTATCTTTCCGATTGAAAATGTAGAAATAGGTTGAGACGGCTGAAAATCATATGTTAATTAGTATGTAATTTTTCTTTATAGACGCTCTGAAACTTTTGTTTTTGAACTCAGTTTATTCTAGCCACTAACTATCTTTTTATTTTGATCTTCTTAATTCGTAGACGTATTAGTAAATAACATCATCTCAATTATACATAGTTCGGTTCATATTTCTTTTTCTTTCTACCTGGGTTTTGAAGAATGATCAGAATCATTGTGTACGAAAAGTGATACTCATGAATTACTTAAAAACTGTAGGAAACTAAATGTTGTAACAAGTAGTATAATCTTACATTATTAATAATTAAAGATATAATGGCAGCGAAAGGGTAATACGATTGGTGAGTGATGAGCAATATAAATGAATTACAAAGTAGTGAAACATCCCTTTGCCGCGTAACGAAAATTTCTTCGTAACGAAAAAATCTTGAAAACTTTAACTACGGCAAATGCATACGAGCCTGCATTTCCTAATTGAGTCATTAAAGAATTATGACGCGAAATTAAGATTTTAATCCCTTCCAAAGAAAACTATTCCTACTCCTCGATAACAATTTCGATACGATCGTCTATTGAAAAAAACCTTCGAAATTAACGCACAGAGTCTCAGTAGAAAGAATCGAGAATCCTCAGAGTCACCCCACTGCCAGCAGTACGGTGCCATGGTTTTGAACGCCAACCAAACCGTTTCTATAAAGTAGTCGCGTTCTCGAATTTAATGGCAAAAATATGTCGGTAAACGCCTTTGTAGAAAGTTTCGAGAAGGCCGCAGAAATAGTAGATTGGCCGTGCATATCACCGACTTAACTAAATACTTCAATTCCATTTATACATCCGTGAAATAAAAAAACGCAAATAATCCGGACCGGACAGAGAAAAAATGGGTATTCCTGTCTTAATTTATGAATGTTTTAAAAAATCGAATGACTCAAATCCATCCGACATAACATATCAAAAATGTCTAAAGCCAGGACATATCATGACTAATTGTCCTACTAAAATCACTTATCAGATAAGCAATTAATGCGGCAATTAAGCTGCAACTTACACCACTCGCAGGCTTAGTAGGATATCATGGGTTGCTATCTCTGCAATACTGCAAAATACTGCAAAAACCATGGCCATGCGATACAAGATTACTGTAGAGGAACGCGCTGTACCCCGACAGTCGTATGCCCGCGTAGACAGTCTCGAATGAGTGGTGAGCGTCAAAAAGAATGCGAAATCATGTATTGACTTCGGAGAAGCCTGCGCGCTTCAATTGTTTGCGAATTCCAAAAGGGAGCCCTCTGTAAAATTTTCGCGCGAAAGGCGATAGTGGGGGACGTGGCCGAACCTATAAGAGGGTAATTAAACTGTACACGAGTTCAGTTGAAGTCGATTCGTCGGTCCGGCCCGATCGGAGGGCAAAATCGCGAGCCTTTTCGGTTACGCGTTCGGGGACGCGCCGGGCGAGCGGGAGGAAGGAGCAAGTCCGTTCGGACGGAATATAGTCAACAGGGAAGAGCGATCCCCACTCTCGGCGGGGTTGGGATAGGCCCTCCCCGTTTAGTGCCACCCACGGTTCGGGGGAGTCTGTGGACTCTCTCCGTGATAATTTTGGGCCCGGCATATAGGCATGCTAAGGGTGTTCTATATGTCGTAGGCCGCCCGCAGCATAGACATTTGGGAGGTCTATGGCTACTCGGCCATGAGAGCGGGGATCGAGGGGAAGTCGCGAAGGCTTGCCGCTGCCGAGCGGCAGTCGTAGGAAAATTCCTTCTCCCGCCGTCCGGGCCGAAAACTCTGCCCACGCGACGCGCGAGGGCTTTACTCTTGTTATGTCTCGAGCGAGCACAACTAACATTGTAATAATCTTTCAAATTTATAAAGTCGTTGTTCACCGACAAGTAGAAAATAGAATATTATTTACACCTCACCTCACCTCACTTCAATTTGTTCCCTCACAAACTGGTGCCCCGAGTGAGGAACCTGAATAAAATCCGCCAGAGCAAATTGTGTGAGTGAGTGAGAAGAGCCAACCAAGGCGTCCATCTACACTTGGAGAAGAACCATGTCAGCCAGGCGAATGGTACTTCGACCCCGCGACAAAGGAGAGCCAGTGGAGAAGAAGGCGAAACCGACGGGTCGCAAAACCATCGAGACCGTGACGTCAGCCGACATACATCGCCCGATGGACATCGCCGAAGAAGACGGCCTGGTCAGCGCAGTGGACGCTCCCCCGCCCGCAGAACCAACACCGCAGCAGGGGGAGGAGCCACCCACTGACCCCGAGAACAAAATTGAGCAATGCAGTGAGCGCTTTGATAGCGCTACATTTAGGCAACTATTTAGACAGCCCGGACCTGGTGAAAGTCGTCGCGAGGAAGCTGCCCTTCGCGGTAAAGTACGCATATAATCGGCTCAACATCGAGCAACGAGCCGGAGCTCGAACGATTGTCGAACTTCTTGTTAGAGGACGCCGAATTTGCCGCATCGTCCGGGCTTTTCGATGCAGATATGTCAAAGGATGCGGCGCCCGAGAAGCCGAACCGTCACAACAAACAAAGTCGGTCAATGCGGACCGGCGCGGTATGTACTGCCACCGGGGAGCCCGTGGAAAATTCCGCGGCGAGCGAGAGCGGTTGTTTACATTGCGACGGCCAAAACCATAGCCTACCGCAATGCCTAAAATTTGCGAAGGAGCCCTTGACGCGGAGATTGTGGGCCGCTAAGAAGCATCGGCTTTGCTTCCAATGCTTGCAACGAGGCCACGTCAGCCAAAGGTGTAAGCAACTGCGTTGCTCTGTGTGCGATAACCGCCATCACGCGCTACTACACCGGGACAGCGATCACGCCTCCGATGATGCCAGCGATGCGACTACGCCGCGGATTGCGACTGTCGAGCGTGCGCTCACCACTTAACGCGATTGACTAAGTGGGGCGAAAGCGCTTTTGAAAATAATGCCGATCGACCTCGTCGGGCCCAACCGCTCAGTAGGATCTTACGCGTTATTAAACGAAGGGTCTACGGTGACCTTATTAGAGCTGAGGACCGCGCGAGAGTTAGGGCTTCGCGGTGCGCAGGTAAATATTGCCCTGAAGGGTATATCTAGGCGCGAGGAGGTCTGCACGAAGAGCGAAAAGGTCGTGGTGGAGCTGCGAACGGTCTGTGGGACCTTTAAAGTAGTTAACGCTATAGCGGTAGAAGGCCTGGATCTCTCCACACAAAGCTTTTCCGCACCTCTAGCCGCGCACCTCGCGTGCGAAGGAAACGTCACGCTGGAAGCGTATGTGGGAGCGAAGCCAACGATACTCCTCGGCCAGGACAACTGGCCCTTAATCGTGTCGCGGGAAATCAGGGAAGTGAAGGACTCAGGTTTCGTGTTGTCGCGTTCACAGCTGGGTTGGGTCGCGCACGGCCACGCGGACAGCGAGAGCAACGAAACTGACACGCGCATCGTGACGCACACTACGACGGCGAGCGAGACCGAAACATCTGACGGGCGTGCACGCGGCCGTGGCGAGGCGATGGACGAGCTCATTGAGCGTTTTTTCCTTATAGAGAATTTCGGAGCCAAAGGCCGGGTCGTCGGTCCCGACGAGCGCGACGGCGCCCTTAAAATCTTAGACGCCACTACACGGAAATCTGGCGATGCTTGGGAGACTGGGTTATTGTGGCGAAGCGATAAAGTCCCAACCGTCGACAGCCGGTCCACCGCACGCAGCAGGCTGGCGTCCCTCGAAAGGAAGCTTGACCGCGACCCCAACTACGCCGCAGCGTATTACGCGGAGATGAATCGTATCATCAACGACGGATACGCAACAAAAATAAATGAAAATAAAAGCGCTCAACGGATCTGGTTTCTACCGCATTTCGGCGTATTAAACGCCAACAAACCCGGAAAGGTACGCGTGGTGTTCGACGCTGCGGCTCGCACGCCGGGAGTGAGCCTGAATGAGCAGCTAGACGCGGGGCTCGACTTGTTACGCTCACTGCCTGGGGTTCTAATGCGATTCCGCCAGCACGCGATAGGCCTCAAAGCCGACATCAAGGATATGTTCCTGCGCGTATACATCCGCGAGGCCGATCGCGGAGCTCAACGATTCCTGTGGCGCGGAGCGGATAGGACCCGGGATCCGGACGTCTACGAGATGCGCAGTCTCATTTTCGGCTCGAAGAGCTCGCCTTGCAGCGCGCTGTATGTCAAAAATAAGAACGCGGCCGAGTATTTAACGGACAAGCCCAGCGCCGCCAAAAGCATAATTAATGATACGTACATGGACGATTTCCTAACGAGTCGGTCTACACTAAGAGAGGCCAAAGAGACCGTTCGCGACGTGATCACTATAAACTCGAGCGCGAATTTCTACATGCATGCGTGGGCATCGAACGATCCGCGCGTAACGTTTGACGAAAAAATAAGAACGCAAGGCGAGCGCAAAGAGCAAGCTGTATCGACGCTAGAATTGGGAGACGAAGACAAAGAACGCGTGTTAGGACTCCTGTGGGACAGGCATACGGATATGCTCAAATTCATCGTCGAGTTGACCAGGGTGCCGCGACCCATATTGACGGGCGATGTCGCGCCGACTAAGTGCGAATTCCTTCGCGTAATAATGAGCGTGTTCGACCCGCTCGGTTTCCTCGCCCCCTTTACCATAGGGGCAAAAATTATCATGCAGGAAATTTGGCGCAGCGGGATCGGGTGGGATAAGCCCTTGAAGCCCGAGCAACATGCGAAATAGCGCGCGTGGGTGAGCGGTCTAGAGCAAATACGCGAAATACGCGTCCCGCGTTGCTACGCGCCGCGAGGTAGACGATTCGGAGACGTCGAACTATACGTCTTTTGCGACGCGAGTTTGAGCGCGTACGCCGCGGTCGCGTATTTGAAATTCGAGGCCTCGGTAGCCCCCGCACACGTCTCGCCAGTACTGGCAAAGGCCAGAGTGGCGCCAGTCAAGACGCTCACCGTACCTCGACTTGAACTCCAAGCTGCGCTCCTCGGTTCCAGAATCGGGCAAACGGTAGTTGATGAATTAGAGATAAAGGTAAGCCGGCGGTACTTATGGACGGACTCGACGACCGTTCTCCAATGGATTCGCTCGGAGCCACGCAAGCGGGAGGTTTTCGTCGCGAACCGACTACGACAGATCGCGGAGCTCACGGACACCGCCGATTGGCACTGGGTACCGACAAAGATGAACCCCGCCGACGACACCACTCGCTGGTCAACCGAATTTGCGTCATCGAGCGAGAGATGGGTCGCCGGGCCCGACTTCTTACGGGGGAGGGAGTCTGCGTACCCGAAGGAGGTGCTACTCCAGGATGGCGAGCGAGAGGGTGTAGAAGCCGCGGAGTTTCATAGGGTGTACACTTGCACAGCGCCCGATGCGGCCGACGAAATGCCGTTCTACGCACGTCTTATTGGATGGGATGGGATCTTGGTAGTCGCACGCCGAGTCCGAGCTGCTTTCGAGCATTGGAGGACGTGGACAGCGGATCGAAAGCGCGGCCGCCGAGACTTGAGCACTGACAATCGACGTATAGACAACCCGGTCGAGACGGAGACGCCAGGCGCAATAGCAGCCTCGGAAGAATATTGGTTTCGAAAGATTCAAAACGACTGCTTCACTCGCGAGGTCGAAGCGATAAAGATAGAAAACGCGTTAGCGCGCGGCAGCAAAATCGCCGACTTAAGTCCGTATCTCCAAGCCCGCGGATTTTTGAGAGCGGCCGGCCCCCTACCATTCTCGGAGCCGGCGCCCGAGGAACACCGCGAAGTCGCGACAAATAGTCCCCTTATACTGGACGCGAACCACTATGCAACGAAATTTTTATTGATGCGCTTTCACCGGACCTACAAGCACGCGAATAGGGAAACCGTTGTTAACGAAGTACGACAGAGATTCTACATTTGTGGTCTGCGCAGGAAGCTGCGCTCGGTCGTGAGTCATTGCATCGTGTGTCGAGTGCGCAGAGGTCGGCCTTTAAACCCAAGAATGGCGCCGTTGCCGACCGCTCGTCTCGCGTATCGTCAGCGTCCGTTTAGCCACTGCGGGGTCGACTACTTCGGGCCTATGCAGGTAAAAATAAGCAGACGCCATGAACAGAGGTGGGGAGTATTGTTTACCTGCCTAACTACGCGCGCGATTCACTTGGAGCTCACAAGTAGTCTCACCGTGAGTTCGGCTATCCTGGCGCTGCAGCGATTGGCCGCTCGACGAGGATGCCCGGTGTTTTTATACAGTGACAACGGCACCAACTTTAAGGCCGCGAGCAGGGAGCTCAAGGACGCTTGCGCAGGTTTAGATCGCGGCGCGCAGGAGCGGTATGCGGTGGCAAACAAAATTCGTTGGCGTTTTAACCTTCCCGATGCCCCGCACATGGGCGGTGCGTGGGAGCGCCTCGTGCAATCTGTCAAGGTGGGGCTGGACGCGGCATTGCGCGATGAAGCGCCGACGGAGGAAATATTGTTTACGGTCCTCGCGGAGATAGAGCACTGCGTGAATTCGCGGCCACTTACGGACGTATCCGTCGACCCTCGCGACGAGGAAGCGCTCACCCCCAATAATTTTTTAATAGGCAACTCGTCCGGGCATGTGAGACTCGAACACTACGAAAACGAGACTCGGAACCTACGCAAACAATACGTCATTTCCCAGCAGCTCGCGGACCGATTTTGGCAAAAATGGCTAAAGGTGTATCTACCTACCCTTCTTCCCCGCAAATAATGGAGCGCGACGTTGGAGGCCGCGCTAACTGTAGGCGACATCGTCTTAATCGTAGATTTGCAAGCGCCCAGAAATTCGTGGAGCAAGGGTAAGGTCGTGGAGATATATCCGGGCCGGGATGGCGTAGTCAGGGTAGCGAAGGTGAAAACCTCGACGCGCGAGTACACGCGCGCGGCGCACAAATTGATTAAAATTCTCGGGGCCAACGAGCACTAAGGCGTCTAAATAAAAGTATTCAGACGGGGGGAGGTTGTAGAGGAACGCGCTCTACCCCGACGGTCGTATGCCCGCGTAGACAGTCTCGAATGAGTGGTGAGCGTCAAAAAGAATGCGAAATCATGTATTGACTTCGGAGAAGCCTGCGCGCTTCAATTGTTTGCGAATTCCAAAAGGGAGCCCTCTGTAAAATTTTCGCGCGAAAGGCGATAGTGGGGGACGTGGCCGAACCTATAAGAGGGTAATTAAACTGTACACGAGTTCAGTTGAAGTCGATTCGTCGGTCCGGCCCGATCGGAGGGCAAAATCGCGAGCCTTTTCGGTTACGCGTTCGGGGACGCGCCGGGCGAGCGGGAGGAAGGAGCAAGTCCGTTCGGACGGAATATAGTCAACAGGGAAGAGCGATCCCCACTCTCGGCGGGGTTGGGATAGGCCCTCCCCGTTTAGTGCCACCCACGGTTCGGGGGAGTCTGTGGACTCTCTCCGTGATAATTTTGGGCCCGGCATATAGGCATGCTAAGGGTGTTCTATATGTCGTAGGCCGCCCGCAGCATAGACATTTGGGAGGTCTATGGCTACTCGGCCATGAGAGCGGGGATCGAGGGGAAGTCGCGAAGGCTTGCCGCTGCCGAGCGACAGTCGTAGGAAAATTCCTTCTCCCGCCGTCCTACCGTTAAAGGTAGGGGAACGGGGCCGAAAACTCTGCCCACGCGACGCGCGAGGGCATTACTCTTGTTACGTCTCGAGCGAGCACAACTAATATTGTAATAATCTTTCAAATTTATAAAGTCGTTGTTCACCAACAAGTACAAAATAGAATATTATTTACACCTCACCTCACCTCACTTCAATTTGTTCCCTCACAATTACTGAAAACGAGAATTTAATAATAGATTCATGAATAAAGGTAAACGGCCAAACTCTACTCCCTATCAGCGCATGAAGGGGGGAGTAGGGTCTGTCTCGCAACCGGCCGGACTACGATGCGCAATGAAATTTGCTAATCCCGCCCCGGGTCCCAGCGACCACGCGACTTCAGGACTTTCCGTCCTTATCTGCTCGCATGGAAAATTACTTAATATACACCTTCATCTGCAGCTTCATTCGCATTTATAGAAGGTGTGACCTGCTGTGTCTATGAGCAGGCGAGGAGAAGTGTTAGAGCGCTGGTGAAATGCAGCAAATGTTGGCTGCATTGTCATCCAGCATGTTCCGAGACAGCGTCGCACATGGCATACCTGTGTATGTAAATATGGGGATTATAAGAGCATCGATGGTGAGGGTCTTGTGCAATTGTTGCCGGGCTATGATTGGGGGTCATTGTTGGCGAAAGATTTTGACGTTAGCAGTCGCAAGGCTCAACTACAATTTAATGTTGGCGATAGATGAACTCGCCCCAGTGAAAATTATGAAATTAAATAAAAATCGCCTTCCTTGGATTGGGGTTGAGCTTCATGACCTGCAGCGTAAGAGCGAGGCACTATATAGGCGATACAGACGAATAGGACGAAGGCAATTCCTTGAGAACTTCCTCGATTTCCGCAAACACGTTCAAAAGAAAATAGATCAGGCGAGGACTGAATACGTTCATAATCACCTGTACGATGCTCAAAATTCCAGCGCAATCTGGCGTGAGTTACGGAACCTAGGTTTACTACCACGAGCAAGTGGGTCTTTACATGGGCTCATGCCGGATGAGGTTAACACTCACTTTGCGCGGGTGTCTGTGTCAAACACCATCGATGACAATCGGATACATGCCACGATCAACTCTGCTGCTGATGGTATTTTTTGGTTTAAAGACATAAATATTAATGACATTGTACTGTCAATATCTAAGTTCATATCGTAGGCAGTTGGTGAGGATCGCATTCCGCATAGTGTAGTTGTTAAGGCTCTTCCGGTTATACGTCCGTTTTTAGTGTGCCTGTACAACGGCTTGCTTGGAAGTGAACGCTTCCTTGAGGTGAAGAAGGCTCATGTGGTGTCATTGGCCAAATCAAAAACACCTTCTGGACCAGATGATTTTCGGCCTGTTTAACTACTTTTCTTTCTTTCAAAAGTTCTCGAGAGAATTGTTTATGACCAATTTATGGAGTATTTGGGGTATCACAACATTTTCAAACCACTCCAAACTAGGTATCGACGACACAGTTCGACTGAAACTGCTCTGCTAAGACTGACTGAAGACGTACGCACTACTATGGATAAAAGACAGGTGACGTTACTATTTCTGTTTGACTTTAGCAAGGTGTTCGATAATATCTGACCCACTCGATTATTAATTTGCATGAAGCATATGGATTTCTCGCGAGGGTTGCTGACGTGGATCTGGTCATAGCTGCCTGGGAGAGAGCAACTTGTCATCTTCGACAGGGCCACAAAATCTTCTTAGCTCTGCATCACACTACGTGTTGCTCAGGGTTCTGTTTTGGGACCATTGCAGTTTTGCCTTTACATTAATG
Organism: Sycophaga agraensis; assembly: GCA_018906755.1. Classification (NCBI taxonomy): domain Eukaryota; kingdom Metazoa; phylum Arthropoda; class Insecta; order Hymenoptera; family Pteromalidae; genus Sycophaga; species Sycophaga agraensis. The sequence goes on along the minus strand of JACCIE010000121.1, from coordinate 227,669 downwards.
ATCTCGGTCTTGCCCTCTACAGGTGTGAGACACACACTCTATGGGTGTGAGACATATGCTGACGACTTCCAGGTTTACCATAGTTTTTCTAGGGATAACCTTGAGGCTGGAGCCAGACACGTAACAGTTGCGGTCTGTGCAGTCTCGGACTGAGCTTCATCTGCCTCCTTGAAGCTCAATGTTGGAAAGACATCGGCGATTATTTTTGGAACTCGCAGGTTTCTTTGTAATATTGAGTCGGCCGGGTTCAACTCTATTGAACTCTGGGAGGGAGCAGTTGTGTCTTTGTCTAAGACTGTAAAAAGCCTTGGTGTTGTGCTAGACACAGGATTCACCTGGAGACCATACATTGAATTAATTTGTAAAAGAATCAACCAGGTTTCATATAGTCTACGTTTTTTCCGTCAATACACCACGGAGGCTCTTCGTGCCAAACTGGTGCGTTCACTGGCCTTTCTACATTTCAATTATTGTTCGACTGTTTATTTAGATGCATCCTTCGAGTTGAGGACAAGGCTACAACGCTCACAAAATTCCTGTATGCGGTATGTGACGGGTGCTAGGCGGGATGATCACGTCACCTCCTTCAGGATCGGATTGAGCTGGATGGGAGTAGACGGTTGGAGGGAATGTATTATGACGAGTGATCGTCCTCCTGGGATAAATAAAATAACTTGTTAATAGATTACATTAATAAATACTTGAAATCGGGTGACGAGCAGGATAGAAAATTGCATCGCTGCAGGTTGAAAACAATTAACTTTAATCAGCAGTTAATAACAAAATTTGTTCAATTTGTTGAGGAAAACGATTGGAGAGAATCAGCTGGTGAAATTAAACAGAGATAGCTGCAAGTAAGGTGCGAGTATATGGAGGCGACTATAGGAAAAATACTGTCGAGGACCAATCAAGCAGTCTCTTTTTGCTCACCAGGAGGCGAATCGTAATCCTCCCCAGGGATTGAAATTATGCATTTTTACTAATAATATTTAAGTTGCATCTTAATTCTAAGCCTATCTTTAATTTTACTTAAAAACCTGGAATTTATATCAATAAAAATGTAAAAGAATATAAATCAGTAGCACGTATGAATTCCAAAATGAATTCATTAACTTATGTTCAATTAATTTATATTATATTCAAAAAACTAATTAACGGATAATTGATAAAAAGTACAAGTATCGAGTTCATTTTTCAAAGGTAAATCACAATAAAAAGTATTTTATAAATTTTTACTAATTAAACTTAAGTTACAAGACCGTATCTTTAATTTTACATTTACACTTAATATCGTTAAATAGTGCTAAAAATTTTAATAGTTAAATGTGATATACATAGTTTAAAAAGTTAATTATAACTGCAGAAATATCTAACATGTATACATGTCTATATTCTATTTTTTTCTAAACGATTTCCACATACGGTTAGTTATAAAACCTAACTATCGAAAATTTAAGACTAAACGTTAAAGTAAATTAAATACTAATGACAGTAAACGGACGCTATACATATACAAGTAACTTGTTATTTAGCTCGTTCTTTAAGATCGATACAAATTCAAGTAATGTTAATTGAAGATTGCAACTATGGATATAAATTCGCTCTATCGTGTGTACTGATTTCGTTATTATCGTAAATATTGCTTAAAACAAAAGCGTTGTTGCCTAAAATATGTTTGATTTTATATGGTCCTTCAAAAAATGAAAAAACTTTGTAGTTGTTTTGTCTAGTACATAGGAAAGGTAACGTACTTGTAATGACACTAAATCATTAATTTTTAAAATTACGTTTGAGCCAGAACGTTGTTCTTTTCGTGTTCTTTCAAAACTTTTAAGCATATTTTCCTTAGCTAAAATTGTTATGTATCTTTCTAATACTATCGGGTATTACCATGCGCCTTATTTCGCAATGACGTTCTGTATAGAAAAGGAGTTCATTATATATTTGGTATAATTTGCAATTTCGTTTTCTCTTGCATTTTTCTATTTCAACTAAAACTTTTGGATCTTGAGCTTATAGTTTCGCTAAATCTTTATATTCTTTAATCATCGTAGCATTTTTTGTAATACTTTTTATGCATACTAACTTAGTATAATATTTATTTCTATCGAGAATCGGAAGATTATGTTGGAGTGTATGTAATCTTAACATTGTACTTTGTTCTTCTTCTCTAAATTTTTTCTCTGGATGACGACTAAACAAATCTGCAACAATATTTTCCGATCCTTGACCATAATATCGTAAGTATATTGTTGTAGTAGTAGATTGCATCTACATAAACGCGGGCTTTGGAAAGTATTGATAAATTCGTAGTATTGAGAAATGTAAGACCATTATGATCTGTTATGATATAAAATCGCGAAACTATCAAGTAAACACGAAATTTCGGTATCGAGTAAACGATGGCAAAAAGTTCTCTTTCCGTTACCGTATATGAAGATTCTTGAGCTGAGATACAGCGACCAGCTACTGCCATTATATTAGGTTGGCAAATATCTCCCTTCCGCCTTTTTGTCTTTTGAATTTCGCGGTTACGTACAAAGCGCTACAGAGCTCGTATCTGGTAATACTATACATCATTTAAAAGGTCTTGACATAACCTACAAAACAACGCTATGCATGATTAGTTTAGATATTGCATTCAAAAGTTATAGGCGTGTAAACATGGAGTTCACTAACTATTTTAAAGTTTTCCTTTGTTAAAGGCAAATTCGCTAGAGAAACGTTCCGTGAGATTAATAGTGTTTTGGATGATGGTACTCTATCACTACGAACTGCGAAGGAATGGTTTCGACGATTCAGGACCGGTGAAAACGACATCATGGATAAGCCAGCCGGCGGAAGACCTGAAACGATGAATACCGATCAAATCATGGAAAAAATCGAGTTAGACCGGAATGTGGCATCTTGTGGCATCGCCCAGGAGATGGAAATTAGTCACCAAACTATTTTAAACCATCTACAGAGGGCTAGATACAAAAAAAGGTTTGATTTTTGGGTGCCGCATGATTTGACGCAAAAAAACCTTCTGGATCGAATCAGCGCCTGCGATATGCTGTTGAAACGGAAGGAATTCGACCCATTTTTGAAGCGGATGATGACTGGCGACGAAAAATGAATTACATACGACAATATCAAGTGAAAACGATCGTGGTCGAAGACCGGTGAGTCGTCCCAAACAGTGGCCAATCCGGGATTGACGGCCAGGAAGGTTTTGCTGTATGCTTGGTGGGATTGGAAGAGAATCATCCACTATGAGCTGCTCCCATATGTCCAGGCGCTTAATTCTATCATCTACTACGAACAATTGGAGCGCTTGAAGCAGGTGATAGATCAGAAACGACCAGAAGTGGCTAACAGGAAGGGTGTAGTGTTCCACCAGGAGAACGCCAGACCACGCACTTCGTTGATGACTCGTCAGAAGCTACGGGAGAGTACCATATAGCCCGGACATAGCGCCAAGTGATTACCACCTGTTTCTGTCTATGGTGAACGCCCTTGGTGGTATAAAATTGAAATCAAAAGAGGCTTGTGAAAAGTGGCTGTCCGAGTTCTTCGCAAATAAGGAGGGGGGCTTCTACGAGGAGATAATAAGAGAGACACGTTTTAGAAAATTATTTTTTAAACTAATAAAAGCTTCGAAATGAATTTTTATCCATTCCTAGGTAGATTCCTTTTTAAGTTGCATTATAAAATAATCTATGAAATTACTGTGATTACTGTGTGAAATTAGCGATAGTAATTACTGCGACGAGTATCTCGCCGTGGTTGCCGCTGTACTGAGCTCGTGCTCGCAGCCTTGACCATGCGCCTAGTGGGGGGCACTAGGCTGCGCGAAATTCGGCGCACCGCGGTAATTGTCGCGCGGGCCGCGGCGGCTAATTAAGGAGAGAGGGCAATTAGGCGCGCGATCCTTGCTCGATCGCACGATTTCAGTTAGTGTGTCTCGGGACACGGTTCCTCCCGAGAATATTAGCGGCGAAGCGCCACGTCTTTCGCGCGACGCGCTAGTAAGTAGGTGATAGAGAGATAAAGAAGTGTGGAGAGAGAGAGAGAGAAAGAGAAAGAGAGAGAGAGAGAGAGAGAAAGAGAAAGAGAGAGAGAGAGTAACCGCCACGTGACAAATTAATTATATACTATCAAAAATTTTTGTAGTTGTTTAACATTTTTAGGTTCTGCGAAATCAATACTATTTTTTAATTTATTTGGATCGGGAGTAATTCACGTTGACGTTAATTCAAAACCCAAAACCAAGATCTGTTCTTTATAAAATTCGCAATTCGCAAATCTTAACATGAAATTTCTATCTAATAAATTTTGAAATAATTTTTCTAATAATTCAATATGTTTTGAAAATGTATTTGTACCAAGCAGCAGATCATCTATATATATGGCAGTATCGGCATCTTCATCTAATAATAGTCTAAGGCGCGCATAAACTCGTAAACACTTCGCATCCCTTCAAGGAACAGGATTTCTGAATTTTTTACATACCTTGTTTTTCTTGGGTGTGCAAATTATTAACGCATTTACTATTACATCCATAAATTTATTGTATTTGTTATTAGCTGATAATTTGACATAATTACTTGTTGGAAAGTTAGTAAAATTAGAATTTAGTTTTTCTTAAAATTTATTCCAATTTTTCTTTTGGATTTTAAGTTAAAGGTTATCTTTTCGTAATAACTCTTTTCAATCACAAGCTCTTTGGTAATTAGCAAATAATCCGACTCTAAACCTCGTCACTAGGTGTTACGGGTATTTTATCAAATAAGTTCAATGTCGACATAATTAGGTCAATATTTGATTTATCATTATTTCTTAATCTAAGCAAGTAAGAGAAAATAACGACGTTCAAAACTTTCCCGACTTCGTCAAATATGCTATACTAAGAAAGCATGCATATGAATAAAACCAAAAAATCGAACATGTGGGTTTCACCTCTGGCTCGACCCACGCAGCCCGGCAAGTTCGAGGGGTGTAATGCTGACCGCCGACCCTTACCTAATGGTACTTTTTATGCTACCCTTGCTTCTAGAACATTTCCCAGAAGTGTAAATATTTTTATATTCAAATCAAGAAATAAATTAATTATACTTAACACACAATTTAGCCGTTCGACATACTAAGAAACAATGGTCTCCCCTACGCGATGCTTCACCTCATCATTATATATATATATATATATATATATATATATATATATATATATATATATAAAATAATTAACGTAAATTTAGTAAAAAAAGAAACATTGTAATTAATTTAAATGAATATTAAACATAACAAACATACATGTACATATATTGTAAAAATACAAAGAACAGTATATATTTTTAATAACATAATAAATAATTAATTAATAGACAACAATGAAATCAATTAACAATAAACGTATATACAATTATATGGCGACGAGTATCCCGCCATGGTCACCGCTGTACTGAGCGCGTGTTCGAAACCATGACCCCGAGCCGAATGACGGGCAACGAGATGCGAAATTCAGTAATTAGCGTGCGCGGGTACGACGTCTAAATAAACAGAGTATATCTCAGGACGCGTGAGAGCTCAAGATTTAAAAAATACGAGAGCGCGTCGCGCTTATTTAAAATAATTAAAGTAAAGTTAGAGAATGAGAGAGAGAGAGAGAGAGAGAGCGCGAAGTTAGTAGATAAAGTGAGAGTTAGAGATAAAGCAGAATTTTCTGCTTGTTGAAAGCAAGGTAAAATTTCTCCTGATTCTAGTTGAGGAGGTGGTAGCCGTTGAGTTTGTGAGATAGCTGAGCAATTGACATTTCTTCCGTCAAGCTACGAGTAGCCGCTACTAAAATAAGTAGCAACTGTATTGATTATACCGTGCGAATATCCCACGTCGTGAGTTTGAGGGAAAGAGAAAGACCAAGAAAGACCAAGATACCAGAAGTCCGATATCCTACCGAAGGCGGCGACTACAGGCTCGTTATTAATGTACCCTCTTGAGTGTACATCCGAGACCTTGTTTAGGGAACCTTCGGTGTACTCAATTTCAAAGTCCTATTGCCGCATCTCAAAGCCCATCTCGCCAGACTCCCAGTGGAGTGTTTCAGATTTTCAGCCATTTGACTGTACTTTGATCCATGCGAACTGTAAATTCATAGGCTTTTAGATATGGCCGCAGCCTTTTGATGGACCTTTTTCCTGCATCAAAACAACATCGATAGTAATGTTGCTGGCGTCGCATTGCACCGAGAACGAAAAATCGGTCGAAAAATCGGAGCGTACCAGCACTAGAGCCTCTGCCAACGCTGCCTTCAGCGTCTCAAAGGCTCTGGATTGGTACTCTCCCTAACTCCATGCCTGCTCTTTCCTGAGGAGCTTCATCGGGGACTCCATGCAAATGAACCAGAATAACAATCCTACCGTTTCCAAGAAAGTTCCAAACTCTTTTACATTACGGGGGATGGCGTATTGCAGAAAAATGACCTTCCCCATTCGGGTCTGCCCTGAGTCCTTCGGCACCAGACGAAATCCAAGAAAAACGACACTTGAACAACAAAGTTTACATTTATCTTTATTGATCTCTAGCCCGGCGCCGACGATCGTTCGAAGCACATACTCTAACCACTCCAGGTGCTCCACGATTAGATCGTCTAAGTATCCGAAGACGTGCGGATCGACCTCAGGCTCGAAAAGGACCCTGACCAATCGGTAAAATGAAGTGGGAGCGTTCGAGAGGCCGAAAAGTATTCGCACAAATTAACACTATCATTATCTATTGACACTATGGGGCACTGACGACTACATTTTGTAAAAACACCTGGAAATAGGTCTTTTTCAAATCAAACTTCGAGATGAATTTTGCCCTCCTAAATTTATTCAGGATGGACTCCTGATTAGGAATGAAATTTATTAATGTCTGAAAAGTATTTTCAGAAACCGAAGTTGCCCTCCTTCTTGCGGATAATCACGGGTGCGCTACCCCATTAACTGGCGCTTAGTTCGATAATGCCTTTCTCTTCTGGACTTCCATCTGAGCAAATTACAATATCTTCAGCGACATCTGCCGGGGCGTGTGCCGAATACGTTGTGCGTCTTGGACATTGATGTGATAGTGTCCTTACGCGTTCGTGCTACTCATCGGAGATCTCGATTATGCCGGCACATTCGACCATAATCTCCGCGCGAGACACGCCATTGTTCCTCGTCGAGCTGTACTTTGAATTCCCATTTCCGGAAGAAATCGATGCCAAGAATCATTGTTACCGTTAACTCTATCACCCCTTCTTCTTCTTTAACGGAGAAGCTCACCCGTCCCCCTCACGTCTGTTGCACGGTGCCGGAGAAATCTCGTACGGCGAATTGTTCAGACAGCCAGCGGTTTCTAAAGGGATTGGTCGCATCGGTTCTGATCAGAGAGACCGGGGATCCGGGTTCGAACAGTGCCTGTAAATCTTGCCCCGCCAGTCGAACTGCGAAAAACCACTGATTGTCCGAAAAGACAACGGCTATTCCCTGGTCCTGTTTCTCCCTAGCTGGTTGTAAAGCATTCTTCCAGGCTCTCGTCTCTGCAGACTCCCCTATTAGAAACCTCTATTGCATCGGATCCCTCCGACTTTTTGGAGATTTTTCCCCACAGCTCGGGTTCGTCGTCGTAAACGTGGAACTAAGGAACGTCTGCAATTGGCACGGCCGAACGAATCTCTATCCACCATCAGCGTTCCCGGCCCGATTGCCAAAGTTGAGCCACCTTCACGTAGACAAGGTCTGCCACCTCTCTCTTAAAACCAACTACTCCAATGACATCAATCAGTCCCAAGCGATCGAGACGAGGTATTAATAGGGCACCTATCTCCCACTCCGGGTCTAAGATAATCCTACTAGCGGATTTGCTGAAAACATGTAAATTAAACAACATATATAATATTATACTTAACAACAAACGGAGAAAGAAAGCCTTACACCATCGCCCTATCCCTTAATGCGATTCGCCCGACCGATTTGCTTCATTGCTGGGATGTTGGAGAGGAAAAGAAGGAATAGCAGGATGCAGCCATGTATTGACTCAATACGCGAGGTGGATTCCGGGGGAGAGTGTATTGCATATCCACGATAGACATCCCCCTAACCCTAAGTCCGCCCACCCTGTAGGGCGTTAACAATCTCGATGCTTACAACCCTGGGCAAGCGGTCCCTTATTTCTTAACTATGGGTTCACCCCCCCCCCCCCCCAATAATCTACCCAAATACGGGACACTAGCCAAAGGTCTATTTAGCCATTTGGCGATCAGCGGTTTCCCTGGTCTTCAATGAAGCTCTGCTCGTTTGATCACCCTGGGACACCTTTGGCGCGAAAAATTGAAAGGTGCTCAAAGCTTCGTGCTCAGCTCATCGAACATGTCACGACATTCTGTTCTGCGCCTTCTTTAGCGCGCTGTTCACGTTTGTGCGAAAAAGTTGTCGGTGATGTACATTCCAAGTCCGTCTACGTTTCTTGAACATTAAGTAAGATTTTCCAAAATTTGTCGTACCCGTTAGACCCGCAGCTTTACCCTGCGCTCGCGCCCCTTTTCCTCTGTTATTGTTATGAGCCCTCTGCCTCGACCTTCGTTGACCTTGACGAGAGTTTGTACCTGATGCCCGTTATATTAATTATACATCAGGATAGGACAATAGGAATAGAATATATAGATAACTTGAAACAAAACAATTTTATTATTAAATCATAGATTATATTTGTAATTGTCTTTTTTCATATACGTTCAATTAACACATAATTCAAAAATCACATTGGTGTTTGTATTTAATTATATTTTTATAAATAAACTGATATTTTTAAAACATAATAAAATAAAAGTTGTTGCCACGCATACAAAAAATTTGTTTGAACCACCTTGATTTTATTTTATTAAAAACTAATGTTTTGTTTGTTTATATTGCATATAGTTCTGGATATCAAGTATATTCACCCAAGTATTATCATTTATTGCATTCCTTTATTTTCATTTAGTTTAATTTATAGTCCTTTATTTTCGACGCGTATTGTGTCGTTATTTAATTTTATATATCTATGTTTTTACGAGGAAGAAATAAGTTTTTGTTGATTTTTCATATTTAAGGAACTTTTTAAAAAACATTCTTCTAAAATGTGTCTTTTTAAATAATTTAAATATATGGACATAAATTTTAATGATAACAATAAAGTATCCAGTATGATATAGATAATTCAAAAATTATTAATGATTTTTTTATATTTATTTCGATATTTTTTTTATTTTGTCAAAAACTTTTAGGGAGAAACATACGTATAGCTCGTTTACTATAAAGCATAGTTACATTCTTCTGGTATTTTTCAGATATTTTTTATTTAAACTAAGTGTAATACTTTTTTCACGATTCTAATTATTATACCATATATTACGCTAAGTAGGCCTTTTTGTTTGCTTCTTAAGATTTAATAAATTACATATATACTGTTAAGTTTACTAACAAAACCTGTCCTTAATGAACGATTCAAAAAATGTTACATTTATATAAATATATATATATATATCGATATTAACATTCTGAATTGGTTGCATCAATTATTCTTATGTTCCCTCATGTGTATAATTAAAAAAAAATTTATTACAATATACTGTGGAATTGTAATATTTTAATTTTATATATTATTATAGACTGCTCTAAAAATCTCACGTTGCTTGTAAATGGCCCCAATCTGGAATTCAAAATTGAAAAATTAAACATGTGTTGTATATATGTTATAATATTACTTTTAGACATATTTAACTTTTTTAAATTCTCTTTTTGCAAATGCATGTCAGGTTTGATTTATAAAATAATTCTAGTTGTATGAATACGTATAAAAAATTCAAACTCAAACACTTATAGTAATGCGTGTAAGTGTGTTTGTGTACATGCGCGCGCGAACGTCTCTGTGTGCATTTGTGTATAAATATTTATTTTATTTGAACAAGTTTTCATTTACGACCTTTAAAAACTTGATAACTAAATATATATTATATTGAATACTATAAGTCCAACACTTCAAATTAAAATATTAATCCCTTGGCAGAAATATTCTCGAATTTTTGGTGAGTTTTTACTAAATTTTTTAAAAATTACTGAATATCTTAGGACTTGCCAACACTTACTCGGTGAGAATTCGACAATTTATCGTGAATAAGCGTCATACATTGTGACGTGGTGCTTTTGCACCCGGAACCCCACGCCATTATTCCTCCGGTCGCGCCTCCTGCCCTGATGCAGGTCCTCGCGGTCGCCCCGGAGGGGACCCGGCCGGGCCAGTCCGGGCAGCTAGCCTACGTCGGTCGCGGCGGTTGTGAAGTCGGGGGGAGGGAGGGTCCGGTGACATAAATGATTATATGAGGCCACTATTTTAAAATATATATTTATTTCTATAAAATAGGCGACGGGGGGACAGGCCCGCCCCGCCGCATTCGCACTCACAAGGTTTCCCCTAGTCCCGCTCGCCCGCGCGCCTCATTCGGGCGCCACGCGCCCTGCCTTTCGCTCCGGCCGGCGAGCCACCACGGGCTCGCGGCGGTGCAAGCACCGGACCTCCGGGTATCGGTGCTCATACGGGCACCTCGCCTCGGCTGAACCCTCGCCGGGCCGCACACTGGGTCGCGCTATTGCGGGGGAGCCGCGTCCGCGCCTCTCTCTCACGCGCGAAGCATAATAATAGATGGCCCTACCTGGCCGTCGCCTCCTTGCCGATAGCCCCGGCCACAATCCGGCCGGGAAGTCGCCGCGGCTTTTTTTCGCGTCCCTAGGTGGTGTCGGGGCTACGCGTCAGCTGGGCGCCTTTCTCTCTCTCTCGCTCCTTCACTCTCCTTCTCTCTCTCTCTCGCTCTTCTCTATCTTTGCTCGCGCGTCGCGCCTATCAATCGGCGATCGGGACCGATGGCTCAGCGTCCGGCGCGAAACTACCGGCGCGGCGCGGTCGCGCATTTTCCAAAATACCGCGCGTCCTTCCCGCCCCGTGACCAGGGTGCCCAGCTGATTTCTCGCTTGCGCGCGCAAATCCGCCCGTCACAACATGTAAGATGAGAAATGTAGGATGAAAATAGGCAGAGTACAGATGAAAGGAGTTTACTCAATTAATCTTGATCAATACAGCTTTAATTGACATTATCTCGTTGTTACAGCTATTGCTCACATGTACTCGTCTCAGCGGTCTCCCCAATTTTACTTCCACTTCGTTGCCTTTCCTTCGACAGCGCCTTCGGTTCGGCGCCCATACAGCGTACATTGCCTAGACCTCGATCCGTCCTGGATTTTCCTCGGCACCTTTGGGCCGAAGGCCCAGTCCATTCGCCGTAAATTGATATGATATTTTTATCATTAATATAATTTGATATTTTAGAAAGCTGAACATTAATTGTTGTAATTTTTTTTTTTATTTTAATTCATCTTTAATTATTTTATCTTTTCTTGAATATTTAATACTGCTTGCAATACTACATCATGCGTCTAATTATTTATTAAAAAAAATAAAAACATTAAAATTTTCTAAAAAAATAATCTGAATAAATATATAAATAAATTATATAAGTTGTGCGATTAACGAGTAAAAAAGATACGTATTTAGGGTTTTAGTGAATACTGAATCGTTATTGAAAAATATTTGTTAATACTTTTATAGTTCCAATACTCTCTACATTACAATTTAGGCTAGATGTCATCGTTTTCATCTGATGGCCTAGAATATGGTCCAGTGTATCACCAAATGATTGCATATCTCTCAGGGGTAAAACGTTGTATGTCAACAATGCTAAATAAATTTATTAAAATATATTTATATTTAAGTAAATTGTTAAAATTATATATATATATATTAATAATCATTATTGAATCATTAATTTTTAAATATTTACTTACACGATTCCATATCACTATTTATTGCTTTGACTTTTATTAATTTATGTTTAATGTAACTTTTAATAGTTAATTTTTTAAAAACCGTTTCTTTTAAAAATCAAGAATAATATATTACCATCGGTCGTTAAGACAGATTGTTATTCTTTTCGCTATGCATGCCGAGCGGTTTACACAATGTCCATGTCCTCGTACATTAAAATATTTTAATGTAATAAGGAAATAACTAGGGTATTGTTTACATCACTTGATGAATTTATAGATTTAATAAAATTCTGATTTATGTTTTCTAGATTTATCATAAAATGTTTAGGTGACAGTTTATTCAATTAAAACATTCCTATGTCCTCAGGGTTACATTGGTAATGAAATATTGATATTTCTTTATTATATTTTTAAATTCGAATAAGGAAGTATCATCAGGGGTACGAAAATTTTTAATTTTAACAATGATTTTATTTTGAAAATAAATAAGGTTGTTTGAGTGCTTAGCTAACAAAATGATGTTATTATATTTTCTTTTCTTTACAGATTTATTTTTTATTTGAAGTATGGTTAATTTTACAGACAGCAGTGAATTTTTTTTATTAAATGCACGTTTTTCTTCCTGTCCTTTGAAGAATTCTTATATCTTCGTAACGTATAAATTAATATACGTATAAAATAATAACGTATAAATTTTGTTCCATATGTCTAAGATGCTGCGTTATAAAACGTTTATGAAACTGTTAATACTGATTAATCGTAGTATTGCCATTTTTTAATGAAATATGCGAAGTCTGTATGTAACACTTAACATCATTTAATGCTTATACATATTATCCGTTAGTAAGTTTTTTAAGATTATCATTGTTGCATATAAAAAAAAATATTTAAATTTGACAGGTTTGTATTTTACAAAATTTTTGCTAATTCAATTTTTTTTTTGATTTTGGTCGTATATCGGCATGTAGCTTTTCTGTTTTTCTTTTTAGCTATTCTTTTAATTTAGAACTGAATTTTATTTTTATGCTGGATGAGGCTCAGTATACTGCCCATGGTCAAGCACAAATTGGATTAGCAAATCAATGGGTAGTAAATTTTATGATCACTAAATAAGACACACAGCTGGTGTGGTAGTTAATATTTACAAATTGTCTGAATTCATTGTCTGTTTTTACTTCTTGACTCTTTTTAGAAAATGTACTATGATTAACTTTTTCTCAAAACCTTATATCATTCATAGCCTAGAAAATATGTATACCCAAAAATACATTTCAAAAATCAGCTGGCAGGTATCATAAATAAAATATTTTATTTTTAAACTAAATAGTTTGTTTTCAATCATCAGTCCATATACTTATGTAAAAAGTTGGGCTCCTTTACGAATTTATCTAAATATGCTATAGGAGATTTTGGCTTCGTATTTCCGCAGAACACACAGCTATTGAAAATGGTTTACATGCATTGTTGGTGCATATTTTGTCTAAAATAAGCCTCTTCATTTGGGCACTAGATTTGAAGGAAGTGAAGCCATCCAGATTTATAATCAAATGTAAATTATTATGTTGATGTAAATTGACATTTTGAGTCGTCAAAATTTGACTTGCAATGTAAAAATTAAAAAATTCTCGATCTTTATCGTTACTACTTTTGAATAATTTAATGTTGATTTTTCAATTGTTTTTTAATCAAATTTTTTTTAACTTAAAATATTAAGTATTAGCCTCTAACATAAAACTTTTAAGAGTTCATCTGAACTAACATAAAAAAAATTTTCAAGTAATTTCTTACGTTCTTATTTAATGTATTTTTTGATTGTTACGTACACACTTTCGGCGCGATACGTAACGAAGCCGCGAAGGCAGCGGCTCCGATATCCGCTGTCGCGGGGAATTCGGGGGCCCCCGCACGCGTAGCGCGGGGTCACCTTCAGCCGAGCCGCGACGGAGCCGTGAAGGCAACGGCTCCGATAACCACTGATCATGGGAAAGCGGCGGGCCCCGCAAGCAGCCGGGCCACGGTAGCAGCAAATTCAGAGCTAACCCGCGACATCGACAGCTCAGGTGGCCGCCGATCAACGAAAACTCGCGGCCTCGAACCGACGCCGCCTGGCAACAGCAAGGCGCCCGGAGGAGCCACAAGATCAGCAACTCCAAACGGAGGGATACGAGGAATTCGGCAGGCCGCGGGTAGGGAAGAGCGACGGGAAGCAGCTATAAGTAGTAAGGGGAACAATAATCGGGGGTTCTAGTCATTTAACGTCGCGCTCGAACGACACGTCGGAGCGCCGCCTCTTCTCTCCCGACGATACACGCAAGTTGAGAAATAAAGCAACCACTTCAATCGCAACCTGGTGTCCGACTCTCCTCGCCACTCCTCCAGTCTCCAGCCCCTGTCGAGAGTTCGACTCCCGCCACCGACGCACTCACCGCACTCACTCGCTCGAGCCACGAGCAGGGACGCGCGCCGCTGTCTCCTTCCCCCTGGCAGGTGCGCCGCGTACGTAACATGATATTTGGTCTTAATCACTGTTTCACTACCATAATCTGCTTCGATATCATCGAAGTTATTGTCATTATCGCTTTTACTTAAAAAATAATTATCACTTTCAAAAGATGTTATATTTGTGTTAGTTTCTAATGATAATATTGAATTTTCCTATAGGGTATAAGTAACATTTTTTTACTAATCTAATAATACTTTATTTATTACTGTGTTTTTTTCTTTATTATATTTCCTCTTTCGCTCTCCATTTTATTCTTACTTCTGATGTTAATTTTTTTTGTCGGTCGTGGAACTCTTAGACGCACCTCCTTGAAGATACAGGCGTTTAAAAAATGGTAAAAGTCCAGCTCGGCGGTCGAAAAGCACGGCCTCTATCGTCGCAGTGCAGCAAATGAGAGATAGAGGAAAAAGTCGGTGGGAAAGAGTAGGGCGAAGCAGTCGGGGCCGTAACACGCACTCGCACGCACGCACACACAACAAATGTATTCACGATAAATTGCCGGATGTTTACCGACTCAGAATTCTTTAATTTTCTACCAGAGGATAAATTTATTTATAAAAGTTAAAGATATGTTCAATCCGTTAAATTTTAAATGTAAACATACAATTTATAATCACCGATTATGAATGTCCTTTGATGTATTGCAGGCTCCAAGAAAACAAGATAAGAAAGAGTTGCGTTTCAGCGAGGACAGTGATTCGTCGTTTCAGTGAAGTGCTATGCAGGCCGATGGTCGAAAGTAATACGCTACAGTAAGCAGAATTTAATATGAATGGCAAGGGCACGAGGCTGAATTTCTGCCTTTGGAGTCCCTTACATTATGGCAGGATATCGAGCCGTACTACTATGCATGTGACCACTTCGAAATACGAGATTTTGTTGCTAGCCGTCCACAGTTCTCTTCATTTCTAAAATATGTCATGAATTAAAATACAGTTTTAACAATTGTAGGTGCTGAATTACTTAGTATATATTAAGCTTTAGTGAATGAAAATTTGTTTATATTATAAAGCCTATGCAGTCAAGAAATTAAATTTCATTTGTAAAAAGAGTCAAATCATACTTGTGACTATTTAACTTTATGTAATCACTACATTTTGTTATTCGTAGTGGAGTGTGCAATCATATTTTATCGTGTTTTTTAAAAACAGCCTCACGCCGCAGTCGAATTGGTAAACCTAGTGTTGCATAGTTTTAAAAGTATACGCAACTTAGGTTTAGTTAGTGCTCGCAACAGGTTATTACTTGACACTTTTTAGCTAATTAAAAAAGACTATTTTGCTACTACCAATTTCCACTAGTTTTTCAATTTTAATGCTTTAATTATCGCGAAAAAAGCATATGCTAAAACACGTATACATATTTGAGTGTTAATATGAATAGAGTATTTTAATAATAATATTTTTTTCTAATAAGATATTTTTGTTTAAAAAATCGCATAAAGAAGATTTTGATGTAATGCTGAAGATACATATGCAAATATATGCAGACCTTGTAATTTAATTTCTTCATTGTTCAGTACCTTTTCCTCTGCGATACTGCTCGTGGATGCCATTCTGTGGGATGGCTCCAGCCTTCGCCTGCGTTCTTCGATCGCTTCAGCATCCAAGCTTATGGTAGTTTGGAGTGTTGATGCTACCGATGCATTAATATGCCTGGTCTTTATAAGAGGCGGATTACGCGACTGTGGTATCGCAAAAGCCCGCCGCAAGGCACCTCGAGGTGGCGAAGGTGGTGGATATGAGATACCTGATAGAACAGTTGTGAAAATCAGATTATTTCAGTTTAATTTTTACACTAACAACAATTATTTATGTAAGGACTTCAGAAAATAAATTTATTTTCCAAAATTCCTACCTAGTAGAAAAGAATAATTTTTAACAAAATCACTGATTTTTTATAAAATAGCAACTAATATCAATATGATATATAACACATTTATGAAAATATTTAAGTATATATGTAAGTATATACAATTTAAAATTAATTTAATGAGACACTAATATACATTTTCTTTTGGTGCACTTTTTTCATAATCGTCAAAAAAGCATTTAAATTTTTAAAAGTGAAAAAATATAAGCAAGATTTTATTACAGCAAATTTATATAAAATATGTACTTCAAATCCTTCTCTACTAAAATAGTACACTAAAAGTATACTAAAATAGTCTACATAAAGCATGTACCATAAAGAAACACATATATGTATAAAAAATATTCTAGTTAATTAAATTTTTTTAATTTTTTAACTAATTTAATTTAGTTCAAATATTATATAAAATATATATATATAAAATATATCCACATCAATTTTTTATTTAAAATATGTATGTTTTTTCCGTTAACTACACATTTTCAAATTTAAAAAACTTTATTTCAGGCTTATAAAAATGTACGAGTATGTTACTTATATTATAACCGAAAATAAGTTTTTGATTATACGTTTTTACATTATAGGTTTCTTACATCGTACTTTACTTAATTGGTATTATATTTATTATACGTATAAATGAAATAAAAATGAATTAACGTCTGTTTTTAAAATAAACAATAAAATATGTTCATGTAAAACATTGTACTGAAAAAGTTATATTTATTATTTAAATTTAATATTTATTTTTCATTCATTCGGTTATATTTATATGCTTAATCCCTGAATTATAATTTTATTAAGAAAATAATTAAATGTATTGTTGAAATATATGTATTATTTATTTGTTTCCTTTGCAAAGTAATTTTATCGATTTCATTATGAATATCTGCACCAATACTAATGAAGCATATATTATATATTCTGAATTAACAAAAAAATCTCTTATACAAATAACTTCAGTACTAAAATACTAATTGTAAGCTAATTTATTAATATAAAGTTATTAAAATACCTGACATTTTAAGTTAAATATCAGTTAAAATATTTAAAAATATAAGTAGAAAAGATGAAAAAGGTAATCTTTAAAAAATTAGAAATCACGTTTCTTCTCATTACATATTAAACATTTTTCTATTGTCAATTTAATCGACAATAATAATAATGTTTTTGTAACACAGAAGTATAAACTTCTTTAAATTTATTAGTGTACTAAGAGAAATTGATTCAAGAATTGATTTTTGATCAAATTCAAGAAATTATCAAACTTTCTAATAAAAATGTCTATTATTTTATTACTATTTACTACATTTTCAGATACTATTTATGGAAAGTTTGGTAATTTCTTGAATTTGACCAGCCTGTGATAATTTTATAAAAGAGTATAGTAAAAATGACTTAAATATTTCTCTTAGTGTATAAGGAAGCAACTTATACCAAAGTTTACGTCATTAAAGTATTATGAAATGGTTTGCCTTTTTTCTTAAATGAAAATTCACCTCGATGACCAGGAGAAAGGAGGGTGTCCTTGCTTTTGGTGATTTGAGGCACGATGAGAAGTGAGCTAGGTGGTGTTGGTGACACAGTTGACGTCGATTGTGGTGAGGTAGCGAGCGTAAGGTTGGGCAGAGATTGACCCAGGCACGAATAAGCCGGTACCTGCACACTCAGTGTGTTTGGTGTCGGTGACTTCAGCAAGGAACGCCTACTTTACACCGACAAAATTCCAGTTTTTTTCATATTCGATTGCTTATTCTATTTATTTTTATTTTATATGTGCTATCTTCTTTTAATATTGAATACACACGCACACGCGCACACATTAGAGCGTATCAAATACCGCGTTGAAAAAGAAATCAGTTCTACTACAAATGATAATAATTGAAATTTAAATAGAATTATTAATTTATAAAACCGTACCTTTTTAAACATTCAGACGTTTTTATTATAATAATATTTGATATTGCATACAACTTTACTTGCATGCAAAAGTGCACTTAGATTTAAAAATATAGTTTATATAATGTATTAAAATAGAAAAGTAAAAAACTGAAGCATAATCATATATTATAATAATTTATTTAAAATTAAATAACTATTACAGATGCAATAAAATAAACTATTTACAATTATTTTACAATAGTTTTTATATAAATAATAAATTTATAAACAATTTTTATAAAAGAAAATTAGTAGATCCATACTTGATGAAAAAATGTTAATTAAAATGCTATACAATATTCTTAATATAGATGTATAGTGCTAGCTTAACTATTTTGGTATGATTGATTTAATTACAAGAATAAAAATATTTGTATTACGTTTTCTTATGTTTAAATAATAGTAATGTACTGTTTGCAAATAATGTCTAATTTGATTACTTAATGAATCGGATATAAATAAAAATAAAAATATAACTGCATAAGTAGATTAAAGTGAGGAGCATATAAAAATAAAAGTAAAAAGTACAGTTAAACTTTAGTACAATTTAATTGTTATTTAAATTAACGAAATTCCTGATACAAAGTTTTAATGTTATTTCCATTTACATAACTAAACCCTCAAGGAAAATATTACGTATTTACACTGTACTAAATTAAAATAAAAAAATAAAATAATAGTGTCATAATTTCAATATGCAATTAACACTGTACCTATAATTTCAATTTATCATCATTCTCAATTTCAAATTAGAAAAATATTATTAACTGATATAGCTCTGTTCAAATATTTAAAAAAAATATATACTCTGTATAGTATTTATCTATATAGTATTATATTAAGAATACTGTTTTAACTTTCAATGCGACATTCGTATATTTTATATATAACATCATGATATCGTAGACTGGATATTCATTATGTGAAATATATATAATGTACACATATAATACATGTGATATCTCATAAAATATTTACAACATTTTTTAATCAAGTAAAAAAATGAGAAAGAAAAGCAATATTTATTATATTGAAATGTATGTTCAAAGGTTCGTATTTTAATAAAAAACTAATGATTTTTTTCCATTATATCAAAGGATATAAAGGTTTAACATTCTATGAATTATTAACGAAAATAACTATTATATTGTTACAAATATATTTATAATTTTTATATTATATATCTGTATTTCATATGAACGGATAAAGTGAACCAAATAAAAATAACAGTTTTATGGATTAAAAAGTATACTAAGAAACATTCATACGTTATTAAAATTTCATATAAATACCATTTATACTAATTATTTACCAATCTAAATAAACTCTCTGGATAAAAATTGGAATGTAATTTGTAAAAGCTAATTAAATTGCTAATTAAATGCAGAGAACATTAACTACTAAAATATTATAAAAATTACAAGTGCTACAGAAGAAAGAATAAATTATAAAAAAAATGAGAAGAGAGCGAGAGAGGTGTGTGAGAGAGAGAGAGAGAGAAGTAGAGACAAGGGCGAAAAGTTTTAGGCGGATTGTGCAACGAAGCGTCGGACTCGTTGTCACCTGATCTGGAGCTGGCGATGATTATGACTGGCAGCAACGGTAGCTGATTCAGTGCCTTCTTCAGAGGAAACACTGGAGGCCCTCGGCGGATCAGTTGTCTCTACACTGACGTTACGGCTCGGGTTATAACTTGGCATAAAGTTGCTACTGCCCGGCGATGTGCCTTCCATTTCCATGCTTCCACTGCAAATTTATGTGCTATTTTCAAAAGCTATTTTTAACGTAAAGGTGTACAACTATTTTGTCATAATTTGAGACAGAGGCATTATTAGAATAATGAACCTAAAATGATAAATGTCTATTTTATTAGAGACCGCCAATTTCGTAGATTGAAGTTTTATTTCGAGACAAAATTTTTCTCGAAAAAAGATACCTTAACCGTAGACTTTATGAGAGCTTGGATTTAACATCGCTAGCGGAATCTGTATAAAAAAGGAGCTTTTCAAGAAAGGAGTGCAAGTTCACATTCTACAATTCAGGCCGAGATTCAGGCGGCTCGAATTCGTTTTGTAAGGCTCAAAATGAAAGAATAACTTATTTTTAAATTATTATTCAAGAAAATTTTATGATATTTAATTATATTTATTACATTTGTTTTTTTTGTCTTGGAGGTTATTGTTAATACGTATTTCGTTTTTTTCTCGAAAAGCTCATTATTTTAACAATGTGTCTAAATCAAGTCTGAATTTTATTAACGATATTTAACAAAGATTGCAGAATGTCTCCACAAAAAAATCCTAGTTTCATTTATAAAGTCTATATTATTTAGTTATGTAAATTGGAGATTCAATTTTGCAAATCCACAAAAATTCACAAAATTATTTACATTAGGTACAAAAAGCTTTCAATTAAATATCCTATGAGGGACACTAATCAGTCATTATTAATCTCGAAATAAGTTGAGGTTAAATGTTAATTAATTTTCTTGAGTTATAATCAAGAAAACAATTTTTTTTAGTGAACATTAAAAAAGAATAATTCATTAGTCTCTGCAGTTAAACTGTAGGAAAAAAATTGGATTTTTTAAATTTTACTTTAAATTTTCTAGGAAATATCCGTAAATTGAGATTAAATTACATCGATAGAATTAATTTTTAATCAACCTTTCATGGAGGGCAGTTGATCGTGAAAATTTTATCGACGTGTAAGATTTATTAATCCTATTCAATCGGTTAAGTGTTTGCTTTGAAAATATTACAAAAAACTAATAATACTAATTATTAAAAAAAATAAATTAATTAAATTAAAAAATAGTTAATTATCTTTATATAACTACTTTAATATAAGGAACTGGTTGATAGCGTTAGTTAAAATTATTTGAGTATCATGGTAGGTACATAGACTATTTTTTAGCTGTTTTAAACGAACACCATTAATCGATTGAAAGTATAAAATAGCTAGAAATTGTAGTTTAACATATCTATAAGTATAATATTTTTGGAATCTAATGTAGATATTTATATATAAATTTTATTTATATAATGATATTTTTGAATAGAAATAGCACTATGTCTAATATTCAATAATTATGTAATAACTAGATTATATTTATAGCATTGAGTGATATGAATAAAAGTAGGTTGCGAAAAAATTACTTTGTTGTTAAGGCTTTTATAAAAACCTTTGTTTTGGAGCTATAATTAAAATATTTTTTAAATATTTTATTTCTAATAATGAGGTTCTCATTATTAATAAAATTCAATAAAACATTTAAAGCTACGATAGTCTATTGATAGTACATAAAAAAATCTACTAAATATGGTTACTATTATACTCTATATCTACAGATATCTTTATTAGATAGTTTTTATTTTTCTGGTTATTCAGATTTATATTACACTAATGATTGACATAAATATAAAAAAACAAAGTAGTGAAATATCTCGAGCTAGATAGAAAATCTTTATATGTAACTCCTACCTGTGACTGTGCGCCAGGCTACTGACACGAGATGCCCGGCTACTACCACGCGGCGTCCTTGGCATACCGTCACAGAGCTCGTCCGTGTCGTAATCGCCATCACCTAGATAGGTGCTGGCTTGTCGGCTCACCGAGCCCAGAGTTAAGCTGCCTAACGGCGGCAGCTTGAGTAGTGCCAGCTGCTGCTGTGCCTTTCGTATTGATTCCATCCAGGACTACGTACAGCAACAATACGCCAAATGTTAATTAAGTTTATCAATTGTACAATTGAAGCCGATTATTTAACTGGGATTTCAATAGGAAAACAGAAGACATTATCCTGACTCTTTAAATTATGTTAGTGACAATGTTACCCGTTGTTGTTTACAAACAAATTGCACATGCAAATTTATATTTAAGCTTATTATAATTAGGAATTAACTGCCTTCAACATGTCTCGAAATCATAATTTTACTACGGACGTGCTTTCTTCATAAAAATATCTGCAAGTCGACCAGAGGACACTCATAGAGGTGCCTATGAATTATCCTCGAATAGAGAGCTCATAACTACAATGAAACGGGGCATTCAGCATTCTCGAGCCAACAGTATATATATACTCCTAGAGAATGTGCCCGGGCTACTCGTTGCTTACCTTAGCGAGCTTGGGTTCCCCGGCGCTCAATACGAGAGCGGCCGAAGCCGCACCGTACTCGTTGAGGTAAACGAACCCAAGGCTCGATGGTTCCTTTAGCTCGTGGATGCGGATGCGGTCGACAACGTACGGCTGTCGGATGACCTTAAGACCACCCGTCTGACTGGCCGAGCCGCTGCTCGATGTTTTCTTTGTTGACTGCTTGCAAATCAGCAGCATGTCCGTTAATAGAAGAATGTGTACCTCCATCTGAGCAAAGTAACAAATAATCAAGAACCGACTAGATAATGAATAAAAGTGAGTTTTTCTGCTTTGAATGTATACGTAAAATTGCAATTGATACATTTAACAACATGTTCTAGACGTTTGAATAGAAAGACTAGTAAAAAAATGAATTAAATATTTTTGTAAGATTGAATTATATCTACATTAAATATTTTCTAGTAGCTCAGTAATTTAGTTTTTTGCACGTGATTGACCGTATCGTGTTTGTATAATTTTGTTTTACTATAAAGAATTAAAAATAAACCGCTTTGCCATTCGTTGAAAAGCTGTTTCAATTTTTACAATGAAGTATTGAGCATTTATGTAAAAGCACAAAATAGCTACAGCCTAAGCGGCACATCTCACAAAGTAGGGATTTGCTATGTATTGTTTATAAATATGTTTTGTTTAATTAGAACTTTATTTTTATTAATAATGTGTAGGCGACGGGGAGGCGGCGAGGCCGAGGCGAGCCGAATAGGCTTGCGAGTGCGTCAGCGCACATGGCTTGTAAGAATTTATTGATATTTGCCCCGTGGCCGGGTCAGTTTCGCGTTCACGTTCTGACGTGGCATCGTTGAAGTGACGTCACGGCTGTGTAGCTGTAAGCTAGGGACAAGCAATTGCCTCTAATCTCTGGGAACTCACTACGCTTCGAGCTTGTGGATCCTATGTGCGGGTGGCCTTACGGGCACCTCTGGACTATCTTGGCTCAAGGACACGGACGTGGGCTTGTGCCCGGCCGATAATTCGGAGCATAGCACTTGTGCGTATGAGTGAGAAGGCGTAATTAGCTAT
Organism: Sycophaga agraensis; assembly: GCA_018906755.1. Taxonomy (NCBI): domain Eukaryota; kingdom Metazoa; phylum Arthropoda; class Insecta; order Hymenoptera; family Pteromalidae; genus Sycophaga; species Sycophaga agraensis. The sequence continues at coordinate 204,316 of JACCIE010000121.1, read as the reverse complement.
TCGTTCACGTCAATTTCTCGTTGCTACGTTGCGCGGCAACGTGTGTATGCGCGCGCGCTGCCTGGCGCCCAAAAGTTCGTGCGTGGATTTCTCTCGTCAAGCAGGTATAGGAGCGCTGGAGCTACTGGAGTCGAGAACACGAGTCGCGGAGATATCCGAAGCGTCGCGAGCGAGTTTTGCCGCTGATCCGAAAAGGTGCGAAGGGTTTTGCGACCCTGGAGTGGGATAAAGGCGCGAGTGCACGATAAGACAAAGGGTCAGCTATTCATTGTTCCACCGATCGCCTTGCGAGAAGCACCGTCACTTGTACAGTTTACTCGCATATACAAATACCAATTAATACATTAAAATACAACCAAACATAAGTGTATCAACCTCGGTATCAACTTTCCTGGCTATGCATAAAACCGTCTCCTACGTTCACTCATCGATAACAATCACGTATTTCGTTTTAATTCATAAGAAAGAACACAGTGAATGTGTTCTATTATTGTTCTGTCTAGTACTATTTGTAATTATAGTAGAAACATAAATATCTAAACAGCAATCTTTTTTTCAAAATTATCGTTTTTTCAGTGCTTAAATTTAATATTTATCATTTCATGCACATGAAAAATTAACTAAGATCTTCTCGTTATTTTAAACATCAGTCGAAAAAAACGAAGCTGGTAGGAGAATGTGAAGGATAACTCTCACCTTACTACTAGCCGAGTCCCTTAACTTGAGGTCGCCTTCACGTAGGAGCGTTCTAAGCGCGTCTCTGGGGCAACCGGGGATCGGCGCGCTCATTATATCGAGGCTGCTGTGGAACTTGATAAGCTTTTCGAGTTCCTCGTCCCGGGACTCGACTACGTCGTAGCTTTCAATACGGGCCGCGGCGTTAGCGAGGCGCGCCGTCTCTTCGCTGCGCCGCATAGCTGCATTTACGGACGCCACGAAACTGTCCACTGATTTAATCTGTTGAAGAGAGTGTGATGCTTTCTGTAAGTCTAGATTGTAACGAGCAATTTCTCAGGGTGGTGGATGGGACTGATTGGATGGATATATGAGCATACTGGAGCATAGGAATAGAAATTGTTTGTGATTGGAAATAAAAGATCGTCGGATCATTGATTGGAACTGGAATTATTATTGTACTAAATTACCATAATGGTTAGTTCGGTTCGTTGGTCCTCGTGTTCAGTGTTTTTGTGAACGGCTTTTAATAATAGTGAATACTTGGTTATTCTTTGCATCGGCTTCACTAAAATGTCGAGTAGCCTTAAACGATTACAGTCTTTTTGTGTTTCACACCACTGTAAAATATAATAAAATGTACTTTACACACATTTCAACAGTTTTTTTAATATAAATTAAAAAATGAGTTTTAAAGTACAACGGTTTATGGAACATTTTGTTTATCGATAATCTAAAAAAAAATTTGTGATCATTTTCTTTGAGAGTGTACAAATATATAGTAGGCCAATTAAATGATTCTATGAAATTTGACTAGTTTTTAAATCAAGTTATTAAAAATTAATAATTTGCTTACGTTATAAGAGTGTTTTTTGTTAATTATAGTATTTTGTTAGTATTTTGTTAGCATTTGTTAGTATTTTTTGTTAATTTTGTTTATTAATATTCCATAAAATCGATTTTACAATTTATAATATAAATATAAATAAAATATAAATAAAGTAAAATAGATAGTTTTAATAGAACCTCTAAAATGAGCTTACCACAAGGTAGGCCGTAAATAAGTCGTTGTCATTGAATCGGTCGCGGCAGTATTGCTGGCATTTGCTCTGCTCGGAGCAGTACCTCGTGTACGGGGAGAATATCTTTTCGAAGCTCTCAAACCCCTGAAGAAGATGGCCCGGGTCAAGAGGTTGGCGCGTAGCACGCGAACTGTGGAGCATCGCCACTATGTGCTCACCCCAAAACTCTCGGTTCGCCGCGTAGATTTCAGGGATGTTGCTGAATAGCTTTGTTCTATCGACCTCAATCAGGATATTTGAAGCCTGCAGGCCGCACAGGCAGGCCATGAAGAGCTGAAAGATAATCGATGTGTTATTTGTTTACCAGTCGGATTTAGAAGGAAAAGTTAAGAGGAATTCTTTTCCTTTTAAACTAGAGACGTCAAGCGTATGTTAAATTAAGGAAACGATGCCCGAAAAAGAAAAAGTTATAAGACAGGAAAAAGAAAGCTGAAAATTTACGAAGAAAGACGACTGTCCTTGTTTTACGTTAAACAAGTTTTAAAGTAACTTTTTTAATCGCAAAAAATGGTAAGTAGATAATTTGCTCCAGATTACATTCTTTTTTTATTTAACTTATACTTACAGAAAGATAGGACAACTATTGTTAGAAACATAATATTTTCAAATAATTTGTAATAAAAATTTGAATAAAAAATGAATTACCTATTGTAATTAATAATATTTATCCACAATTAAAATTATACATTAAAATTAAATACTGTTAAGAATAATATTATTAGACCAAACTTTTTTTAATTAATCTTATTATATGTCAATCAAACAGCAATATATAAATAGTTTAAATTATATTTTAATTAAACAATTGAAACAAGACTTATAAGAATAGTATAAAGTACATGATTTTGCCTACTAGTTCACGGAAGTAAGAAAATCTTCTAAACTTTCTTTCTCTACTACTATGCATGTAGACTATTGGTTTCACTTCTACTGCTACTCAATACTCAGAATCCAGTGTCACTTTATACTAAAGATGACAATGTATGATTTTAATTAAATTAGTACGGAAGTTTATACGCTTGTCTTTCGAAAAGTTTTAGTCATTTTTTTTCGAGTATTGAGATGGTATACTCACATCGGTTACGACTTTAAGTGTCTTAATGTAAGCCGCTTCCGTTTGCGCCAACTCCCAGAGAGCCGTTTGTTGTTGCTGCTGCTTTTCAGAGAGGAGTTCTGAATTATCTACTATGTCTCGCCAATCGTTTTCCAGATTGAAGAGCGCTAAGAATATGTAAAGATCAACTTTTATAAGCAGTGAATCGAAAAACAATCTCTTTATTTAAAGCGACTTCAGAGTAGTTTATTTTTCATTACTTTCTCAATTAATTCATTAGATTGTTTTAATAACTTTTTAAGTGTAGTATTATATTTAAAAATAATAATTTTTTTAAATAATTGATTTTATCTTTGATTATTATACATTTGATTTAAAATAAATTTATATTGCACATTAATAATTAACTTTACAAACAAATGAATCTATCGAAAATTAAAATTTATGAGTACTTTATCAAATCAGAATTCTATAAAGCTTTGTCACAAAGAAAAATACTGTTTTGCACAAATAAAAATAAGTAATATTCTGTGTATTAAAAATAATAAATATTTATACAGTTTATCCATTATTGTACAATACATACTTGTTTTCTACTCATAACCCTGCATTTATTTATATCTTTCTCTATACATGTACTTTTTACGAGTATTGTTGTTCATCTACTTAAATACCATTTTAAATATTAGATCTAATTCCTTTTCGTAGGTTCGAGTATCCATTTCCTGTCTCTACTACAAACAAGCCCTTTCCATAATGACCTTGCGTACCGAACAATAACTCGGCTGCACATCAATCAATCTTCGATCATAAAATAGATAATAATCTTAAAATTTAGCATTGACACGTCGTTTATCTTTGCAAATTCTTATACAATCTGGACATTAAAAGATTGTTTCGAGCTATACCACTGGCCTGCAACTGTACTCTCTCATATCAGCATCAAATTCATTTCACCTTTGTGCCTACTTCTTGCCTACTAAAATTTCAGTAGTCTCCGAACGGACACGTATCTATGCCTGGAGAGCCGGCTTACGTCCGCTGCTCGCCATACTGCCGCGACCACTTCGCTCTACTCTCTTTCATTGACTGCTGCCTATGTTGCGGCGAGTGAGGCCGCACTTTTCGATTGCGGGGTTTGCAGTTTTACCACTTTTTAAACTTATCTATGTTAGCGGGGGTTGATTTAACAATTTCGCGGCTGGCAAAAAAAATCCTTAGAATTTCCTCAGCTATCCAGTGGTATAGCTTGAGATAACCTTTTGATGTCCAGGCTGTATCTATAACCATATAACAAAAATTAGTACAAAAAATGTTCAAAAATAATTATCAAAAATTCAATAAATATCTTTTACATGAAAAATAGACTAATGACTAGTAATGAATGAGTATCTTATTTAGTATAGTACTTATTTATATATATATTATAAAATCAAGACAAATGCCTCCATTGAAAAGTATAAAATATCATATATCTACATTTTAGCTTCAATTTTTTACGAAGTTTTTTCACTTTGAAATAGAATTTTATCTCAATTTTAAAACCAAAAAGTAAATCAAAACAACGTTTGATAAAAATTATAACAAAAGAAAAGTTTTAAGAATACTTCCATATGTAAAAGCGATTGATTGTTAATAGTTTTCAAATAAATTTTTCGAGAAAATGTAATTTAATTTATGTGTACATTACATTTCAAATATGTTAGTTGAAAAGTAATTATGAGAACAATTAATTTTTACGATTGAAAGTTTTTGTAATATTAAATATTAAGATACCTTAACTTAGTAAATGATATTACTAACATACTATTATAAATTTTGCGATTTGTGAATATATAATAGACAACCGAGACAACTGGGAAAATTCTGTTATATTATAGTGTTAAATTTATTTTATTTCATTTTAAGATTAATTTTAATTATACATACTAAGAATATGCAACAATAATATTACAGATTTATGTTGTTAAATAAATACGTTTTAATGGCAAAATATGTATGCATAGAATGCAATAATTGTAAACATGATTACAAAAATATAGAGCATAGAGAGAGAAAGATTTTAAATAATTTGACCGCGCGCACGTGTGCGTATGTGTGCACGTCAATGTGTATGTTCGTGTGCGCGCGCGCATGTGCAGCCGAAAATCCAAGATATATTATGACTATTATGGACCACAAGTTCTTAATCTTAACAAATTATGATTATTTTTATTACCTTCCTCATTGGTAGGGATATCGTAAGGCAACTGCGTTTCGGGCAGCCTCGGTATCCCATTTTTAGTGTAGGCATTAAGTTGCTCAACTAGAAGTTCCATCTTAGTGCCCTTAGTATTAGTAAAGAAGCCACTCCAGCGTTGCTTGCTTGCTTTGAGCCCTGCAGCTCCAGCGGCGCCCTTGGCCGAGGCGAGGGCCGCCGCTGCAGTGGCCCCAACTTCCGAATCAACGCTTGAATCCTCTGTAGAAACGCTAAAGAATCGGCTACCGCTCCTCCCTCTGTAGCTCTGCGCTCAATACAAATTGGGACCATCCCTAGTTAGCAAGGGATGGTAAAAGAAAATTTCCGAATATATAACTCAGAATGTTAATTAATGTTACAGGCAAAAATACGAAACTATTTTCCACACACATAGTGTGGTGAGCAATAACTATGTGAACAATCAGAACGAGGTCCAATATTTTAATTAGATTAACATAGCACAAATAAATTTGAATGTTGATATTATCTATGATTCAATCTATGAAAACAGATTTTATGTGATTGGATATGCCTTAAATATAAATTTTGTTAGTAAGTGTTATTCAAACTTTTTCTTATTTGTCATTCGTAACTATTTTATACGTTCTATACATAAATCTCTTGCTTTATAATATACTTATTGTACAGTAAATTTATATTTCTAATATGCAATAACTAAATATGGAATAAACACTTTGAATCTAAATTTTTCCTCTCAAATTAAGTCTTTCAGTAAAAGATTTAGTAAAAACTGCTTTTGGATCATATAATTGCTATTCGAATGGTCTAATAGTACTTAGGATATACGTGACAGAGTGGATAAAATCGATATTTTTGTTTTTTAATTTCGTATTAAAATTAGCTCAGAAATAAAAGTTGATTTAATTGAGTTGAAAATAGTTGCATTTGCAATTTATAATTCATTTTTTTAGTTTAAACACATAATATTATTATAATAAGTATATTCCTCTTAGAAATTTATGAATGTTGACTAAATCACTTTCTATTTAACTTTTTAATTAGCAACGGATTTTAACAAAACTGTATAGCAAATGTCTTAAGCTATTTTTAGCAAATTCTAATATTTGAGTTATATAATGATAAATATAACAGAAATATAAACAGTTTCGAAAGTTAGAAAAAATAGAACAGAGTGTGTATACTTAATTTAATTTTTCAGTTTTAAAGATATATATATCAAAATTTCATCAAAATTCAGAGTAGTGACACCTTTCATATTAAACCTAACTACTTCAACTACAAGTTAGTATGTCGTATAAACTATATAGTAATAAGATTATTAAATAATAATCCCTAATATGGTTTATTTGTGGTATAAAAATAAGTAGTAAAACATTTGAAACTTTCGAACACGCAGCCATAAAGTTTAACTACAGCTAAGTTAAGAATGTCGATAGGTTAAACTTTATATTATGTAACCAAACATTTAGTATTTTGCAAATAGTTTAAGAAATATATAGTTAAAGAAATTGATAGATTTTACATCAAGTGCAGTAAGATGCAATAATTTACAAATTTATAATAGTCAAATATATTTCTATAAGTATACTAAATGAAGCTCAGAAACCTAAATTAATAAAATGAAACTTTTTTGTTTCTTTAATATATTTAATTAAAAATATGTCGTGAATATATAATTATATATAATAATTAAATCAAAGTAATAAATAGTCACAAATATTTAACATCAATCCATTTATACTTTTATACAAACGTTAAATTTACAACACATTAATTTTACTAGAGTTCCATACTAGTATCTAAAAAAACAAACACTTAGATCTATAAATATCGTAATGTTATAAAAAGAAGTTAAAAATAGTTTATAAAAGTTGGTTAATATGTGCATCACCGTAAATTTAAATCCTTAAAATGATAACAAATCATGCGATTACGTAAATATTAATATCTGGTTAGTTTATGTGAATCGATGCGTACATGATCCACTCGTACACCGGCTTTCTTGAATGGAGTTGTGTCGCGTCCCCATTAACGGTTCAGCTGACATTTTAATCAATATTCCGCTAATAAAAAATCTGCACCAATTATCCATTTCTGAAGTTTGTACTATACATTTTAAAGCATATATACATCAAGTCATTAATTAGAGTTTTAATAGTTAATCTAATGAAAACAGTTAAATATAACAACTAGGCTTTAATTTTTTCGGATATTTTCTGTATTTGAATTTTTGATAGTTGAAAAAATTCACTCATAATAGTTTTTTGTTTAGTGTGATTTAATTTTCATGCATTAAGTTTTAATATAAATAAAATAGTTTTGAGTAAAATAAAAATCGATTACATTGGTAGTAATCTTTATTAACTCTATATCAAGGTCTTAAATTGAATAAATATGTTCATTTATAATGTTATATTTAGTAATGCTTTCCTATATCTTTATATTAAACGCATAAGGTATTAAATTTAAGATTTTTTTGTATGGCGTGGTTTTCACAAACAAAAAAATTCCTTTAACAAATTATTTAGAATTGTGAGAAATGCGATACTTATAATGGATCGTAATTTTATATTTAGAAGCATTTTTAGTAATTGTGTAATTGAATAAATTACATAATTTATCTCAATTCTATGTAAAACAATATTTTATGTTTTCTTATTTTTACTTATTTAAAATTTTCATTTATATTTTACATTTAAATTCACATTTATTGCTTCGTGAAATATTCAATGTTTTATATCGTTTTATATATCATATATTTTTTCGACTTGAAGAACGTGTGCATGAAACGGTTACAAGATAAATGAAGGTAATGAGCTACTATTGTAAAAGCTATTTTGTAATTTTTTATATCAGGCTGACCTTTTTCTCGAAAATTTGCTAAAAAAAAAACCTAATATTTGGTGCTTTCTTGCTTATTACTTTGAATTATGCGTACTACAGCCATGAACAATGCGCCTATCCTTATTCATACGTAAGTGGAAGGTTTTACACTCATATCGTTTTTTATCAGGCAAGAGAAAAATATCCGTGGGTACTTTCGAGTTTTCCAGAATAAGTTTAAGTTACCGACATTATTTCGTTGTACTTAGATTCTTCCTCTTGTCTTGCTGACGATCTCTTGAAATGTTTAAGTCGTCTCTCAAATAGCAACATGCAAAACTGGGATTTTGAATGTTTGATGAAAATTCTAAAATTGTATCTTAAATGCGGAGCAGTCAAAATTTCTAGATAGAAATTAAAGTTTGTTTCTAAAACTTATGTACGTGTTGGTTGTTATATATTTAACCGTACCTGGTTACTAACATAGAAATGGACAATACTAGAAATTATATTTATAATTATGTTTATAAATAAAATATTATTTGACTTGCAGCATTTATAAAAGAGGAACCATTATGCGTATCGACCGTATATTATAACAAATAATCAGGGTGATTTTTTTAAATTATAAAAATAATTTAACCAATAAAACAGTTGTTAACAATTTGCGTCAGATTTCTAGAAATTATGACATTATTTAATCGTATAAAACTTTATTCAACTTGATATTTAAAGTTTAATATGAAAAGGTTATTCCCACAGGAGATTTTAATTAATCAGCTTCAAACTCTAAGCTGAGACTTTTAGAGGTAAAATAAACTTTTATTGAGCGAATAAAATGTGACTTACAATCCAATATTTGCCACTGTGATTAATTGAATTTTTGGAATAATAACAATCAACGTAAATTAATGTTTTTTACATTAAATAATGAGTTAGATTTTTATTTAAATTAACTCGGATATTTTTATGGATAAATATTTGTTAATTATCAGAGCGCATTCGATCATATATTTTTAGCCATAAAAGTTTAATTACTGTGCTTCAGAATTTTACGATCGGAGCATTTCATAGCTATATTTATGCACATTATCGCTTAAAAGTACCTAAAAAACATGAGTTTGTTATTAATTCAAATCGAGCGCAGTAAATAGTCCTAATAGTTTGTATATGATTCAAACGAATATTCTAGTCTGCATTAGTCAATCTCTAAGTGGGGGGAAAGAGATATATAGACTTTCGTATGCGCATGATACTTGGCGGTGATCCTTATCCGGTGCGTAATTCCCATGTTGGCGCCAACAGGAAGAGTATATCGAAGGGGAATTGGCGCTCACTCTAGCTGATTTATTGGCCACATATTGATCTTGATAGAAAATTGTGGCACCAAGGTGTGGCGCTGAGGATAGAAGGCTTTCAGCCTTCTATCTCAGCCTTATCAGCCTTATAGGCGTGATTGACGCTTACTTGTACGCATATCGGGGTCACTGCAACAATGATTGAAGAAAGAGGCTTTGCCTTGGATGACCCTTTTCCTTTATCGCATTTCAGTCAGAAGACTTTTTTTCCTTGCCTACTCTCTCTCTCTCTCTCTCTTTCTTGTTCTCTTCTGTGATTGGTATCAGTCGGGGTAGTGCGCAGTGCATATCAAGCAGGATTATTGTTTCAAGTTAAAGTACGACAAGAGGAATAATGCGGAGTTTTCGGCGAATTCGAATCAATATACGTTAAACGAATTTTTATTTACAAAACATTTAACTATAATGTCTTTGTCTATACTTATGTAATAACTATATCGTAGTTTTTCTTAGCCAAGCACTTAACATTACATCATCAAAAGAGCAGTACTACATTTATGAACTTTTAAACAAACTCCTTAAATTTGAAAATTTGTAATCTTTTTATAAAAAACTTGAAATTAGAAACATTTTAAATGTCTAGGACGGTGCGCTATTCTGAAGCTTTATTCATCATTAACAGTTTCAACTTATATGCTCTTACGCATTATTAGCCTTAGAAACATAGTGCATCTCTCTTCCATTGCAAATCTCCGTGAAAATCAATTGCGCGCATTGGATCTGTACGTGCAATAGGAGGAGGAGACGGTGGGTGGTGATGGCACAGTGGGGATGAGGTGGCAGAGGTCGGAGATTTTATCGCTCTTTGTACTCTTGAAAAGTAATTTCTGCATGAGAAGATATATGGGAGTAAAGCTAATTCGACGAGATTCCATCTTGGTGCGTCGTTGAGACTGATCAGGATACACACTAGCGACTTATTGTATGCCAAGCTGCGTGAAAACATGTATATAGACACGACAACAACTTTTTTAGAAGGATTAAACAAGAAGGTAACCCGAAAGATTTATTAGCCTTGTTTAACTTGTTTATTTACAGCGCTTATCAATGACTTTCTTATCTAGATTTGTTATAAACAACATATTAAAAGAAATTTTGTTTTATTTAGGAAATATGATTTTAATACTTAAATAAAACAAATATTTTAAATATTTGGCTGACAAATACTTGGGTAGTACTACTTAGGTATATATGTACATTTTACCTTACTTTGTATATAAATAGTTTTCTAAAGAGAAAAGTCATTTAAATACAATATATTTGATGAACTATAAAAAAAGAACGAACTATGCTAAATTATAACTGCGGGTCCACAGATGCTTTAAGAATTCTCACGGGATTACTTTTTTTTTATACTAATCTTTTTCTTCAACTAGATTAGGTAAAGTATATTATATTTAATATATTAATATAAATATATAGAACAAGTTTTTACAAGGTTTTACTTATAATTTTAATTTTGTATTAAAACAATTTTTCTGATTAAATATTTTTTACTAATTTATACAAAAAATTTGTTTGTGAATATTCAAAATCAAATTTCGAAAATAAAATAGTCTCTTAACAGTAACCTCTAAAAACACTTTTGAACTTTGACGGCATAAAATTTTACAATGAAAATCGTGAATAATTTAAGAAAAGGTTTGTCTTTTACTCGATTAAAAATCTTAATAATATACTTTAAAAAGATAAATATGTACGTATATATGAAATAATACAATAAAGGAATCATAAAGATCCCTCTTAAATCCGTAAAGTTTTATCCTTAAAATAATACTGAAAATTGGGCTGATGTTGAAAGAGCTACGCACATTTTTCATACCTCACTGCGATAACGTGCACGTGAGACTTGTAAGTAAATACACTAACATACTCGTGTTTGTTTTTGCTATATATGTTACATATGAATCTTTATATTTAAGACGTATCCATGTTTCTTTTAAACTATGATTGCATTTTTTGAGTGCCCTGAAATCGAAATGTGATGAGATAAGATTTCCTTGGAAAAATGGCGCACCTGACGCACATCGTAAATATAAAAGTACCGTGGCAGAGTATGATAGGAGGGTAAACATTAATGAATGAAAATACGATGTATTTATGGGAGGCTTAAAAGGTTTTCTTTCAACCAGGAGCGTTCAATACAGGTCATTTTCTACTATGAAATTGAAAAATGTGCAATAATGCTTACATGTTCTCTGAGTCTAATGATTTAAACTATAGCTTTAAATAGTATATATTTACGTATTATTACGTATTATATAGTAAATTATTACGTATAGTAATAATCTTAATTGTGAGAGGTTTAATCTTGTGTCTACCATTTGAAGATAAGTAGAAAATAATTTTTTTTGTGTATAAAATTTTGTATGGAGGTAGTTATAATGCAGTAATATAGTTAAAATTAAAATTCAATAATTTTTACCCCTCCAGTTTTTCGAAAGGACACATTGTGACTGCTCCTTTGGCTTGCTGATCTTGAGCTAGATTTTTCGTCTTTGGCTGCAATAAAAATGAATTTAATTAGTTTTTAATTCGATTTCAGTCATTTTAACTTTATACATAATAAGTTTTAAGTTTTGCATAAAATTTTTATTTCGAGGTATATATTGTTACGTACGCGCCTGGGGGGAGCGTGGCTGGGTGGCGACGCGCGTCTCTGCGTGAGTGAGTAGGGATGGTGGTGGAAGTCGAACTCTCGACAAGGGCTGGAGACTGGAGGAGTAACGAGGAGACTGAATCACCAGGTTGCGGTAGAAGTACTTGCTTTATTGATCGGATTCGGAGATCATCGGGAAGACGAGGCGGCGTTCCGACGTCTGTCGCTCAGACGGACGATAGATGACAAAATGACCCCTCTCTCTTCTATACCCTCACGTTTTATAGCTGCTTGGCTCTGCTCCTCCCCACCCGTGGCTTTCCGAATTTCCCGCTCGCCCGTATGCCACCCGCTTCATTGTGGTTGCCGATCTTGCGAATCCTCCGAGCGCTTTGCTGTTGCCAAACGCCCGTCGGCTCGGGGCCGCGACTTTTCATTGATCGGCTGCTATCTGAGCTGCCGATGTCGCGGATCAGCTCCGAGCTTCCTGTTGCCGTGGCCCGGCCGCCTGCGGGGCCCGCCAGTTTCCTTCGATTAGCGGTTAGTCGAGCTGCTATCCTCGAGAATTCGGCGCGGCGACGCTAAAGGTGACCCCGCACTACGTGTACGGGGCCCTTAGTTTCCGCGCGGTAGCGGATATCGGAGCTGCTGACTTCACGGCTCCGTCGCGTATCGCGCCGAAGGTGTGTACATTACAATATTATTCAGAAAGAAAATGCCTTGTCCCTAAAATTTTTATATATTCTATAATATTCTTTTTAATATATTGTTTTAATAAATACTATTATGATAGTCGTATTATTGATATTGGATGTAACTTATTTCAAGCTTCTTATAAAAAAGGAAATATAAGAAGCATAGAACAAGTGCGTTATATCTATCAAACTATACAATTTTTCCAGTCCTGAATTCATCGACTCACAAAGCCAGATTTTTATACATCAAGGCACATCTTCAAGGGCGCATTAACCTGCATTTATGTAGTATTGCGCAGTAATAAAAGGTTGGATAGTCAAACGAATGTAGGGCCGAAACCTCAAACTGTGATTATATGGGACTGATATGCAAATCAATGCAGTTTATTAAAAGTGTGACCTTCTAAAAAATTGATTCAATTTATTTTTTTGCAAGTTCAAAAGACTCTAGCGGCAGATAACACTAATAAAAATAAACAGATTGGCATTATGTCAGTGTTTTCATTGTAAATTGAATATAGAATAAATTTAGTAATTTCCACAAGTTTTATACAAAACGGATAACGAAAATTAACTGACTGCATACATTACAAGTATTTCTAATAATTCTTATTAAAATTATCAATTTCTTTCATAGTAAGTTTTCCTGTACCTTTTTTTAATAGTATGGTTTAATGTCTCATATCGTACGTGACTTGGTTTCAGAATCTCAAATTTGTAACTTTGGGCTATATGGAATATGTGAGACTTGTAAATAAATAAGTAATTCACAATTGTATTCCAGCCCGCAATTTGAATATTTTAGTACAGACTATTTCATAAACGTATTAAATGTTCTGATTTTAGATTTACTTCTTCTATCCGATATATTTCAAGTAAAATAATGTATAAAAAGAATTATTTTCAATTAAAATATTTAAGCAGTTGTTGTAGGAATTAAGCAATATAGTTTAAGTTAAGTATTATGTACAAACCACCGACATTCAATCTAATTCTGAAACTCAGAGCACTATTATTCTCTTACATATAAAATAAAAATATAAGTTATATGCATGTAAAAAGCGCACACAAAGTTTAAGATAAGTCCTTATATAAGTTATATATAAATCAAGTACTAATTAAATAACGATTGCAATCATGGATTTCTAACATTCAATTTAAAAAATTAAATAAAAAAGAACATTTCTTAGCTTAAGAAACTATCATTTTTATGGCAATACAAATTTTATCCATTGTTACCGACAGAATTTGATAGATTAACTTATATGTATGCGATTGAATTTGCAATTGTATTAGTATTGTCACGTACACACCTTCGGCGCGATACGCGACGGAGCCGCGAAGTCAGCGGCTTTGATATCCGCTACCGCGGAGAAACCGGGGGCCCCGTACACGTAGTGCGGGGTCACCTTTAACGCAGCCGCACCGGATTTTCGAGGATAGCAGCTCGATAAACCGCTAATCGAAGGAAACTGGCGGGCCCCGCAGGCGGCCGGGCCACGGCAACAGGAAGCTCGGAGCTGATCCGCGACATCGGCAGCTCGATCAATAAAGATACAAGCAAGTACTTCTACGCAACCTGGTGATTCAGTCTCCTCGTTACTCCTCCAGTCTCCAGTCTTTGTCCAGAGTTCGACTCCCACCAACCGTCCTCACTCACTCACGCACAGATACGCGCCCCCACCCAGCCACGCTCCCCCCATGCGCGTACGTAACAGATTGGCATCCCTTGTGCGGCAAGGGTGAGAGACCAGGAGTAAAGCGTAAGATGTTTGCGATATTTTCGTGAAACGCGCGAGATCGCGAATGCGGGAGTTATCAGGAGCGAGAAGACGCCGACGACATCAATCATTATACCTGACCATGAATATCGCAGCTAAAGCAACCCAGGCTAGCCACAGAAGGCAAGCTGGATGGAATTTATGGGCTTGCTAAAAAAGGTAAGTAATAACAGAACTAAATACAATAGCAATGGAATTACGCGGGAATTAAGATTAATAAATACAAGAAAAAACCGAGGAGCGAGAAATTTCCTTCTCTCTTCTCTGTTCTTTAATGTTATAAAATAACAAAATAAGAAAACTAAATGTTAAGGAAAGAAGAGGGCACGTAACTTTAGAAAAATAAATTTTTTTGAGAAAAAAAAAGTAAATAATATTAATAATAACAATGCCAATAAATATGTAAGCCAATATGTATCCAGAATACGGGTACGCGCTCGAACGTTCCGGAGGCGCGAGAGCGATTACAAATCCAAAACCAAAACGAGCGTCCTTTTGGGAAGCCAAAGCATCGGCAAGCGAACGCGGCGCGGAGGTGCATCGCGATCGGAACACCTCCGCAAAGAATCGCGATGTCAATAATACGCGGCAATTTTGAGAGAGAGAGAGAGAGAGAGAGAGAGAGAAAAGGGCCGAGACGTGGGCAGAGGAAGCTGAGCATCTAAGCTACAGCTTTCGGGACGGTCTTAATTCAGTAAAATCAAACGAAACCGCGATGACGCCGGGGAGGCCGCGAAGCTCCAGCAACTTCGCGCGAGAGGCAATACGCGCCCGCGTAGTGACGGCAGGACAGACGACAGACTATACATGGGGCGGAGCATCCCAGAGAGAGAGTAAATCGGCTTGACTACATAGCAAGCGATTATAAACCTTCCAACCTTCGACGGGAATCCAGAGAAGCTGCAAACGCTTTGCGGGCTGGTTCGGAGAACAGCCGAGTACTTCGGGCCGCAGTTCGATTTTGCGATCTTAGATGGATTGACGAATAAATTAGTGGGACGAGCGAAAACGGATTTTCGAGGAGATCTATGGAACTATCGCACATTAGAACATTTACTCCATGATCTGGCCGCTCAATTTAAACCAATACAGATCAATACAGATACAAACAAGTACTTCTACGCAAGCTGGTGATTCAGTCTCCTCGTTACTCCTCCAGTTTCCAGCCCTTGTCGAGAGTTCGACTCCTACCAAACCGTCCTAATTCACTCAAGCACAGACGCGCGCCGCCACCCAGCCACGCTCCCCCAGGCGCGTACGTAACTATATGTAACAATATTATTTAGTTTAAATGAATGGGATTGGCAGAATGAGTGGGCTATACTCGCGGTCATCGCGGTGGACGCGATACTCTCACTAAAGCTGTCACAGCCGACGCACGCTCTAAGTTTAACTATATTTTCATTGTTTTTCACTTCTTATAGTTATTTATTATATTTATTCTTATCAATTAGTATTTAACTTTTCATCTCACACTCCTTTCTCTTTTAAATATACGAGCTACCTTCGCGTGATTCAAAATAACCCAGATACCTACTTCAAATTTTATAGTTGAAATATAAATTGAATTTTTTATTGAGTTATTTTATTGTGTTAAACATTATAATCGAATTATTCAATTAGGTAAAACAATCATAAAATTTGTCAAACGTGTTGGTTGACGGTGAATGCTACAAAATAATCGATCAATAAAAATAATTATGTTGCAATTGTAAAAGAGATAAACAAAAATAAATAAAAATATTGCAAAATAATGGTCAATGATGCTTTGGTTATATTACGTTTAATGCCAGAAATGAACTAATAAATGTATAGATAAAAGAAACACTGGATTTCCAAAAAAGTTGATACTTTTGATTTATATTGTTCACGTGGAACGGGCAACTGCATGTGTGAATAATAATCCTACGACTTACATGAGCTTTTCGTGTATTTACAAATCTCATTTGATATCGGGAAATTTGTCAAAGCATTCATCAGATGCTGTGAAAAGTCCATGCATGAATTACGCAACAGTATAGAATAGTGACATCTGTACGTTGGCTGGGCCATTTATTGGAGGTGTCTAATGCGTTTTTACCGGTATTCAGATAACTCCAGTTTGAATAAATTCCACGACAATTTTAACAGGATGTTCTCGAGTCCTATCTAAATTTCGATGAGAAACAAAGGTATTTTTAATATTTCGATGAATGATTTCCATCTATCTACGCGCATTGATTAAAATATAGTATAAAAAGATTATCCCCTAATGTATAAACTATCGTTGTTAGTAGTTTGAATTTTATGTATCAATCCTATTAATTTATAACTGATACAATTACGCTAATTTTAATTTTAGACAAAAATGATAATTTATCTATTTATTCATAAGCTTCTATAGAAGTTTGGTGGGATTTCAGTGAAATTCCACCCTTCAATGTCGTTAATTTGCGTTCACGTAATTAAAGAGTTAGATAACGCGATACAGTCTACCTCTAGTAAAATAACATTGAGGCTTGATAGCTGACCTTAAGGAGCTTTGATAGGAGGTACCGCTGTGGGAAACTTTGCAATCACTATCCCTTGCCTGCAACAGAAACTCGGAGATCGCGTGGTTTAGGCCGAAAATGCGAGCCTGAGCGTATGCCAGCCAATGAAATCTAGAACTAACGAAATCATACAGCCTTGACTTTCCCCTTGCCTTAATGACCTCCTTTTGGCCATTCGCGCGTTCAAACGACTGCGATAGGTGGATTGTGAGCTCGACTATTCTGAGCATACTATACATTTGCCTCCGGGGAATTTGAAAAGAGGAGGAAGTAATTCTATTGGGCATTTTCCAGTTTCTTACCATAAGTCCTTTTTGGGAAATTGCGATAATTTGATTTTAATCATATTTACTAGCTTGCTAAAAAGACTTTATTGTGCAACGAATGGAACGATCGAGTCAGTAAGTAGTACTGACGAGTGCCAGAGAAAGCAGAACTTTTTAAACTGGATATTTCGTTCTAATTTCAAATCTTTGCAATATAAGCAGTAACCGTAGTTAGTAAAATATATACTAGATGTTCAGTTTTACGAGAATGATAATTATTTAAATTAAGAACACATATTCAGTTTCATTAAATTGTATATACTCGAATGCATTAAATTTTAAATGCATTGAAAAAATTAACTATTAACTGTTACATTGCAATAATAATAAACCAATGCAATATACAATTTTTTTTATAAATACATGTAATATTTAGTGATTATGCTAAATAATCTTAACTATTTAAATACTGGGTCTTAGATATTATGAAATATTATTTTATAAAAGATTTCATTTAATACTTTTTAAAGGGAGTTTAAAAAACAAGAGACTAAAAAATATTTTTGCAACTTACTGTTGCGAAAAGCAGTTTAATTAATAATTTAACAAAGAAAATCTCTTTATGCCTTATCCTTGGTAGAAATTTCATCAGTAAAACTCGACGAAACGCTAATAGCTGACAAGCTTTTACTGGACAGTTTTAACTGGCGTGGAACTGGTTTGAAACTGGTATTTTATCAAACAATGGAAGCTATAAAACGTTAGTTGTTTCTTATTTATGTATTGTTTTTATGTACATTCTTTTTTTTCTTTCAAGGGTAATTTTAAGATACTTTGAATTTTGTTAGTATTCAAAGTATTTTGATTATTATCATTTTAAAGTTCAACTATAATATTTAAACACTGCCACCTACATCGTTTTTAATGTATATAATTCACAATCTATTTATACGATATATATAGATATACAGTACATAGGCTTTGGTTTTTCCCCGTTTGTGACTAGTACCCCGCCTGCAAGTGTCGACAGGTGAAGGTACCTGGCTAGTTTCTTTAGGATATACTGGCCAGTAGGTTCAAAATTGACCACTAACTGCAACAAAGTGGTATAAATTTTAAGCAGGCACTGAGTCAAATTAATATGTGATGCCATTTCCACAGAAATATGTGGGAATATATAATTTCATTTCCTTTTCATTTCTGAAAGTATCCTCACACATTGATATTAATATACTAATAAAATACACCGATTAATATGAAGCGATTTAATATATGTATACTAATTAAGCAACAAAAAAACAGTTTCATCAAAAACTTTTTATCTTTTACACGTTATTAGAAAACTATCTATGTATGATTTAATAATAATATTTAAATTATACATTATTTATTAACAGAAAATTAATAAAGCAGGAAAGACTTATATTAACAGATACACAGCACTGGGGAAATCAGCGTTAAAATGTTTTTAAAATCAATCGACTGCACGGTACGGAAATTCGTATGAACATTATGATATATAAAATCGATTATGTATGATCACATATGCGATCCCCTAAGGATTTAGGTCTCCTCTAGTATTTAAACTTCTCTCCGGTATATTTTATCCAGCAGCCAAGCAATCTATCTATACTGATTGTCATCTATTCTCAGAAATAGATGAATGTTATTCGTACAAAAAGCGGTTTTTCTCATCGCTAAGAGAGGGAAATCCGTAAATGGTATTTGTATTTTCCTTTTTCAAATATGATATTTTGTACATTATTTTCATATTTTACTCACAAATTCTACAATGATGTTACTAATTTACTTCAGCATAATATTTCAAGAAAGTATTCTACTGCTACATGCTGATAGTATATGTCAATCAATTAGGGTATACAAGTAAAAAAGTAATTATTGCAGTAAAAATATTAGGTTTAAAAAATTTTATAAAACGATGAAGCATTAACATTATTAACATTTAATCAATTTTATGTACAAATTATTTTAAGCGTCAGGACCAAATGAAATTGATTGATTAATGAAGAATTACATCTTAGCAAAAATCTGGAAACTACTTTAAGAAGCGTTGGATAATTCAAAAGTTTTAGTTTATTGAAAGTTCATCAGAATAATTTATCAATCAGCATATTTTATAATCACTTGCATTAATTAATATTTTTAATTACATTAAATATTTTTAACAGCAATACAGTTCTATAGATAACTTATTTGAATAAGAAATGATAAAAATATAAATATTAAAAATAGTAATTAAATAAATTACTTTCAAATATTAAAATGAAAATAAATCATTAATTTTAGGATTCATTTAGGAAAAAGAAATTGACTGACTAAATCTCTATTCACAATTGCATTAATATTATTTTTAACTTTAATAAAACAATATACTAATATACGAATATACTAGTATTACCAGGACCGCTTATCATGTAGTCTTCTCAGAGAAACTCATCCTAAAATATGCATTAGGCATCTACTTAATGCGACTTAACTACTCAATCTTTTTTCCTACACGGAGAAAAATTCATCAATGGAAATCCTTGATTCAGTCAGTGCCGACCATAGATTCAAACATATTGACCTCTGTGAATGTGTTTCATTGATATGCGTCAAAGCAGCCAGCTATTGCTGCTTACAGTGTGACTGTGAGACAAATAGCTGATTCGCCTTTTTCTCCTCGACGCGATAGTTAGCGGTAAGCAAAAACGGTTAGAAAACGACTCGTACATAAGAGGGCCAGGTGACGCTAGGTACTGTCCAGCACGCTACGGTCATGTCGCGGGCAGAGCCTCGACTAGATTTCGTGTCCGCCGCCCGTTTATTTTTATTTTTTAAATTGCGAGATTCATCGCGAAAAACGCGGGGTAATACTGTCAGATACACCCCTGCGAAGATGCAGGTGTTTAAAAAATGATAAAAACCCAACCCTGCAGCCGAAAAGCGCGACCTACTCGCCGCAGCGCAGCCAATGAAAGTAGAGGAAATAGTCAATGGGAGAGAGTAGGGCGGAGCTATTGGGACCGCAAGGCAAGCAGCGGGCCTAGCCCGTCCCTCCAGATTTAGACACGTACCCATTCGCCGACTGCCGAAATCGTCAACAAAAGAACGTCGAGCCGTAGCGTACTATTAGGAGTACCGTGGCGGGGGGAAAGGCGACCGACCTGCTGCCTGACTCCTGCGATCTCCATTCTCCTTTACCCGTCTCACATTCGCTCAACCTTCTCTTGTTTACAATTTCGGTAGTCGACGAATGGACACGCGTCTAAACCTGAAGGGACGGGCCAGGCCCTTTTTTGTTTAACAAAAAACAAAGTTTAAAAAAAAAGAAAGTTTTATGTTAGAAAAGTTTTTTTATATCCTTTGAATAATTGTCAACAAAAAATAGTATCATATACCTATACAAAAAAGTATTAGTTTAGAATTAGAAATCCTCAAAGTTTCAAAAATCATGATTTTTGTCATTTTTAGATTCAGTTACTATATGAAATTTTAAACTAATTTGAACCGGATAGGACTTAAGTTATTCTTTGACACTCGTTTTAGTACCTTGAAACTATTATTACTATACATTCAAGTTATGCAAGTTTTACAAAGACCCTTTTCATGCGTAGCCATAATGTACAGTTCATTAATATAACGCACGTCACACTTTTACGCGACGACGAGCGCGACGAGCATCTGTTCGATTCAGCTTGAAGACCAACGAACACACACACACGGACACGCACGTAATTATTAAAATAGTTTTTATAATTATTATATACAAAGAATTCACATTTATTTTATATAAAAAAACAATTTAAGAGAGGGGGGTTAATAGGCGAATTTTCAATACATTTAATAATACATTTCATGTTACATCATAAATTCAATGTACGTACTTTATATTATTTATGCACAAATATAAATAATAATCATAACATACTTACATAAAAATTATTAAACAAATATTTATTTATTCATTTAATTGAAGTCAGTATAATTATGAAAGCTAAAAATACTTATTTTTTGATAAACTCTAAAGTTTTAATAAATAAACATGTTTAAGTAAGTACACAATGGGGGATAAAAAAGCGAAAAAACTAAACTATTAAACAATTAAGTTTATTATATTTAGGTATCGACAAAGATTTATTAAATAGATTTCAAGTTTTGCTAGGATGATCTCCTGTGGGTAAAGAATTAATAAAAATATTTAAACATTATGCCCTAAATACGACCAAACGGTATGCACAAATATACAATTAGTATTTCATGCCTCCTTCGATGCATGTAATTTTTGTTCAGATACTATTTGAATAGGAGTTGACTCTTCAAATAAGTTTTGATATTCGAAGAATCGATAATAAATAGTTAGAAATTAAAAAATAATTATTAAGTAATAAAACAAGATAAATTTGTAGCTTCTATTTTTTAATATACAGTTTAGTATTCCATTTTCTTATATGAATATTTCCTTTTCATATTTTTAGGTTCTTCGAAAAAGTTTTTGTGATTTTAAGTTAATTTCTGGATTCAGTCTGTCGTTGTTAACGCCTTAAATATTCGGTTTATGTGATTCATTTGTACCGTTAATTATGAAGAGAATGTCTCAAGAGCGAACGCATTATTAATTGTTTAATTAATTATATTCATAACAAGTTTAATCTAATTAAGCGATTTAAACGTATGCAAATTATAATTATGAAAACGAAATTATATAAACTTAATAAAACTGTACTTCCTTACAAGCATTCAAATCAATCCATGAATGGCCCGTATAGTTGTACTTTTGTAGTTATATTAACCGAGTCATTAGCTACTATATCATACTTATTTGCTAAAGGAAAGTACCTTAAATACAATATATAAACCTTGCTGGAAATTTACACGAATTAATCATCAACTACTGGCGAGTTTTTAAATTAATCGTTAGTACATGGTAAAAAAACTGTTCAGAAATCCTGTTACCTATCAACGATAACTGATAATTTATTAATTTATTTTTGTGCGATTAAAGGCAGAAATTATTTTAATTGAAATTAATTTATGATATTGAAAATTCTTTTGTGTAAACATAATAAAAATTAATAGATTATCGTACTATCTGCAAATTATTGTGAAAAAATTGTATTATCATGCTTTAATTATAAGATTGAATTAAATATTTCCTTTGGTTCTGCTACACATTTAGCATCGACATTTCCTCATTTTTATTCTAGTATGTAATGTGTAAGCATTATAGAGTACAAACAAGCATAAACTACATATGCAGTGTTATTTGGCTCGGTTTATTCATAGTTGTTTAAAGTGATTTTCGTTCACACTTGATTTACTTCAATTAGGTTTAGTAAAATAATGCGTATGGAAACGAATTTTTAAATAAGAAACACCAATTAGCTTTCAGTCAGTTTCTCATCAGTTAATCACCACTTCAAGCTGGCCAGTTATAACTAGCCAAGTACTTGTTGGCTAGAAAACATTGGACAGTTTTACAGGTGTAATTTCTAGCAGGGATTGATTACATATAGTTTGTCTATGATCACTTGCACAATGTGCGAGAAAGTAGAATTACCACTTGTACTAAATCAAATAATTGCGATGAAATTTATTTCAATTTTTCATTCTGCTTCATTTTATGAAGATTTTTACTCATTTTATTTCAATTTTTGAATAACTTACATTCATTCTGAAAACTTACCAGTAATTCGGAGGTGCTTTCCGCCGAGGCACGAGGTTTCGGTCGTATGTATAGCCAGGGGTGCGGCGAAGGTCTCGAGTAGGACATCAACGCGGGATAAATCCAGGCCTCGTCGCTCGCATGCAGCACTCAACACCTCCCTAAAAAGAAAAAAAAACTAAACGTCCTATTCAAATAAGCATTAGTATATGTTATTTTTTATTCTTTCATTTCAGGTTTTTGATGTATATAAATAAATTTATTGATGCGTGATGGCTAATTTTTAATCATATGTACAAGTACAAACTGTCGAAATAAAACTTATGCTGACAAAATTAATTAAATTAATTCGATTGTTAAAATTATTTTTATTGCGTTATATAAATGATTCATTTGTTTAAACAAAATAATATAATATTTTATTTTATGTTTAATAACAATCTTTAATAAATGATTCGTCCTCATATAACAGTCTCACTCAATATGTGTACAAAATTTGTTTTAGATTTATTTATTATTATTATTAGTAAAAACAATTATTCACGGCAAAATTTTCCTGAAAACGATTATGCTTGAGCATTTATCCATAATACACTTATATACATAATATATGCGTTAAAATTCTTTGTAGGTCACAAAAGTATCTGCGCTCTGAATAAATTCATTAATTCTGTATATTTTAAAATAAATTATCTGAATTCAGAATGTATAATTATATCTTCTATCTATTAAAATTATCTTATTATTTGAGCTATTTCTATTTGTCATGTAATGAATTCAAAAGAACTTTCTCGAAGATGAACAAATTTTTATTTTTTCATTAGGTTTTTAAATATCTATATTTATCTTATACAGAAATTTTAAATGACTGACGTTCGAAAAATCTTGACTCAAAAAGCTTTGATTTGTGTTACACATACCATAGCTTTGACCTCTATTAACCAGTGCATACGCGACGCTGTGATTCGTCCAATACTCGGTCCAATAGCAAAGTGGATCCTAACTCGACCGGCTTTAGCACACTCTCGCTACGGGCGGTTAAATCGCCTAACTTTCTTTATTCTCGAGGTTTTAGCTATTATTTCTTCACTTATTCATTAAATGGAATGCAGTACACTACGTATAGTCTATCTAAAGTATTGAATTATAAAATAACTTTTTACAATGTTTATTTCTTATGTTAAGAATTATTTTAAGAAATAGCTGTTAAAATGGAAATTTGTAACAAATCAAAATAGTTGATCATTATTCGCTGTTAATTTGTATATATTGTAAAAGTAATTTATTTAAAATTAATATATTAGGTGCTTTACACATTGTTAAACAGAAGTTTCGCAAAAAGTTTACGGATAACCATGCATAGGTAAATTTCATAATTAGTATATAAATAAATAAAATTGTTGTAATATTTCAAAATTAGATATTAATTTTGTCTGAGATGTTGAAATGTTATCAATAAAAAATACATATAATGTTTAACAAATTTTACAAAATTTTTTTACTATTTTATAACTATGCATCATCGTATGATTTAAAGGTATACACCGTTTTCACAACACATTTACAAAAATTAAATATTTTTAGAACTTTTTAAAATTTTATTTGTTATTGTTAAAATAAAATAATATGATAGTTTTCATAATTTTTTAAAAAAATATAACTGGAACACGTAACTTTACTCTTAACGTAACTTTGTAAAAATTAATTAAGCTGCGATGATGAGAATAATTAAAATTATTTAAGAAGTATGAGTTAAAATATAAATTTCATTAGCATTTTCGAAATCATGAAATCAACATTATATATTTAGAAACAAAAATAATGAATCGATCATTTAAAAAAAATTGTATTAATAACAATTTAATAGAAAAAAAGACAGAAAGTAAGCAACATTTAAAAAGTTTGCTGATCATTGAATTGAGATTTTTACGTATTTCCGCGTATGTCAAGGCGTATGTATTTACATATACGTCGATTAATCGTTTACGCGTGTTAAAACGAGTTTATGTGCACAGATTTGACATACCTTTTTAATTTCGAAATATAAGCTTACACCTTATTACAATTCACTGCAATTAACTTTAACGTTAACACATTCAAATATTCAAACATATTTTTGCATATTTTATTAATTCGTGTTATGATTTCGATAACTTTCCATGGTTACGAGGTAAACTCAGGTAATAGCATATTCTGGACTATCGGAAAGAGAAGGTTTATTATAGGAACTCAAAACTTACGCACTCTATGATAGAATTAATTTTATTATACATTGCATACCCTGGCAGAACGGGGAAACTCCCAACTTTACTTTGGTGAGCAGTAAAGTGGAAGAGAGTACTTTTTATATGAGAGAAATTCTCGCTTCTGCGCGCGTTCTCGCGGCAAAATCGAGAGTTTCACGAGTGACTGAAACAGTGAGCTCTGAAATGGCATTTTTTAAATTTTTCTCAATGAATTTTGTATTGAACTAAACTATTCAAGCAAATACGTACAATTCATAGACGCTATCTACGCGTTTGAATATTACGATTGTCCACACACTTAATATTCGCACGGATTGCTGATGTCACATTGTATTCGACTGAGACTGCGAAAAAAGAAAATCGTTCGACCTGCGTTATTTTAGTACCAACTGCAGCTCGTATCGGAACAAATAATCTCTTTTCGTAAATTCGCACAATCGTAGCGTAATGCTGAAACGGTGAAGTGCCAGCACTCTTGCAATAATTCCCGAATAATTAACGTTTATACTAAGATAACCGTACCGCTGTACTGTGCTATCAACTAACCGAACGAATGAAAATTGCATGGTGCCATGTGCACAGGATACTCCGCAATAGAATATGAAACTGGACCGTTTCATTCGGCTCGCGCTCAGGAAGTTACGATGCACTTACGTTCGCGACATCGCTTGCATCACGTGGGAGGTTTCGAAGTAACGCGCAAATTTTTACATATTCTGCATAGATGCTTTAATTTGTTCAAGTGCATTAGCAAGATTGTTTCATCTAGGTATATTGCTTTGCCGCTAGTTTTATATGAATTCGATATCTAGCTAGAGAATAATATGCTTGCACGGTATTTTACGAGCATGTCTTTTGTTCATAGGAAGAGAATAGATCTTTGTTTCACGAGATGTAATATAAATCATATCCGACTCGAGGTCCAACTGTTACATCCAGGGCGTGTAAATTTTGTTTTATCGTTTCATGATTTGGGCAGTGGATAAAGCGCAATGTCGATGGAATCTTTAGAAACAACGGAATAAAATACGCACAGTCTTTGGCATGCCAATCAAAACAAGCCCCAATGGAGGTTCTATAAATAAGGGCCCTTGTCCTTAATGTCTGACTTACATCTACAGACCGCAGAATTCGGAGAAAAGAGGTCACAATTAACAAGCTTCGTGAGATAGGCATTTACGATGCCGCGTAAATGGCGGCTGGCGCCGAGATCCCGATCATTCCTGAAAAAGCTGGGCAAAAGTTCTGCTATGCGCGCAGCAGAGCCTAAAGATAAGGCTCCCCGTATACCAATTTCCGACAGCAGCTCAGAAAAATAAATGTCGCGCGATTGCTGATAAATCTCCCCACTGTCTCGTTAAAAATGAATCCGCTCCGACATGCAGTTGGAGAGCGGCTAACTAGAATTGATGTGCAGGTGCAGCAGGTCACACTAGCACGCGATGCGCGCGGCCTTTCCTCACAATTCTTATGCCGAATTCGCGCGTATAGCTGTTGAGGACCTGTGGATTAAGGGATATTAGGATTTGGATTCGATTTGTATTGGAAGCATCAGAAGCATATTCTGGGCGCGGACAGGTGTCCATCTAAATATTTCAACGATTAAAGCATTCTACGTGTGTAGGGTTATGGTTAATCTTGTAAGCGATCTTGGGAATTACTTTGAGATCGTTATTGAAATACATGTATGTTTTAAATAATGATTTGAGAGTATATCTGTGCAATAAACTTAAAGAATTAATCATGAATTATTTATTTTATTATTATATTAATTATTTTTCTTTGAAGTCATGTCAACATATATTCCATAATTGAGAATTCTTAGTTTAAAAGTAAAGTTTTAGGTCACATAGTCAATTAATCAATATAGCAGATATTGTATCGTTTCTTTACAGTCAGATACGATGCTTTACAGTCTTTATACGACATTTATAAAGTATTAAAGTTTATCTCCAATTAATAACAAAATCCAAAAGTCAGTGCCA
Organism: Sycophaga agraensis; assembly: GCA_018906755.1. Taxonomy (NCBI): domain Eukaryota; kingdom Metazoa; phylum Arthropoda; class Insecta; order Hymenoptera; family Pteromalidae; genus Sycophaga; species Sycophaga agraensis. The sequence goes on along the minus strand of JACCIE010000121.1, from coordinate 177,335 downwards.
TTTTAAATACAAAAGATGACGCTGTATTTCTAGAAAAGTAGAAGAGAAGGAAAGTCATGGCATATCTCCCTTGAGAATTCGTGCGGAAGTTTGTACTAAATTAGATCGTTCGTCAAATCGTATGTTTTTTTCTCGACCATTTCTATTTTACGTGACGGGTCTTCTCAGTACGATAGCGCATGAAGCAGGAAAAAAAAGAAGAGATAAATAAAAAATGCTATGTCCAAAAATGCTATGTGCATTCTTTATCCAATATAACACATTCAAAAAGGCATTAATATCTATTTCGGTACGATACAGTCCTCTTCGAGACAAGCTTGCTTATCAGCTCGTAAGTTGACTTCCAGTATTTTGTTCTTGTTCATCCGGCTCTACACATGATTAATTGTCTTTTATCTAGCTGAATCTTACAGGTGTGAATAATGGATAATCTAACCGGGCAAGCGAATTTAAAAGCGTTTATAATGCTAAGACTGCGACTTGTCCATGTAATCAAAGCGCAGTATGCCATTTTTCTGGTTTCAAATTTACTGCATTTCCTCTGGTATTAAAACTCGATAACTCACAGCTCTAAGGTATATATACATTATTTATCTTGTTCAAATGTATCATTTGTATATCTTTGATTTATTTTTAAATTATTTGGTTTCTTTTTCTATTTCTCTTTCTTTATCTCCTAATAAGTATTAGAAATAAATAAAGTACGGCTTTTATTTTTCATAAAGCCGTTAACGTTAACTTGCCGATTAAAAATAATCGACAAGTTTATGTTGTTGTATTCTGTGTGACAATAATTACGTTATTTGAATTTAGTAGATTGAAAATTCGTCATTGAGTCTGTAATCATACACAGAGCTGAAATGCAAGATGAATAAATTTCCAAGAGAATCACTGCTTTTCACGAATCAGTAAACCTACAGAAATTGATTTACGCACTCTAAGCTTCAATTAATATATAACCCCCTACAGACATAAGTTAAATTAAATAGCTTATCTCATTAAAAGCAGAATGAAGTAGTAAAAATAAACAAAAAAAATAATACGACCCCACTATCCCTACCTAACATCGTTACAACACTGTCAACAATCGAGCTACTTCCATCTGTCTTGAATCTATCGTTACTAACTAATAGCTAATTATATTGATATAACGAAATACTTTATAGTCAAGATAAAACCTTATTTTCTTAAATTCTCGATCGTTTATTTACATTGTGCGGATTTCTTTACATTTTAAAATCTTCTATTTATGATTCCTTTTTAGTACTAATCACAAACAGAGCCTAACGGTACGTGAATAACAGAACACATGAAAAATTCGATAATGCTTGTCTTAACCAGTTAAAACTAGGAATTAATCACACATTTACGATATTCTAGTAATTGAGCTACCGTAGGTCTGTTTTTACTGACTTATATAGTTATAATGCACGTCATAATACCAGGAAGGAAGGCATATAATAATTTTAATACTTCGGTAAACTAAAGTATTTCTATGACTTATTTAGAAAATTTGACTCTTGATTTTTGTACTGTAATATCTAGGCCATGCGCAGAGCGAGCTTAAAGGCATCTGAAGCGAATATAAATACACTAATTCTATACTAATAATACATATATACTGATTGAACTCTAGTTTAGAAATTTTTGAAAATGTTGGATTTGGCTTAGATTTTCTCATTAAGCTGATTATTGAATTTATTCTAAATAGATTTAAACTTAATTAAAAATAATGCTAGACCCGAATTATACGAGCATATTAAAGAGCTAATATTTAAGATTACAATAAAATTCATTTATCGGTTAAAGAGAAAGTCTACACTAAACCTAAAATTTTCAATAAGCTATAAGTTGGATTTTTTTAATAAATAATTTTATATTATATATTTTAGGAAAAAAATTTCAAATTTATAATATTTATATATTTTTTCATATAGATATTTACATAATAGGTAAAAAATTAGCCTACTATTTTTTTGAGGGTTACATTAATTGCTCCATCAAAAATATTTTGGTTGATAATGAACTAAGACTACATAGCAGAAAATCATAAAGAAAAGCGCATTTTCGGATGGCTTTGAAGAAACTATACTAATAATGAAATTGATGTACATAACGGCGGTTTCCGCTTCGTGACTTTCCCACAGTTGTTGATAAAGCCCTTACTCAACAGGGACAGCGATAAAAGTTGCTTGAAGCTGAAAACCTATAACATCGCTACAAATTGGATGGGAGAGAGGGTTAAGTGTATGTGAAATTCTTTAATCTCGCGCAGTTTTTGACTCTTTATGGGTTAGCACTTGAGTGACTGTTGAATAGTACTTGAACATGTGAATCGGACCATAGAATTCGTCGCTCCAAGTACGGAACCGTTAAGGGCTTCATCGGCGCTATTTTCGATTTCACGATTATGAGCGATACGTGCGCCGCGGCACGCGATAAGCACTTACGCTCTGAAGGTTTTTTAACCACTCGCGCCAATCTACGAACTCCTCGCGGATTTGTTGATTCCATGTTAGGCTGCTCCGACAAATTTCTTGCATACTAATGTATGACTGCATCGTATAGGAACTCAATAACTCGAAAGGGTCGAAGATCGACATTATAAACCGCAAAAATTCGCGTTTTATTCATCACTGATTTTTGTTCGGAAAAGCTCTCGGTTTTCGACACTTATTTGTTTGGGAGTGAAAGACAGGAAAAATTATTACATATAGCGATATATATATATATATATATATAGAGCTAATCACTATGCGTGAGCTGTAAAGGCTAGCTCGAGTCTGGCTCCGCGCCTTCGCGAAGTGCGTTAAATAGGCGCTTGGTACGTCGTCCCGCTAAGTGGCCCCCTACTACGCGTTCACCTGTAGTTCGAATCGGCACCAATCTTACCTAACAGCCACAAGTGATCCTGTAGTTCCCTTGTGCTAGGACCTTCATCTTTCGAGCCGCGTTCGTTTGAGGTCTGACAGTCTCGGATCATCCTAGATGACCCGAGCTGGTGGTTTTACAGCTACCCCTCCTCCAGGAGAAGATGCGCTAAGCGACTTTCAGTCTCGTCGATTCTCCCGCTTGAATAAGCAATTAGGTCAGTCGTCCAGAGGTCAACGAACCAGGTCACTTCTCTCATGTACTCGTGGCTCCAGACGTAATGCTGGGAATGTATCTTTTACAAAAAGGTGTGGTCTCAGGCGCTCGCACTACGCTGTTCAGTGTACAATGTTTATTTTCAATACTTCGTATACATTCCTTAAAATGATATTCATAATTTTTGACATTCTTCGCTTATATAACATAATATTATTTCGCTAAATTACTACAAAAAATACACATGCATGGCATCAATCGCCACCCCGCAATATTCCCACGCCTGTCTCTAACAGTATTTATTTTATTTATGTGTAATTAATTACATTGTCTAGAAAATAATAATTGTGTAAATAATATAATTAATGTTAATATAATAAGAATTTAATTATAGTATAATTAACCATGTAGTATAAATACAACAGCTAATAACTATACAGTAAATAGTTACCAATATTACTAATCAATAATTATCAATTAGTTGGAACACGGTTAACCTGTCCACTTTCAAATATTCTAATATGAAGAAGTACGTATTATCGATATTTATAATTAGTCATTATTAATTAATATTTTAAAAAAATATTTGTTTGGTATAGTTTAGAAAAAATATATTTCATGTTACAAATATTCATAGATCGAATATAGAATTAGGGTAAACTCCATTTAAGCCGAATGATGGTAAGGTATGCTTGCTCCTTTAAGTGTGCATAATTTTTAGGATTAAGCATTCAAGAGCTGTTGACCTCGCGACCCACGGACTGGGCGTCTGAATCAGGGCTGTCTGTTAAAACGATAATTTGGGATTTTTCACGTGAGCGAATGGAGTCCGCGGAACATATGGCGTTTGTGTTGCATACGTATTGTAAAAATCATTTTCTGTTATTTCCTTATATTTCTTATTTTATTCTATATATTGTGTGTCACATTGCAGTTATCGAGTGGTTAATCCTGCCCCGGATCCCAGTCACCACGAGATTTCAGGACTTTCCGTCCTTATCTGCTCGCATATCGACGCATGGAAAATCCGTGGACACGGTGGAGCAAGTCTAGGCGCTTGCTGCTAAAAGGGCACGAAAATAAGCGGAAAAGGGTGGCAAAATAATATTCGCGCGAAGTGTGAAAATTAAATAAATATTTATTATAATTTAATATAATAATTTTTCCGATAATAACGATAGCGCGATCTATCTATGTTTTTCTCTCTCTCTCTCTCTCTGAATTACGACGCGGGATATTCGTGCGCTACAATTAATTTGTATGTAAACGCTACTTACTGTAGCAGCAGCGGCTCTCAGGTTGGCAGGAGAAATCTCGACTGCTTAGCTAATACCTTGACCTCAAATGGTTACGGGCTCCTCAACTGGCAATCGAGAGAAGTTACGCGTTCAACAAATGCGATATCTACTGCATTGCTGTGCACTCAAAAACACGTCAATCAACTCTATCTTAATCTTTATTAATCTCACTTCTCTTTCTCTCTCTCTATCTTAATCATCCTCTAAATTTTACTAATCGAGAAATATGCGCGACGTACTCTAGCTCTCTCTAAGTCTCGGGCCCTTCCGTGTCCCGAGACACACTGCCGAAAACATACGATCCAGTAAGGATCGGCCGATCGTGCGCCTAATTGACTTCTTTCTTTGATTAGATGCCGCAGCTGTACACGCTAATTGCCGCGCTGCACCAAAATTCACGCCTCTCGTTGCCCCCTACCCATTTTGGAATCAAAGCTCCGAGCACGCGTTCAGTACAACGGCGACCACGACGAGATACTCGTCGCAATACCCCCCCCCCTAAACTTCACATCTTTTTAGATGCCAAATTTACTCATCAGACTGGTTGCTGCCAACCTTATATACTTTTCGGCTACCCCATACTTAACCGTTTACTAATCATTACTGACACTAATATCACAAAATATTACTAAGCGTGCAAAATCGGGCCACCAACCAGATTCAGAAACAGCGGTGACTTCTGGTGTTATCGAAACCGTCTTCTCAAGCTCTACCTCCCACCACTCATACGCCATCTACTGTGGTTTCGGGTGCCTCCGGACAACCTATGCCAGGGCCATCCGCATCCACACTCGATCCTCTGGCTCTGCGACGCAGCCTTCGACGCCGCATCGCCCGATGACATCAACACCTCCTCCGCCATCTCCTCGTCGGAACCATCAAGGAGCAACGCCTTCTTATCGGTTGGGACGCTGTTCCGGCATGCGCTCAGCTCGAGCCGGCCTAATCGCTCGAGACACTCCTCATCTCTCTTGAGTGGTACCTTCGGAGCTGGATCGACGGGAGTAACTCCCCTTTCTTCTTCACGATCCGCCACCTGCGAAATAAATAAATGCCTTAACACCTGTCTATTCCTTGGAGTTCTCTTGAACTCAAATTTAACACCTAGCAGATGTTAGCTTCCGACTCCTCGTCGGTCGGCGCGTTAACTCGCCTCGGAGATATGTACTGCTTTAAACGCTGTATATTCACCTTAGAGGTCTTCCGGTTGGAATCTTCGAGGAGGAAGACTGTATCACTCAATACTTCCTTTATTTCGAAAGGATCAAAGTAATTCGTTCCAACTTTCCGGAGACTCCCTTCGCAGGATCCGAAAGCGTGCTCTCGCGCCTCCATACGAGGTCGCCCATCTGAAACGACCCACCTCTTTTATTGCGATTATATACTTGGGATTATATACTTATACACCCTCCACATCACGACACAAACTCTTGACAGGTTTGGATGTCGACTATAGTTCAAGAACGCTGGTGTGACTTTTGTGCTAACTTGCATGGCCGTATTAATGTCGTGTCGAAACTCATACAAATGCTCGTCCTACTAACGATGATCAGCCTCAGCGAACGTGGCAATCATCGGCAATCAACGAACTCGGTACCGTTATCAGTCAATAAGAACTCGGGTGTTTTCTACCGAAACAACACTAGCTCTTCAAAAGCTTTTGCCATCGTCTTCCCATTAGCTGCACGCAACGGTTTCAAGTCAGTCTACCTCGTAAAAAGATCTTGAAATACTAAAATATATTTGTACTGGCTCTTATTACAAGGCAGATCCATTAAGTCTACATCCACCACTGCCCATGGCTTCTCAACAATACGCTTAACTATAAAAGCTTGAAGACCCGCCTGAGAGACTTTATAGAGCTGACATTCGTTATACTGCTGTACGTACGCACGTACTTGATAATAAAAACCAGGCCAATAATATTCTCTCTTAACCCTGTCTTTTCTATTCCGAGATGACCTCACGACAGGTGGCGATGTGCCTGCTCAATCACTCCAACTTTATACTCGTCTGGAACGACAAGTCTCCACCCCTCCTCCTGAAAAGATATCGGATATAAGATCTCATCAGGAGAATAACGATACACCATGCCATCTAACACTTTCCATCCTGGAAACTTTCGATGGCAACGCTGCACATCGTTTATTCTCTGAAGATACCAAGGAACCGAGATTGTCTTAAAATTCGCCACAACTGCTATCTCTCGATCAATCCCTCTAGAGAGAACACCAGGAACGTTAGTTAAATGATATATTAGTGTACTATGGTCCATTTTTGTAACGAACTCATATGCTTCCAAGTATGGCCTCAGTTTCTTGATCGCCCAAAGTAAAACAAGGCACTGCTTTTCCAACGTAGTATAATTTCTTTCAGCCGGATTAAGAATACGACTGATATACATGAAAGGATGCTCAAACACATCGTCATCCTTCTGAGTCAAAACAGCTCCAATAGCGTAATCAACTTGTTGTTCTTTAAGCTACTCTCACATTTGACCTTTCTTCAACAACTTTGTGAGTGGCACTTTAAGCTTGGATTCTCATTCAATAAAACGTGCGTACCAGCCTACCATACCGAAAAAGGTGCGCAACTCCTTAACGTTCTTGGGGGCCGAATAGTTCAGGACTGGCTCAACCCTTTCAGGGTCAGGCCTTAATTTATCAGCATCCGGCCGGTAACATAGAAAACGCACACTCGAACAAAAAACTCGCACTTCTCACGATTCACTTCAAGTCCGACTACCACTATCGTACGCAATACAAACTTCAACCATTTCAGGTGCTCTTCGAACATTTGCGTAACCACTATTACATCGTCCAAATACGTAAAACCGTAAGGTTCTATTTCGGATCCAACCAAGGCCCCAATTAACCTAGAAAACGTTAATGGCGCATTTTTGACTCTAAAGCGTAAATGAACGAATTGCCATTGACCGGAGCCTGGTTCAGCAAAAACAATATATTGCTAGCTAACTTCAGTCAAGAATACTTGGAAGTAAGCTTTCTTTAAGTCGACTTTAGAGATATATCTAGCTTTAGGTAACTTATCCAAAATCGAATCGACATTCGGTAAAGGATTATTATCGCGTCTAGTTGTCTTGTAAATATCTCTAAAGTCTATGCAGAATCGATAGCTTCCTTCTCGTTTCACAATAACGGGAGAATTACGCCCAATAATCCGATTTTCGAACATCTCCTTTACTTCCTTTTGAGCAAATTTGAGAACCTTGGAAGACTTTCACCGAAGTGCATGTCTCACCGGCGGAGCACCCTGGACATCGATGCGATGTTCAATGAGAGTCATAAACCCGTGAAGGTCTCCGGTTTCTGGAAGTATCTTTTTCACCAAAACCTTCACTTCCCACTCCCTATCCCGTATCTCAACGATATCACAGTACTCTGCGAAAATTCTCGGGTCTGTACTCAACTTACCTATCTTCAAGAATGGACGCCATCTCCCACCAGGAATTCTTCAGAAACATTCTAGCAACGATAACCCAAAATCATACTTGAGACCAAAATCTACTCATAGAATAGTAGGGTGACCTATATCTGATACGATTCTGAGATCGACTACTTGCTCGATATTTTCCACTTCGAATTTAACTTCAAGCACTCCGAGAATATTTTGGGTTCCTCCTGTTACTCCACGAACGACTAACTGAACCAGTTTCCGTTTATTCTTAAATGCAGCTGCTTCTTCAAGGTCAATTAAGGAAATCATGGAACCCGAATCAAACAATGCACAAACATCCTTGCCGTTCAGTCGGACTAGTAAGGAGCAGTTGCTGTTGGTCCACCCCTACCTCAAGTGCTAGATCACCCCTTCGTGCGCTCAGCCATCTATCCTATAAATAAAAAATAAACCTAAACGCAATAAAAAAAATAAAAATTCAGCACCCCTCGCACACCTAAAATAGAAAATGCAAACACAATAATAAATAAAAAAAATAAATCAATATCAATATTAAATAATAAAAAGAAAAAAAAATTAGGATTTATTAATTATTTACACTAAGCGTGCGAATCGATGCGATCACCGCGACACACACAGGCTCACACAACATAATTACACAAATGTACACACAAATGTATGAAAATGTAAACCCCCCACGCGCGCTTGGAGCCGACAGTTGAGGGGTCGCCCTCTACCTTCAGCACTAATCCACATTCGGTGGCCTCCTGGGGCGCCGGGCCAAGCAGCTAATGCCTACTCCGCGCAGGACCTTCAACTACAGGATACGACCGTCAGGAACGGCCGCGGTTGCAACAGCGCGTGGATACAAACAGCAATTTGTTTTCTAGTCTATCAAAACAAACAATTAGGATATTATTTAAATCAATATTTGGTAATATTGAATAAAATTTCTCGTATTAATTTTTTCTAAAGAAAATTATAAAATATTATTCAATTTAATTAATATTTTTCATTAGTGCACGCATGCGCAGCGGATATAGCGATTTTGACTATTTCGTCAATTTGAAATTGAAAACAAGCAAGCGCATGCGTAGTATCAATTTGTTTGTGCAACATAATAATTGAAACGTTTATGTACGCGTGTGATGTACCGATGAATGTTTGTGATAAATAAATATATTTTGTAATTCCGGCATAAAGCCAATACATAAATATTTTATTTATTCAACGCATCGGCGGTGCAAACGGACGTTTCATTTTGCTCTTGTTTTTGTCTCAATAATTGATAGAACCTGCGGTTCGAGGAGTCATGCCGCTTCCGCGGGAGTTGTAAGTCGCAAATCATCAGCTGAGCGACTAGCTAGCTATTGCGCTACGAGCACTACGCAGCCGTGGGACAGGTACTAGAAATACTTCCCCATAGCACGTATAAGTCAGTGACATCTATCTTATAACTCACATTGTACGCGGCCGGGTCGGCGTAAATACGTCCCGGATCTCCCCGTTACAAAGTATTATAAATAAAATTAGTAGAAACATAAATAATAATACAGAAATAATTAACAAGAATTTATTCAATATATCAAAAGCCTTAAAAGATGAATATACAAAGTTTAATCTATTAGAAATAGTTGTCACTTTTATGACAGACGAACAACATTTTCTTAATCTATTACGTAAGATTAAGAGATCATTTACTTTTTAAGAACAATTGTTTAATTTAGAAATATTAATAAGTAAACAAATATTAGAAGCTTACGCGCATTTTTTAAACAGCTATTCTTGCAAAGAGTTTTCTTAATACAGTAATATATTCGAATTTAATTTCGTTCACGGATCAATCTTACTTTCCTATGACTACATCATTTACATTCTTAAAATTTCGATGCTAAATTCCGATACTATTGAGTTCTTTCTCATTTAAAAACTTACTGTAATAAATAGTAATAATTAGAAATCATTAGCATACCTTGGACATTGATTAGACCATCAATTTCATTATTTGTAAATAAATATTAACTGATTGAAGGAAAACATTATCTATGTTGCCAAATCATGACAAAAGTACCCGATCCGTTCATAATTCCAATAAATCTTTCTCTAATATTGATATATAAACTGTCCGAAAATTTAACACTTGTATCAAGCAATTATCCGATAATAATCAAATATGATACCAACGAGATTACAACCCTAAGAATTTATCAGATTGAAGAAAATAACATAAGAATTGAAGACTCATTTCTTTAATTATGGACAAAAAATGTTTCTTTAAACATAATTATATTAAGTAAGTAATAAAATATTTAACGAATATTGTTTGAAAATTTTTATTTATATATATATATATGATTTTATATAATAATTTTATTTATAAATGCCGAGAACCTTTTTTTATCTTAAAAAAAGTCTAATATAAGGTCCAGGAACTTGTGGTTTACTCTTTTGGTTTGCGCGGACTCGGCGAAGGCGTCGGGCTAGGTGGCTATGACTAGACGTGTTCATGCAGGCTTTTACCGAAGCGATACCGCGGCAACTCCTAGGGAACCTCACAAAAGAGAGGCCCTGGGTTTATAGAGTTAGTGGCAACGGGTCAGCTAGCCTGGCCTCGAGGTCAATGTACAGATTTTGATCAAGTCAGCGAGATTGGCTTTCATCTTTTTGCATTTATTTTATTCATCCGCAATGTTTGTAGAAAATCAAAATTACGTAAATAACAAAATAAGCCAGAAAAAAGGATTGAAAGGTCGGGAACAGCACACCGGTATAGGTGCGACAATGTCGCTTGAACGGAATGGCAATTCAAGGTGCTCGGCATAAAAAGCAAGTTTCGAGTAGCTTTCTGAATTGTATTAGTAACTAAAAATCGTCCATTTACACTCGACGACATGTTACTACATATATTTAAATTGCAGTGAATAAACAAAATTGTTTATCAATTCTGTTTTTTTCAACCTTATATTGATTGTCATTATTTTTCGCCAATTCATAGATTTAACTATTATTCTTTATTCTGGTAAGGAATTGAGTATAAGTTAGAGCCAAATTGTTCACAACATAATTTAGAGCATGTTGTGCCCACTTACTGTCGTCTGCTAAACCTTCAAGTATAAAATTTAACATATTATGGATAAAAATGCTTCAATTTCCTAACAGGGCATTTGTGAAGTGATTACCTTACCCAATTTTTACAATATTTACAACTACGTTATCATACAGAAAATATATATTTAAAATTAAGGACAAATAAAAACCTTTTACTTTGAGTTACTTTTTTTGTCCAACATTGTAGCAGCAGTTAAGTAATTTTACAATCACTCATTTTTTATCATTTTTGCATGAAAAAATTCCTAGTAAATTATTTGAAATATTACTTAACATGTTCTTATAATCCAAAACTTTCATAATAGTAGTTTCCTTTTTAAAAATCTCCAAAAATGATGTAAAATCCTAGCGGTAACACTGGTATAGCTCCTTTAAGGGTTTTTATGATTTCTTCTATACTAATCGATTGGTTTAATAGTAGTAAATAGGTAGATTGTTACAGCCTTTATTCGATCTACTACTTTAAACTATTTTATTTTAATTATTTCTGTATTTAATAAATTCTAGTTCGAAATTTTTATCACTGGAGTTGATATGCGTCTTCGAATGTCTGCTGACTTATTTGTGATTTTTTGAACGTCGAAAATATTTTTTGTATCTCTGACTTTTGTATTTTTAAGTTTACCTTGTAATCCTTGAATTTTTTTTAAATGATTGAAATGGAGTGTGAACATTTAGCATTTAAATACAGCTCGAGTTCCATTCTGCTACAGTTGCAGATTTAGAAACATTCGACCAAAGAACTTGATTTCATTTTTCTTTAATTTTAATTATTGGTATTGCTTTATTTTCTACTTTATTGATTGGATCGGTGAAATTTCCGAGATATATAAGGTCCCATTAACTTTTTTATGATTTCGTTGAAACGTAAATGGATTATTTTTAAACTTATATTATTGGTTCACATATTTATGTTCATTGGATAATGATCATTATATAAAGTATTCGGAATAGTAAAATCTAGATTATCAGCTATTGATAAACTAATTAAAGCTAAATTAATTGCACTTTCAGCGCCATTGGAAGAATTGAAATCAGTTTGTTGTTTTTTGTTGAGTAAATTTAAATCATAGTCGTTAATCAATTTTTCTATTATTTGATCTCCAGAAACTATTTGTTTGTTTCTAAATTCCATTTATGTCTCAGTCGATATTATAAAATAATTTGTTTTAATGCATTTAATGCTATTTGATGAATAATAATAATAAGAATTCATAGGATGTGTAAATCTAGGCACGGTAAAGTATTATACTTACGCAAGATACGTCCCCTTACATGCAGGTAAAAACTCTTCACGATCTATGGTACACGTATCGTCACCCACCTCGAAACTCACGCTGAAGTACTCGCTGCTAGACACCTGTAAAACATTGAAAATAAAATTTAGACTAATAAGCGAAGTAAATATAGTTTGAGAATGTCTATAGAAAGAATGCCTTAGATAAATTTTTCTAGTAATTCTATCGACATTTTAGGTTGCTTTATTAAGATTTAATTCAAAAGAATACATTACGGATAGTCCCCTCCAATTGGAAATTGTTATTCATTTACTTCATATATTAGTTTTATTTATTATCCTAGAAGTAGTCAATAGCCGATCAAAATAGTAACACTTATTCTATTAAACATGTTCATTATATGATCTAAAAATAAATTGCGATCTAAGAATCAGATATTTCATGTAGGCAGATATAAGATTAAGATAAAACGGGAAAATAATAGGAAAAAATCAGTTTGTTTAGGGGCCGGGTACCAGCGGGGGCCGTCGACCGCTTGAGTTCCCGTCATGTGCGGCGATGGTCCGCGACGACTACTACGGCTAGCAGAGTAACTGCGCCATTGTTGAAACGGGCTGGCCAGCAGGGCCTGTACCGAGCTGAGGAGCTGCTGGAGCAGGGTGGCGTTCTGCGTCGTAGCGACTCGGAGAAATGTGAGCTCTTGCGCGAACATGGTCGTCTGCGTGTCGGTTGCTGAGCGTCGCGGGTGAGGTATGTCCGGGAGGGCGATGTCCCACCACTGCGACGGGCGCGGAAGTCGAGGCGCCGGCTGCGTCCATGAGGAGCTCATCGTTCCAGGCGTTCCTTGGGCGTTCGTCCCAGTTGTAGGCCTCTGGCCCTGCGCCTTTGTCCGAGGTGTTGCGGACAAGCGGGCATTGTCGAAGGAGGTGGCTTCTCTCTCGTCCCCTTCAGAAGACGGGGTCACCACTTTAGAGATCACTAGGTGCGGCTCTAAGGGAAGGGATGTGGACAAATATTAACAAATGAATAACACAGAAAGGTGCGGTAAACTAGGTTTTTTTATTGAAGTGTACACTCGAAAGCGTGCAGCTGTTGCTTACACCGGCGCTGTCGCTGCTGTGAATGAGCCCCAACAGTCACTGTTTCTTGATCACTGTTTCTTTTGTGCGCATCAACTTCGTGGAAGGTGTGATCGAGTGAGTGTCCTTTTTAGGATGAGTTCGTCGACATCGGTTTTTTCTGGCGTGTCGAACGATTCGTGCCAAGATTGCGTGTTTCTCGCCGGAACCTTGCGATCTTGTAGTGCGGCGAACAACGTCTCGTTGCGATCTTGCGATATAGGAAGTTTGTTGGGGACGAGGTCACGGGCGTGTAATCGTCGTGACTCGTCCAGGGCAAGTCAGCATATGACAACAATTGCGTTGCCCGAGGCGAGTGCGTCGGTTCTTCGGGAACGTCGGCTAGAGCACCTCCTATGGTTCGGGACCATCCTCTGGCTCCCCGTCCCCGGCTCGACCACGAGGAGGGGGTGAGGCGCAGCAGTTAGCGGTCGGCTAGGCGAGCGTGTAGCGCGCACCAGTGTGCGAGTATGAGGTATGCGAGCTGTGTTGTCCAGGTAAGAGAGGCCTCTCTGTGTGTGTCAAAGTGTGCTCTGGTGTGCGCTGGTTTTCTTTTGTATTTTTTCTCTCTCTTTCTGTGAATAAATATATGCTTGCTTCGGCTTTTCCCTCTGCTCCGTAAGGGTTTTTATTACAAAGCAAGTAGTTGTGTGCCGATTATTTATTGTATGTTGGCTATTTCCGAAACCCTTCACTCACCTATCCCTAAATTCATGATTATACAGTAGATTATAGTAGTTCTGCGTATTTTATTCTTTGTCAGTATATCATCATATTGTACATATAGTTATAATAATTATTGCATTCGAAATTGTTTGCTTGATCAGTACAAAATAGAATGAATTTTCTTTAGATATGATTTCAAAGAAAACAGAAAAAGCAAGTGCTAGTAATTTGAAGTAGTTATGCGACTGTAGCACAACTCTCCTTTAGAGCGGGCGTTCGCTCGGCCTCCCTTTGCATGTAATATCGATCTGCCTTTGGTTCCATACCGTTGGAGTGTTGGAGAAGCAGAGTTATCGTATGCGTCTAATAATATTGATGCAGATAATTCAAATGTTAGGGACAAGAGCATCAGATGCGTTTCTCGCTGAATACTTAAACTCTTTTAATCATTACCTTTCAAGCGTCAGTGTAATATAATTGCAGTTAATATACAATACAATTTACAGTTCAATTTAATTTTCATGTAAATTTATATCTGAGGTATAGTTGCAAGAAACTGCATCAAAACATTTTGGATGAGTCTAAACCAAAATTCAACTACGTCTGAGAAAGAGCACTAAACATACAGTGTTCTTAAGTTTCATCCTTTTCTTATTCAAAACATCGAATTTTTTTTAAATACATAAAAAACATGTTTTGCATCATTTTTCAGGTGCAAAGATTCAAAACAAAATTGATTCAATCAACTTTAATAATGCAAGAAATTGGGAGCGACTCCGCTGATTAGGTTTATAATAGCGAATTGTGCTTTTATAAATACTTTATTATATGCAGTTTATATATTCATACGTAAAATTAACGACATTACTCTATTAAATTTCTATATAATGCAAATGTTTAAGCGCTTTTAATAAATGATATAATATTCTACATATAATGATCCTACTATCATTAAAAAGCTACGAGAACAATAATTTTTTATATTGTCTAAACTATCAAAACGCTAGATTTCAATTAGTTATTCCATGTTCGATATATCTCAATGTACGATTTTGCATAAAATTATGCATAAAACTTCGTTAATTATGACTTATCCCGTAAGTGCGCTTATCATTGCTAATTCATTGAATATTGCTCACGCTTTGAACTAACTTTCTGGGTATACAAGAGCATAGCTTTTGTAATAAACTTCACATCCTGGGTTATTTTTATTCACAAGTACAATATGTTGTGGGTAGATCGCTTAAGTGCAAATTACGTTGGTTAGAGCTGATTACAATAGTCCCGTGAAGGTTGAATTTCAGTCCATCGTTGCAGATACTTTGCTTAAATTTTGCACTTATGATTTTTTAATTGTAATGGTTGATATAATCATTAATTATTCTTCTTCCTTAATAATTTGCAGTTTACCATAAATTGACAAGAGTTCCAATCTACCATATTCTATGACGAACTTTTATTTATCCATCTTAATTTTATTTCATTATCCTATAAGCATTCCGAATATATTTATGTCAACTAATTTTAAAGAAATACAGCACAATTTTTTAAATCATCAATCTTACGTTATGTCCTCTTTGTTTATTTTATATTTCTAAATTTAAGTTGCCGAATATTTTATCTTAATTTTTTGTATACACTTTTTTATATGATACTATCTTGGAACTGTTAATTGGTTTTTATTGATTATTGTATTCAAGATTCCATGGAATATCGCACGGAATATTTAGTTTATTTTAATTCAACCTTATATGTTTATTTTATTATAGCATAGCCTTTAATAAATGTGATTTAACTTTTATTAAATTATTATTTGTATCGAGACTTATGCTCGTGAATGATTCAATCAATCAACTATCTCTATGCAATATCGGAATAACAAAAATTAAATTCTGTATTCGACACATAGAAATTCATGGACAGTGAAAATGGTATCCATGCGTGTTTATGTCTACAACATTCTATTTTGATTATCTGTTATAGCCCAATTCCATGAACAAGTATAAATGTTCGCTTATTGTTTCTTTTATAATAACTTTTTTCGATCATTCAGGATTAAATTTCATGCACGATTGTGACTTTTCTAGGCTTCAATTCCAACTGATCGATTGACTCGATCACTATTAAGATACTCTTAATCATTGTTTGAAGTAATACAGTTTTCGCATCGAGTTAGATCATACAACGACTTTTTAAATTAAAAATTCGAATTGACGGCAATATCAAATCGGCCCTTTTGCTTGAGTTATGGGCAGCGGGGATTAGATCAGGGGTAATACAGCAAGCTGGAAAACTAGCAGGGTAGTTTTTCTCGGGATTTTATTTTCATTGGATTTGAGCCTATTAGTTGCTTATACATGGTGCATTCAGTCGTTAGGTAAAAGAAATGGTAAAATGTTTTCTTATTTTAGAGAAGATTTATATCTATTATTTAAAATTTTCGTTTATTTCTTAATAAAATTACAGGAAACATATTTTTTACAAAATTATATCGTTAAAATATATTAATTTGGAATTTGAAAAAAAAACTTTTTTTAATTACATAAAATTTTTATTTTACATATTTTCAGTGTGAAAGGATGGATATAGTTAACGAGTGCATTATTTTGCAGGAAAAGTAATATTTAGTAAAAGCTCTTCATGGACCATGCAACGCCTACAAAAGAACAGAAAAATAATCGATAACCCCATGCGAATTCTTATAGAATTACACAACTAGCAATGGGGTTGAAGTAAGAGCTATGCGCAATCGGTTGGTCTAGCAACTCAAATACAGTTTCTGGCCCTCATCGTCCACTCTTTTCTGAATCACTCGTTTCAACATAAAACTGAAAGTTATCCATAACAATAGATTTTACAGTCATTTTATTTGTTTTACTTGATTAGAGTTATAATAATGGTCTCACTCTACTCTGTAAATTTGAATCAGTGAAATAGTCACTAATTTTTTCAGATGTTCTGTTTATGCATGCGCTGTATAGTGAAGTTTAGACTTGAGAAAATGTAATTGCGTATAACCCAAATTTTAGATAAAGGTAGTCTGCGAAAATGAAAAAATTTTAAGTCACCTATATCAGTTTTGCATGAAGCATCTGCTATGTATATGTAATTTTATATGATTATTATTTATAATACGTTAAAATTATTTAGATTAAAGTAGCCAATAATTTAATATTTTAGTAGAAGAATATATCTAATCGTTTAAGGATTGCAGAATTTCCGAATGCCTTCTACAGCATTTAATGTGCAAAGATTAATTTAAAGTAAGTTTATTTAATATTTATGAATGTTAAATGTGTGTATATGTGCAGTACATAATTCCTCTTATATTTGCAGAATGTGCAAAACGATGTCTTAATGGACGAATTTAAAAAGTAAAAAATCAGAATTATGCCACAGATTACTGCAACTGGCATCCATTCGCAATCATCTCTTCGATTCGGCCTTGATGAAGGAGGGGAGATGTATACAAGTACAAGAAGTGACGCACTCTATTATGATTAATTTTATATTATTATCGGTCCTCTTATTATTTCCGAATATACAGAGAGGTTAGTGTGTTTCTAGCAAGCCTTTTAGAGATTTTTATTGCAAATCTGTAGTAAGCGCCCGTAATTAATACGTAATTTGTTGGGACTCGGTTAGAAAATAAGGCCGAGACACTGTGTTGAAGTTCATTCACTGTAGTTTATTTAAATTAATTTATTCATAATAATGGTTGCAATGTTTATACAAAAAAGAAAAAACGGCATATACAGGAACACTTAAGGGTATGGCGAATGATAATGCCGCTCAGTCGACTGCTCGCTGTCGTGTCGAAACTGAGACTGACTTGAAGAGATACACATTTTTTCCCTAAGTGAAACTAGCCTTCGTCCCTTTTGCAGTATAGCACAACTATGGATGCATAAAGAGAGGGAAGGTATTAAGGTGTGGACTGTCTCTGTGCAGTGTAATAGTTATTTGGTATAGAGAAAAGATGTTCATGAGTGCTATATAAAGAAAAATGCAAAGCCGTCCCTTAGAGCACGTAAACGCTATTAAATGAGTTAAAGTAATATAGACGGCAGGGAGATTATTAAAAAGATGTACAAAGATTTCGATGTTGGGTATTTCCCCGCGACAATCGTAAATATATAAAAACATAAATATAAGAATACAAAAATACTTGAGGCTTCGCTCGAACATAATTGATGAATGTTCCCGGATTCTACAATAGTTGGTTCAAGATGTGAGTTGATTGTTATTTTGAACATCCGGTCGAGCATCTACCTAAGTCTTCAGTAGCACAACGCAGCTGAGCAGTCTGTCTTCTACGGGGCGGATATTAGAGCAGCCGCCATGACGAGTAAGTCGTTTTTGTTACAATTCGAAAATACGCGCGCTAAAATCGTCCGAGCGTGCTGAGTGTGTAAAAGAGAGAGAATATTTAGTTTTTTTGTGTATTAATATTTGTTATTAAATCTTTTATTGATACTAATTTGTGCGTGTGTTCGTTTGGCTCGTCATGGCCGAATCCTTTCTTTTTTTGCGACGAACTCGAATCTTTTAAAATCGTGCGACTTCTGGATATTCAGGACGGGATTAGCCACGTGAGGAAGTGTCGAGTGACATACGAGATGGCAGTTTTCGAAGTCAATCGCACGTCCACTCCGAAGATATAAATAAATCACCTGCATAATTATAGATAAACAACGATAATTCTACTTGGTGGATGTACCTATCCGAAACAAAGGTGTCTTGCTATCTACGCGAAGAAGAAGTGCATGTTACTAAATTCTGTTAAATTGCAGAATTATCGCAAGAAAATATAAAAATTTTGGAAAAAAATATAAATTTCAATTACAATGTATGAATATCCTCATTTCTCATCAGTTAACACAGAAGACATAAACGAACTACCAGGAAATTCTTCAACAATATTTTCTCAACATAATGTAAACAGCTCTGTAGAAATAAACGAGTTTATTTCTGAGTACCTGAAAAAAGCACATCACACCCCGGTTATAAGAGACTTCAAAACAAAATTTTAATAATAATATTGATAAGGTAAATAGTCTGAAAAAATGCAAAAAAGCAAAGATCCATATTAATAGAAATTCCAACAATTGAAAATATTTCTCGTGAATTAGACCTGGAATAAAAAGACTATATTGCACAAAAAATCGAAAAGTATCCTTTAAATATAACTGAAATCATTAAATGACATCCAGCACGTGGGTCCGACAATACAGGACGAACTATTTTCTATTGTATTGCGATTTCGTATACATCCATACGTAATCTCTGCTGACATTAAGAAAATGTACAGGCAAATTCTTCGTTGCGAGCCGCAGCGTTCTTTTCAACGTATTCTTTGGCGCAGCGATCCATCTAAGCCTATTGACACCTTTAAGCTCAAGACCATTACATACGGTACTACTTCTGAATCCTTTTTAGCGACCCGATGTTTAAAGAAATTATCGGAGCAATATAAGCATATGCATCCAAATGCCGCTCGTGCAATAGTCCACGACTTCTATGTAGATGATTTGTTATCAGGGGCGCAAACCCTTCAAGATGCCATAAATCAAAAGGACGAGATTAATAAAATACTTCTCTCGGCCGGAATGAGACTTCGAAAATGGGCGTCAAACGATGAGCGCATACTAGCAGGTAGTGACGACATCAACTGCACCTCCGTGGATCTCCATTCAGACAAGGATCCAAAAACACTAGGATTAGCCTGGTACCGTCTTCAACACTCTTTGACTTATCAGGTCAATTTTCCATCTATTCGGAAACCGACTAAACGATTAATCACATCAGTTATTGTGCAAATCTTCAATCCTCTCGGCCTTGTTGGCCCTGCAGTGATCGAAGCAAAGATAATCCTTCAACGATTATGGTCCCTAAAGCTCGACTGGGACGAATCTGTCGCTCAAGATCTGCACACTGCATGGTTACGTATTGCAAGCAACCTTGAAAAAATTAATAATTTACACATTGAACGACTCGTCATGCTCCCAAACGCCAAACACATAGAATTTCATGGCTTTTGCAATGCCTTCGAAACGGCACACGGCGCTTGTATTTATCTTCGCTCAACAAATAATAATTCACAATTCTCGACAAAACTATTATACGCGAAATCGCGAGTCGCCCCTCTCAAAAATATTTCTTTACTTCGATTAGAGCTATGTGGAGCCGTATTACTTGCAAATTTAGCTGACAAAGAAGTAATGAAGGCTTGTAACATATCAAAAAATGCCTTCTATTTTTGGTGCGACTCTACCGTAATACTGGCACGTATCAGAGATTCAAGGCCTAACAAATGAAAATTGGCGCAACGTACCGTTATCGATGAACCCTGCAGACGTACTTTCAAGGGGAATCAATGCAGTCGACTTATTGAAAATGCAGTTATGGTGGGCGGAGCCCACTTGGCTGTCTGGAGAAGGCTCAGACTGGCTACCTTAAAATAATCTAATTGATCACGCCCTCGAAAAAAGGGATACTGTCAAGAGATTATTTGTAAACACCTCAAGTCATAGAAACCCTAACGAACTTAACACTATCGATTTTAATAGATATTCATCATTCTCTCGACTAAATAGAGCCATAGCATGCACACTACGATTCATATATAATTGCAGATTAATACGGATTAAGCGGAAAAACCTTTCTGCAAAATCCTTTTCAGGATCTCTATCTACCGAGGAGCTCACCCGAGCGAGGCTCCAAATTCTAAGAATTGTTCAAAGTATACCATTTGCAACTGAAATTCATGCTCTGAAATTAAAGGAACCCCTTCCCCATAATAGCCGCCTCAAGCAATTAATGCCGTTCTTAGATGACGAAGGACTCTTAAGAGTAGGAGGAAGACTAGCGAACGCCAATATCCCTTTTCGCAAAAAACATCCGATTGTCCTGGATTCCAAGTCTAGGTTTACGTATTTGCTCGTAAAACATGAGCATTTGCAATTGCTACATGCTGACTGTCAGGCAATCCTTTCATCTGTACATGAACTATACTGGCCGCTCTTGGGACGCAACCTTGCGAAAAAGGTTGTGAGAAAATGCATCATCTGTTTTCGCGCTCAACCATTGAAAATGACATAGATTATGGGGAACTTACCAACAACACGGATAACTCCTACTCGTGCATTTTATAATTGCGGTGTGGCAAAAATAAAACGGTTCACATCGAACTCGTCCATGACTTATCCACCGCAGCATTTATTAATTGTTTAAAAAGGCTTCATCTCCCGCCGCGGCCCTTGTAAGAACATATATTCAGACAATGGCACTAATTTCATAGGAGCTAAAAATGAACTGTAGGAAATAAATCAATTTCTTAAAAATAATGACAATAGTAAAACCATACATGATTTTTTAGCCGAGCAACAAATAAATTGGCATACTATACCACCCCGGACTCCCCATTTTTTTGAGCTTTGGAAGAGCGCTGTAAAATCAGCCATGTATAATTTAAAACGCGTTATCGGCGAAACTAAATTAACTTACGAAGAATTTTACACATTATTAACGCAAATTGAAGCTTGTCTAAATTCCCGACCATTATCTCCTCTTTCCAACGATCCTTCTGACCTTACACCTTTAACTCCCGGCCACTTCCTTATCGGAAACTCTCTCAAGGCTTTGTCTGATTTCGATATACGCAATATCAAGTAGCAGAGGCTTGATCGCTATCAGCACCTGCAGTATATGTTTCAGCATTTTTGGCAGCGATGGCAACAAGAATACCTGACATAACTTCAAAAAAGGCAAAAATAGTCAACCAATCGTTTCAAAGAACTGCAGCCTGGAGATATGATATTAATCAAGGAAGACAATGTACCTCCCATGCAATGGCTACTTGGCCGTATAACCGAGCTGCATCCCGGCAAAGACGGAATTACTCGGGTTGTTTCCTGTTCGTGGCAACATCAAGAGAATCACTACCAAGATTTGCCTCCTGCCCTCAAAACTATAAGATGAAGACAACTCCACTTCCAGGAATCACACTAGTTCATAAAAATAATACGTAATAAGTTATACATATAAGTTATAATATATCTAAATTTTATTAATACAAATCATGTGCAATATTATATATAACTTAGAAACTTCATAACTATCATGTACTACTATCATACAATCTTATAGACATGATTCGGTATTTTACTATTTTATTTCTTTCTTTACTAATTGAAAGCACTCTTTCAAGGTGGGCGGCATGTTTAGACATATTCTTTAACTACAGCAACGAAGCGCTACAATTATTTTGCTATTCTAAATCTGCATATATATACTGTAAAAGGATCCGCTTCTTACTTTATATTATTTTACTATCTACATGACAAATATCTAAACTACGAGATAAACTTAAATGATATCCATTATGTAGATCTAAGTACCTCTCCTTAAGAGCAACTCTGAGCAACTATCAACAGTTCGCTAATAAACCAATTCGCAAATCGTTTTATTTCTGATTATTATAAGGCATTATCTTTTTTAAAACTTGAATACTTTCTAAGTGAATAGTTGGTGTTGCATTTATGATTATCGAAAAATACGTAGAATAATTATAATAGTAATTAATTAAAACTATTATTTATATTGTAAACAAATGCTTATTTAAATGAATGATTAATACAATTTATAATTTATAATTTGATTATAGTTATGAAAATTACTAATTTTCAAATATTAAATAACAAAAAACTGTAGAAGACAATGAATATAGTATGTTACAGAATAATATTACTGTACAGATATTTTAACTCATAGTTTTAAATATGTAACATTTTTTTATTTGATTACTGAAAAATCTTTGATAAAGTTCATGGACACGAGTTGTAGGTACGAGTCAAAACGTGAGATGGGATACTGCCGAGTCACGAGCGGCAGATCGGCATATATTCATAAACCTACGGGCCGTAAATCGAAACATCCGGGTGAAAAAAGATTGGCGGACATCGCGACCCGTGATATGCTGAGCGATAAAATCGACTCGCCCGGCCGTAGATCCGCGGGAACGGTTCATGATAGCTCTTGGTACTGGTATTCACCGGTCATTTCGCTCGACCCAGAAGCGTAAAACTTGCAAGAGCGTCAAAGACGAGGTATGTACAACTGAGTGCTGAATTTAAGAGTGAACTGAATGTCTTTTTCTTTGTAAGGGATATCAAGTACAGTTTACGATGTTTCATAACCTACATGAACTTACGCAGTGGGCAAAATGTATTTTTAAGAACTGATAGAAAACTTTCTCACTTTCTGTTTTAAACTACGTAAAAATATTCTAGTTTCCATTTTATAATATCAAGTATATTTATAAAAATTCACGATTATAAAAAGCATTAATTTATAATAAACGTACTTTATACCCATCAGCGACAGTAAAAAGAAAGTAATAATTTTTAAATAATATTTCTTTTTTAACGTTATATTTAAATTTTAGCAGAATATTTACGCGAAAAATCTTGAAATATATCACAGAATTCGTAAAAAAATCTGTTTTAAAAGCTCACCTGTGACCTTGAGAGTTTATGCTTGGTCTTCGGTCGAGATGATTCGCTTGATGCTGCATTGGGTACGAGAAACCGTGGACTGCACTCCCCGAAATTATGCTGGACCGCATGATGCGGGCTTTGCTGCTGTTGATGTTGCTGCAGTTGCTGTTGTTGTATCGATCCTCCGCTTATATGGTGCTCGCTCGCATCTAACATACTACTTCCGAGGTCGTCGAGTTGCGTTAGGGACCTCGACCGAACCTGAAACCGTTAAGTGAGAAAATCGTTGTTTAGAAATGTATAATGCACATCGGAAATATTTGATTTGCAGATTTAATATGTTAAAATATGTAATATTACGTGAATGGCAAGTAATTTGCCAATATAATTTGTAATAAATTATTCATAATAAAATATGTATCTCTAGTATTTCAGAAGTTTAAAAAAAATCAATTCACCAATGATATATATTTTCAGATACCAAATTAACTAGCATGTGGTTGATTAATGCGTTATTTTTGACACTTGTGTGAAATATTTAATTTTAATTACAAACATAAATAGTGAAATGATCTACAGCTGTAATAAATTAGACCTTCAACCTCAATTATCAATGCAAAATGATTTTATCTTTCATCATGTATTTGCAACTCATGTATTGCATACGTCATGTACGAGGTGTGTTCAAAAAGTAACGATAATTTTTAAATTTCGCGGGTTTGGAGAGTCCACCTGTATAAAAATTTTTTTTATTATATTGGTACACATGACCCTGAAGTACGATAAAATTTTCAGCAATATTCATTGCTTACTTTTTAAGTGGCAGCCGCTAACGTAGACGTGTTTTTTCGAGCTCGGCGATTTTCGTTTGTGAAAAAAAATGGATCAAAGAATATGTATTCAATTTTGCGTAAAAAATGAAATAAAGTGTAGTGAAGTTTGTCAAATGTTAACAAAGGCATTAATTTCACCGATGAAAACGTGATAATTTAATGGCATAGTGCATCATGAATTCTTGCCACAAGAGCAAACAATCAATAAGGAGTACTACCTACAAGTTCAATGCCGTTTGCGTGAAGCAATCCGAAAAAAACACCCGGATTTGTGGCAAAACAATTCATGGCTCTTGCACCACGGTAATGCACCTCCTCACACTTCATTGCTTATTCGTGAATTTTTGGTCAAAAACAAAACTGTAACGATGCGTCAGTCTCCATATTCGCCAGATATGGCTCCATGTGACTTTTTTCTATTTCCAAAAATAAAGAGAACATTAAAAGGCCGTTGTTTTGCAAGTATAGATGACATTAAAAGCGAATCGCTAAAAGAGCTAAAAGCTATTACAAAGATCGAGTTTCAAAAGTGTTTCGAGGATTGGAAAAAGCATTGGCAGAAATGTATTATATCCGAGGGGGATTATTTTGAAGGGGACAAAATAGATATTCATGAATAAATAGATATTTTTTTCATAAAACAAAAGTCTCGTTATTTTTTGAACACACCTCGTATTGCAAAGGTTTAATTACTCTTCTAGCTTGGAAGCGAAAGGAAAATAAGAACTGCATTGAGTGGAAATGGTGTGAGTAGAATTTCATCCATTTCTTCTATCAGGAATTCGAACCTTACGCTTCTCTAACAGTTCCCCTTGTGCATCTCGTACCTTGCTTATTCTAATAGCTTTCCTATTCTGTCTTTGTACGTAAATAACAATGAACCGACAAAGATGCCTTACTAAGAAATCCGAAGTAAGAAGAAAGGTTAAAGTTAAGAAATCCAAAAAAGTATGATGTGTGGTTAAGACGGATATAAACTTTGTTTCGAGCTAAGACAAAACTTATTAAACAAGAGTATATTTAAACTACAACAAGTATATCTTTTCTTTTAATCTTATTATTTTGTACTAATTATTTATCTGATAATTTATTATTTTCCTTTTATAAATGAAATATATTTAAGGAATAACTTTATCATCATGATTCTTTCATTGTATTTATTGAAAATATTAATTACCAAATTGTAAGGACAATTAAATTTTATTTTAAACAATAGTTATAACAACGAAACAGTATGTAATTGCTTTTCATAACAGCAAATAGATTCTTTACTTATTCTAATCTAAAGTTAAATACATTTAAAAATATGGTTATTTAAGTAGTAGAAGTGTTGCAATAAAATAGTAGAAGAAATGAAAATTGTATTGTATTGTATGAAAATTGTATTTAATTGTAGAAGTGTTGTTTTAGCTGTTGAAGTGATACAGTTTATTTTATTGTTTATAATAATAATTTATAATGATTAAACAAAATATAAAAATTGAGTAACGTAACGAAAATGTTGTAACAATTAAGAAAATTTATAAAATCAACATGGAAACTTAATCAGTCACTTTTTCATTGAGGATCGATAAAATTAAATTAGGGAGGGTTGTGTGCGTCTGTAATCTAATTTGGAAACGGCCTTAGTATTTTTGCTCCATACTCGAGTTCTAACTAAATTATTTAACGCTTTAGCCTTCGAAGCAAGACTTAAAGTGTCTTCAAAGTGAAGAACTGAAAGAACGAAAGTAAGCAATCCTTAAAATTAACGCAGCGCACATACAACGTACATATTTGTATGCTAGAATACTTACATGTTCTTATTTGATGCAGTTTACTTTCTGTTGTAGCAGTGGAACTTTACAAGCGCACATAGGAAAAGTACTTTTTATTTAAAATTTTATTTAATGGAGATTCAGATCTCAACTAGAATTATATTTTAGCTTACACAATATTTCGAGTAATGTAGTCATCAAGAAAGAAACATGTAAATGATAATATAAGAAGGTACATTTTAACTGTTAATGCATAAGGGAAATTAAAGGAAGGTTAAAGGGAGGTTACGTAAGGGAGATTAAAAGTATATAAATAAATAATTCTGTAAAAAACATCCGGTAAAGCGTGAAATGTCTTCAAGATTATAAATATTGCAGTTTATATACGGTTTATATATAGGTCATTTATGTATAAAAAATGATTGTTAATTTAGAAAGACTAATTAATGTAAAATCCCTGCTAGAAATTTGTACTAGTTTGTTGGCAGTTAGTGCCCAGTTTTTAAAGTACTAACCAGTATATTCAGAAATAAACTGGCCAGATACCTCATCACCGCTCGACACTTACAGACGGGGCACTAGCCAAAAAACTGGTGAAAACCGAAGCTCATACAGCTTTACAGTAATAATAATAAAAATAATTAGAATAATAACAAAATTCGACGTATCTTAAAATTACTTTAGCATTACTATAAGGTTAAATTAAATATTCATAAATTCTATTAAAAATTTTAAAAAGGTAAAATGTTTAAAAAAGATACAGATATGCTTTTTTGAAAAGACCTAATTTTTATTTCGGTTTATTATATTACAGTCTTGTTGTACTCCAATCATTGTTTCTATATTTTAATTAATTATTACAGCTTAAATTTTATTTATTTCAGTTAGTTTCAGTGAAAGAATACGTATAAAAACAATATATAAGAAACGTCAGAAATACTAACGTTTCGACAGCTTCATGTTTTGACAAAACACCATTTTCTCATTAGTTCTATGTCAGTTAAAAATGACCAGTAAAAACTTGTCAGCTACTGGCATTTTGACTAGTTTTACTGGTAATTGAAATTACTGGTTATGAAAATTTCTGTCAGGGATTGAACGAACACAATATGAAAGAAATAAAGTGTGGACGAGGAAGCCTTAGTCTCTAAACTACAAACGACATAGTTGAAACCTCTGCTCATGGATATGCTCATCCAGCACTCGGGCTTTATGCGTATAAGGATTGACATTATATTATCATAAGCTCATTATGCGATCTTCCTAACTTCTATATTATGGTTTTCTATTTATCATTTTCGCGACCTGGCAAAAGGATATCATGCTTAAATCTGCGCATTCTTATATCGTTTACCTTAGTAAAGAAAACTGCAACATAGAGCGTATATAAAGAAAATAATGATGAGTAACCGTAAAAAAGCAATAAAAAAAACAAAATTTATTGTACTGACTCAATGTTAAGATACACTCACATGATATTTTTTAAAAGCAAGTATAAGATATTTTTAATAAAAAGTTTAGCAAAAATTTCCTCCACAGCTATTTATTTCTGATCCTGTGTGTATATATACGTGCATCTACATGTACGTATAGATGGTTCAATCTCGAACCTCTAAAATCAAGTTAGTCCAGAGTGAATAGTGACAATACTGTTGAAGATGTTGTACTGTAGCTCAAAGTGTCGTTTGTTAACACACAGTAGTAAACCGAAATTGACAAATAACATTTAATAAAATAATTATAAGTTATTATACATTGATTGAATAAAAAATCTGTAAATGCAATGGAAATCATAAAAGATTTGAGTAGCATATTGACACATAAAGCAATTAATACGTAAACCTTGTTGCTCATTTATATGTCATCTTCTTCATTAGCTTTATAAATTATAGATAAAGTAGTAAAAAACTAGTTTAAATTTTTACTAGTAAACTAGAATTAATTTATTTGTAAGATTTTTCATTTTGAAATCTTAAAAGAATTTAAATAAATATGTGATTAATGGGCTCATAGAGAGTAAATCATTAATGGAGAAAAGTACAAAACGCGAAGTCGAAGAAAATCATATGAATGAATATTTGCAAAAAATAAATGGTTGCCGGTAACTAAATAAATGGGTCCAGACTTGGGTTCAGAACAGTTATATTGTCTGCAATTGTTTCAGCGATAGAAAATAGAGTAAACTAAGCTTGAGTGGATTATATATTCATTTGAATATGGACTTGTTTATTTTATAAAATATACAACATAAACTTATACAATATAAGTTTTTATTTTGTATGAAAAATACTATTTATTAACTAGATTAATTTTTGAGTTTCATTTATTAAATCAATAAATAATTCATGAAATCGCTAGATGATCTTTATGATTAAAAGAGGAACTTTTAAATTGAATATTTTTTTCGATCAAAGACATATCTTAACTATATGAGAATACCTATTTGATCGAATAAAAAAGGACCATTTTATTTAATCTTTAAGTATATATTATATATTATTTACATTGATCTATCGATAACTGGCTGCTCGTTTTTTATGCATTCAAGTGCTATGAAATTGTATTGGTTAGTAACACGGCCAGTGGACCCTTTCTACTGTTTGTCGCTACCTCCGGAAAAGGGCGTCTGACGACCAACTAAAAACCGGCACCACTGACCTAATTATAGTTGTGTCTTCCGTTAACCTTCACGAGTCACGTATTAATCGCGTCTAGTGTAAAGTTGACAAATATATTTACTTATTAAGCCAATACAAACGTTTTATTTCCACACTTCTTCCCCTATTATCCGAACATTAACATTTACAATGCAAATGATCTAGTAATAGAGACACAATTACACGATGATAACTAATGAAATTTTTAAGTTAAATTAATTATAATAAAAATAAATACAAGTAATAAAACAATTAATAGACCATTAACATAAATGTACTAACATGCTAATGTAATGATTAAAATATGTTCACTAAAGATTTTGAAAGATCAGAGATGGTATAAAATATGTATGCACACAAAGTATAGGTAGTGATAAGGTAAATTTAGTTTTTGTAAATGTATTTTGTAAACTAATAAATTTAAAAGATATACGTCATATGTCACAAAAAATTCTTTTGAACCAATAAGATAAAATGTATTAAGAAGAAAAAAATTTTGTAACTATGAAATACTTATTTTTAATTTTAAAAACAACAGAAATACGAAAACAAAATACTAAAATATTTTATCGAAACAGTATTTTTCAAATACACTGTCATTTAATATTTTAAGACTTATAATAAAACATTACTTTTTAATGATCTATATTTCTTTAAGTTTTATAAATATTAAAGATATAGATTTAAAACATGATATGGAACATTGTTTAAAATTTGTTCAAAATTAAAAAAATAAGTTAAATTTTCTAAATCAGTCGCAATACTTAGATAAGTATATAAAAATTAGATATACAATATAAACATGTTCACGAAACTATTACGTTGTAAAATAATTTCTCTCATGATAAATTAAAATTACTTCATTAAAAAAAAGAGAATAATATGCTGCAAAGGATAGAGTGCGAAAGCAAAGTGTATGCTTATATATACTGTACATGTAGGTAAAACTCGTAAGTAACGAAGTAGTTGAAGTCCATAGCAAACATAAGAAATATGAAAAAAGTTTAAATAAATTGAGAGAGAAACGCGAACTTTAGCGCGAAGAATAAGTTGAATGATAAGATTGTTTGGAACTTCTTACTTTCAGAATAAGGAGAAATATCACCTGAATGTCATTACATTCAGAAGGAACATTAAACTAAGCATTTAAAACAGTCCTGACTTCGTTTGAATTCATAAGCAAAACGCTGTGATGGCTGACTTCGGGAGAGTCGGATTCGAATTACGGTAATCCCGGATTCCATTCCAAGTGAAAGTTGAAATCCAGAAACAAAAGGTAATAAAATACATATGCATCACGTATTAGATATAATTACACATAATATATATCATTCATATTAAGTTGTATGGTATGTTGATTCGATAAAACTAAGCTAGATATTTAGAATATGGGTCATTATGCTAATTTAAAGTTTATGTTGTCGCGCTCAAAATTCATCAACTTAAATATGTTTCTATTAAAAAAAATAATATACGTTTTACATTTTCACATATTTCTATGTTATACATACGAAATTATATTAAAAAATAGCAATTGGGTGTAAAAAATATGATAATCTAATGCATATATAAAATTATTCGTATAAAATCAATAGCTATCATGAAATTAAATGTTGATTGATTTTTATTAACCTAATTTAAATTTTTAATCATAGAGTGATGGCAATATAAGATTTTTATGTGGTATTATCCTCAAATACTTTATTTTTTAATTTTTATATTGAGCTTTGAATATAATAATTAAAATTAATGATTGATTTTCTTTTTGTAAACGATTCTTATATGAATCAGTGTTTATCAATCAACTTACACTCATATAGTAACATGATAAATTCATGATATTTATAGCATGTATACATATTGTACGAGAAAAATAATCAAGCTGTCTCGAAACATCTCACCTTGGATAATATAATTCTTTCTTGTGTGCACGGAAATAATTACTCAAAGTGGCAACTACAAGGATGTCATTATCATAACAGTAACGGTGTCTTGTTGTGAAATACTGTGTGCAGTATTCCCTGTCTTTCAATTCATAACACTCATGAGACGCTTTGTCATTGGGGCGGTAGTTCCATGTAAGGAGAGACGCATCAGAGGGCAGAGCTAAGGATTAGTTTGAGTTCCGAGGATATATCGCGAGTCTGTTGAACGTTGTCACATGTATGAATAAATGTGCAGGATTCAGAAAGTAGGCTTAGTTTATATCACTAATTATAAATTATACGGCAGGCCGTGTTCAAGCGATTTTGTTCTGTTTTGTTTGATTATAATGCAAATACTTTCACAAGCTTACGCATTGTTCATAATTGTTATTCCTGTCACTTCCAACTTATTCCACTTATTTGCATTGATTGAAAAAACTCTTAATTAAATTTCGTCCTTCTATAACACACTTAGAAACTATAAAAATGGTTAAACGAATAATTGCATTATTTCATTGAAATTCAATTATTTCCTTTCGAACGCGCTTACTTTTTCTGTACGCGCTCAATTATTCTAGACTAAAAAAGTTCAAAAGCATTCATGAATAGTCACATATCTCTTCAAAATTAAAGTTTGAGAAAAAAATGCCCATGAATTTTGTAAAAGTGTAAACGAATGTACTTTTATAATGATTCTTACTGGAAGGTTTTATGAACAACAAAAAAAGGATCAATTAATTTACCTTTTCATGGAGTGAAATAAAGAACATATATTATCTTATTAAAGCCGATGTAATATTGAAAAGTAATGATTCTTTTACATTATATAACATTAGAAATAAATACATAAAGTTATGTAAGAATTTTTCATGGTAACAATAATACTTAGATTAAAAAGCATCTACATGTATTTAAATTACTTATCTATAGTTTCTATTTATTGAATCTAATGGATTTTTCATGAAAATGTTTAACATTAATTAACAATGGAATAGATTTTAATATAATTATTAATTAGTGAATGTAAACATATTTTAAATCATAATAGATTACCGTGCAAAGTTTGGTTGTTTCAGATCTCGAATACGATAAATACTCTGTATAAATGTCTAAAGTTTCAGAACGAGTAAACATCATGAGAAACTTCTAGTATATTGCAAATTCAAAAACATTCGTTTAACCAAATTAAAAGTTTACAAGTATTTATTAAAATAATAATCGGCATAAAAAGTTTTGAGGAAAATGAACAGGAGAATCTAAGTAAGTTGAATTTATAAGAGACAACTGTCAAAGATTTTACAGTTAGAATCTGTAGGTCACAGATCACTCGAAGACAGAAACTAAAGAGCAGATGACCGAAATAACTCACTATAATCGAGTAGCATTCGAAGGAAAGAGCATTGCGGACAGAAAAAGTAGAGAAGTACAATCCCGAACGAGTGATCTGGGATGCTGGTGCACACTCTAGTAACCACAGCAGAGAGCAGCTTCGACAACAGCGACAGCGCCGCGTACTCGGCCACGTAGTTGTACCAAGTTAATCTTTCTTTTCATTAAACATGTAAAAGTTTTCTCCAATTTTTGATTAGTATGCTTAATTATCTATATTTACACAAGCAAAAGAAGAAAAAGTGAAATTATTGAGAATATATTGTAATAAAAGATCCGGATAGAATTAATCGTATTGACAAGGATGTGTACAATACGCTACCCGCTTTTCTACATACAATTGAAGCGAGTCTTTATTTCCTTCTAACAAAGCAACTCGTGGAGGTACCCACTTAGTGCAGTGTTTGGCTGTCGCTCAGCTGATGAACAAATTTGTCTCAGTTTGTCGCAGTATTGGTCTTGATCAGCGGATGGTTGTATTCCGAGCTCATTATAATAGAAATATACGCTTTTTTATGAATTAATTTCATATTTGTGTTAAGTAGAATATATTCTAATCTCGATTCTAATAAAATAATTTTTATCAGGGATAAGCAAAGATCAGATAAGTCTAGATTGTATATCCATGTTATAGCAGTAAATAAAAATAAAAAATTATAAGAGTGAGTTTAAAATGAAATTGTTTTATCTTTACTTTGCTCTGAATGTTTGAAAATATCATTGTGTGCGTAGTTGATTTATTTAATTTTATCTGGATAATACTCTAGTTAGTCATATGCTAGTCATTGTATTGATGACAAAAAGAAAGAGAATATATGATATTCGTATTTTATAGAAAGTCCAATAAAATATTTCTGTTTCTATATCTTTTCATATTTTTTCTCGTTTCTACGCGATAAACATAATTGTATGAATTCTTATTTGAATGGTAGGTTAGGTCATGGCTTTCAAGCTATTTTATTATACAGTTTTCTTCCAATTTTTTTCGTTCAGTATTTGTGCAAGCAAAAGTGAAGGAATATTTATTATATGTAAGCCATTCTGCTTATCTATTCTTTTTATCTTCCTTTATCCACTATTATTATTGAGATTATTAAGCATTTGGAATAAACAATGGATAGCAATGTAAGAAATTAGAGTAATTTAAAAATATTTGGAATATTTTACAGTGCAAAATTATCACTTTGCGTGCATCGCATTCTAATTGAAATTCTATGAAGGAAATTCAATTTTGATATAATTAAGATTTTAAATGATACATTAATGGGTTTTAATACATTTCTATTCAGTTTATTTTCTAGATCGATTCGAACTAACTATTATCTAAAACATTAAAAATTATTTTAAATCGTTTTTGTATATTATTTTTAGAATAAAATAACGACATTTCATTTACCAACATAAATTAATTATTAATATTTTAATATTACTCAACAATGTAATGATTCTAAAACGAATAAAATATTTTTTTAAACATGTAAGCACACTGTATTTTACAAGAGATTTTACAATACTGAAAAAATCAGTTACGATATTATTATATTTAAATACTTTTCAATTTTTTTCAAAGCTTGTATATGATGGCCTTGATCATTGAGTGCATTATTATAATATTTTCGTCTGAAATCGCATAATAGCCGTCGTACACGTGATTAATGGTACATTATTATTCTATATACCCTCTGCCTTTGTTCTTCAAAATAAGTTTGAAACCGATAGTAAAATCTATTATACAAGGCTTTCATTCTGTATATAGATATAAACCAGTATAAACAGATTACTGGTGCCTCGTGTAACAATTTTTTCTAATTCTTGTCGCAATAAAAATAAATCAATAATTTTAGTATTATTCATTTTTTTTATCACAGGCTATTGTTGAATTTTTATTCGTTACTTTACCTAATTTATACTCTACTTTTAGCAAAAGCTAAAATAATTTTGTAAGTTCATTTTTATTATTGTTATAGTTATATTTATCATTTAGCAAACGTGCGTTTAGTACGAGTTGAAGTCGATCGGATTGGGCCGATCTACAGAGTTAATGACTTTTTGACTTTACTTATAAAAAACTTACTGTAATACCGAGTGTAATACTGAACAGGTATGTGCGTGAGTGCTTGGACTCTACACTAGTGCCTTATTTATTTATTTGCAACGCAACGAGTGCGAAAAATGAATCTTTAGATTTTATTAATTTTTTTAAAACTTAAAGTAGTAATTTTAATTTGTAAACGGTACTAAATTTAAAAATTTCATACTCAATACTTTTTTTTAAAATTAAATTACTAAGTGCAAACATGGTGTATTATTTTGTAATCTCCTTGATCTCATTTCGTCACTCACAATTACTTTTCAAATTATTACACAACAAGTGTACATTTAAATTACATATTACGAAAGATTAAGGGAATAGTAAAAGCTATTCTTATAATTCATACAGATACTTGCACGTAGTATGGATTTTTTGCTAAAAATTGCACCTATATAGTCAAAATCGGCCTAGATATGAAACAGAACAATTTATTGATCCATCTATAAATGCACAGAAAGAAGATAGGCGGTAAAAAAATTTACTCGAAAGTTTATGTGAGCGAGCCTTCTTGGAATGGACCACTATCTTCACTGGTGAAGGTGTCGTGTCTTTCTATCCTCTTTTACATGCATTTTAATCTAGGTGGCAATCGTTGATATGATACAATGAAAGCGACACTTTCGGTTCGTCAAGAGAATGGAATGCTTTCTTTCCTCGTTTCTTTTGCTTTATCTTTTTCATTTTTGATAAATAGATACTTGATTATTGGTCAAATTTGCATGATAGTTCAAATCATCGGTTTTCGTATGTATTAATTATAGTTATTTCTTATTATAGTTAGAATTAATGAAACAAAACAACAACCTGACTATTTATTTCTTGAACTTCAATATTTTCACTGTATAAGCTACATGGAATTGAATTTAGATGGAATGCTTTATCATACTACATGTATTATTTTAATGGTAAATTATAAAAGGTATTATTAATAGGCGTTATTTTATGAAGTTTATATTTCAGAAGAATTATAATATACAAAGGTAATATTGACATTTTTAATCATTAATAAAAAAGAATATTATTGAAATCATTGTACATAAATTATTTATGTATAATAAAATTGTTACATTAACTCTGAGTCAGCCAAACAATAGAGACAATTTTTTATTTGAATTTATTTATTTAAAGTCGCATCCTTCATCTGGATATTAGCGACTGTGTATATTTGTTTCACTTAGTTACAATAAAAGTACATATATTTATCTGTATACATTTGGAAGTACCTTAAATGAGATAAAAACATTACATTTTATTTACATTTTATATTACAGTACTTTTAAACATTACACATTTTGCAGTATACTCACACACACATATTTGTAAGTTGTTATGTTTACACGGCAGTTTATATTTTTCTTCGAAGTTTGGTTTCTTCTATAAATTTTATTGTTGTCTTGCACTGATCTGGTAGGGTCAAGCATTCTTGTAATTTATTTTTCATTTTTACTTTCATTCATTTTCAAATTTTGGACAATCTATTAGGAGGTGTTGAACTATATTGTGATTTTACACTTTTCACAGATATCAATTAGAGGAAATTTATTCGTTTATTCAAAATAATTTCACCATATTATTATAAAATGATACAATCGATAACGATAAGTTCTCAAATTCTGCAGAGTAAAATAGACTACTGACAAACTTATAGAGATAGTCCTAATTATAATAGATTTTCAACCGTACGATTGAACACATAATATGTAATCCGCAATATTCACTTCAATGACATTTTGATCCTTTAAGAAATTTATTCAAAAAACGTTTATATCACTAATAATTCTCTTGTAAACGCTGTTAAATAAAAAATACTTTTATCGTAAATTTATTCAGTGACTAAACACTTGTAACGATAAATGGATAGAGTTCCAAAGTTGATAGACCATTTAACTTCCACTCTGATGCATCTGAGTTCAATACTGCATCTTGATGCATTTTATAACGATAGTACATTCAAATATTCAATAATATGATACAAATAAATTTACTAGACAAGTTTTATAAGCTTGAAGGTTAATAAAAAAAATGTCTAAAAAGCAAGACTTGAGTCAGACTTTGAAAGATCACTCCGTATTAACCTCTCATTCACTAACTTCCTTTATTACTGTCAATCTAGCCTTAGCCATGTTTTTTTAAAGCTTTGGGCCATCGTTTTGTAACTGCCGATTTGTTCTGTGGATACCGATTTTTAAAGAGTTTACTCGACGTTTAAGTCGCGCGAGGGAGCAGGATATCGAGTGACCTAGATTACGTGATCTTCTAGCGTGTTGTGCTCGAGCGGTGAATATTGCTACTGGTGTTTGATTAAATTTGATATTCAGATTTTAGGATCGTTTGATAGTTGATTAAAAAGAATAATCAATTAAAGAATTATATTATATTATTATATAACAGTTATATTTTCAAAAATTCTTTAAATTTTTAACGACTATTTCATTTTACAAATATTATAAAATCTAAGAAGCCCGTCAATTAATAACCAAATATAATATACTTTGTAATATATTACAGACAATAGTGTAACCAACATTTTATTTGGTATTGAATTTAATATAGTTGCGAGAATAGTTCATAACTTTCGTTTTTGTGAAAAATATGTACATCTAGATATAATCAAAGATTTTTCAGTATCCGATTTAAATGTTACTATTAATATTGATGCAATGACTGTTTCATAGATGGAATCGCATATCAATCCCACTTTTATAGCGCTTCCGTTCTAATTTGGCGATGCATCTTTGTTAAGGGCTGCGAGGATGAGAGAAATATATGGCTAAGAGTAATTGATGAGACGACAATTTTTTCCGTCGCGTCGGGGATTTTCAAAAGTGGATTTTCGAGCCACGTTCTCGAGATAGCATGAGCTTGCAGAATTGATGTAGAGCAAAATAAATGCAGAATTGATACAGAGGAAAAATTAAGGAAATTAAAGGACTAAAAGAATTTATTAAACATCGAGAAAAGATCATCGTGTTCATCTGTTTGAATACGGCTAACGGCATCTTCGTCTTACCGTAACTCAATTAACAGACCTATATTCATTCTCACCTCCTCAAGCAATTGCCCGACGGAATCCTAACAATATTCCTTAAAAAGTACAACCTGGTATAAATTGAAATCTTATTAAATAGCTTTAAACTCTATGTAACTTTATCTATTCTTTTCGATAATAAAAGTAGAGCAATGGATGCCGCTGAAGACTTTCTAAGGGACGAGTTATGGTTTCTACGTAGAGGTAAAGTGTCTACAGGCCGCACCTTCAGGACGAACTATCTCTGTGCTATAACTTCCCTCTTTTTTTTACATTTCGTTGCGAAGTCTCAAGTTACTCACTCTCAAAGATCGCACATGAAATTCGCTTCGAATTAACATTGCTTCCGTTCTTTTAACATCGGCATTTGATAAAGTTTTGTTTGAAAACAAATGTAAGTTGGTAATAGAATAATAATTCTAGTTAAAATATGTTTTTAAGTTACGCTTCAACAATTAATAATTACAAAGAAAATCTATGGACCCGATTTTCATTTATAAACTAACCCGTTTACATTTCTACCACTTTCACTCTTTCTTACACATCTTAAATAAAACAACAAGATAGAAAATCTTTATTGCTATTAATAGCATTGACTAATTGATTATTATGATTATTATTACATAAAGCTAAATCCTATGATATTAAGCTTGGAATATTATTTTATACGATTTGGCAATGGCAAAACTTTTATTGATATAATCTCATCTCTTATAGACCCTCGTTTTCTTAAAATTTTTTTCTATCCATTTCCCTTATATGTGGAAAAAAAATTTACGCTTCATCGGTTACAATTTCAAGATCACGTATAAGGTGCACAACGTTGCTTCCGCTGATTTCTTTTTAATATTTGGGCTTTATTCTTAAAAAGTAATTACCTGTTTATGATTCAAAGTACTGTCCATCATTAGCCACTTTTTTACTATCTTTTGGGCAATTGTCGGATACCATCTAAAACAAACGATGCATTTTTTGAAGTGATCCACGAATCGATCCATTATTTGACTTATTTATAAGAATGGAACTGCTGCTCAACTAGGCCATATGCTATCGATCGGAACAATGGTAGTCGAAAGGAGCAAAGTCTGGAGAGTACGGCGGGTGGGGTCCGTTTTAGGGTTTCCAAGTATGCCTTGACTGTTTTTGCGACATGTGACCGAGGATTGTCATTTTGCACGATAACCGTTCGATACCAATCTCTTCTATTGCATTATGGTCGTTTTTCGATTAATGCATGATTCAAATTGAATATTTGTTCTTAGTAGCAATCAGTATTTACTGTTTAACCAGATTTTAACAACTCGTAATACACCACGCCACTCTGGTCCTATCAAACACACAGCATTGCCTTCTTGCCGAATTGATCTGGTTTTGCAGTCAATGGAACACTGAAACACATGTCTTTTTCCATTTAGGATTCTTGAAATAGATTCATTTTTCATCGCTAATAAAAATTTGATGCAAAATTGATTTTCGCATTATTTAAGAAAAATGTATTTTTAAAAATGTATAAAAAAAAGAATTATTTTTGGTTTCCATCTGCGTTTGATTCAATCCATGTGGGTGGCACCCATTTTGCACACTTTTGGATCTTCTCATAGCTTTTAAACAGTAGAAATTGTTTGTTGTGCAACATTTAACATTTCTACCATTTGCTTTTGAGTCACAGTGTCATCTTCATCCAATATCTTATGTAATTCGGCGTCATCAAATTTCTTTGGTAGTTTTCCATATTTTTCATTCCTGGCATCAAAATTATTATTTCTAAACCATTGAAACCATTTTTTGAGCATAATTACCATATGCCTAGACAAGCATTCGATGCGACTCTGCAGTACTTTTCTTCAAATAAAAATAAAATATTAGGGTTTGCCGCATATGAACATTTTCTGATACAAAATTCGATATTTTTAGCGCGATTTTTGTTTATTGAATGACTTGACATATACTAAATATCTTTTACAGTTGTCATAGTAACTAAACAAAAAAATTATGGCTCGTACACAACAAGTGTTTCGTATCGAGATATTCGTATCTTGACGCTCACTTCATACCGATATACCTGATACACGTATAAAAAAATATATATTTTATGAAACAAAAAAACAACCATGTAGAACATACGACTTAGGTATAACTATCACTGAATCAACGCATAAAATTAGACAAGGAGAGATAAGACTCTTTTCCCTCCTGATTGGTTGTTGTGTTTTCGGTTATGCTGGAAGACGCGTAGAACGGTATAGTATAGATATTTGAAATAATTTCTTTGACTGTTCACAAGAAAGTACCGTAATTAGTTTGTCTAACTCAGTAACAGAAAAAAAAAATTTTTGCTTAATCAACTAGGACCGTAAATGTATTAAATTTGTATCTTCGATGAACATAATCGATACAAAATTACTTCGACACAGTTAATAGAAGCTTGTAAAAAAGACACAATTTTAGATTTAACGTTGAAGGATAATGCAAGAGTATTACAGGAAAAGTTCAATGAAAGTACATAAAGGTATGATTGAGAAGATGATGAATATCACAAATCAAAGTGATATAAAAATTTTGTTAATGGCATTAATATTAAACCAATCGCAACTTCTAAATTTATTCTAATTGTAAGTTGTTTTCAATGAATTTAAATACATTATATATTATTATTTATATTTTATTTGTAATTTTTATATACAAATTATGCAAAATTGTAATAGAAATATAATTTAGCTTTTTTAAATTAAATATAAAATAATTTAAAAAATTATTTAACTGATTTCAAATAATTAAAAAAAACAAGAAATTCCATCTAATACAAAAAACAATTTAGTAATAAGTACAAGTATCAAATATGGAAGAAATATTTTATTGTAAGAAAATAAATATTTTATATGTTTATGATAATAATAATTTACATAAATTATTACATTAACTTACTTATATTTATAGAGAAATTAAAGTTCGATGTGTAGTGGCACATAAATTAATAAAATTGTAGTAAAGAATGCACGTATCAAGTAAAAACCTAGCATATATTAAGCAATTGTTAAGTTGTTAATTGAAAATAACGCTGAAAGGATCGTAAATATTATTTTTGTATATCCACCTCTGTATGACTTTGATATAGTGAATATACATTTATTTTAAATTAATTAATTTGTATTTATAATTAGATATATAAGTAATAATTATTATTCTTTCTAGATAATTTTTGAATTTGACAGAATTTATTTTATATATCAAAGAGTAGGAAATATATTCTGAAACTCAAGTTATTTTTAAAGAACTACTTTATTTAATACAGAAAATGAAAATATTAATGACATGGAAAACGAACCAAATCAATGCCAACTTATAGAAAAACTATACCAAGAATTGATACCAAAAAGGATGCAAAAAAAATAAGATTTTCCCATTATGGTTAATTTTAGAAGTAATACATGGTAATAAAATATAATAAATTGGGCACGCGAAGCCGTATACCGCGTTCTCAACACCAGACGGCAGGCTATAGCAGTGGCGAGTTATGAGCTTCGGTTTAAAGGACGCGCCAGGCTGTTTCAATAATTTTATAACGCAGGAAGTTGCCAGGATTCATGAACAATTTCATTCGTTCATACTTAGATTACCTTGTGGTTTATTTAGAGAAGATCACTTTGTTCATTTGCAGCGAGTTTTACAGAGATTCCACATCTCGTTCCACATAGAGGTATTCACGGTTTCTCAGTTCTCTATCGAAGTGCCATTTTGGCAATAAAGAACCAGAGTTCCTGGGCTATCGGATTACTCGCGAATATAACGAGACAAAAGTCGAAGACGTACGTGCAATTTTTAGAAAGCTCCCTACTGATTAATTTGAAAGTAATTTCTAGGCGTGTAGGCCTCGGTGTAGGCATAGCTCCAAGATTTTATTCCTGACTTCGCACTTACTGCCGAATCGTTCACCAACTTATTATCTATCAACCCCGGGTGGTGCTGCACAAATAAAACCCAATACGATTACGACGCAATTAAGGAGGTCTTCCGCGAGATACCTGCTTTGCGCCGGACCCTCCGAAATACGACCTTCATTCTTCAAACGATGATGGACGGAGAAAGCAAGTTGCACCATTTGACTTTCTACTTACGTAGCTTCTCGTTTCAAGTGGACCATTTGGAATGAGCTGCGCAACGCTCTTTGCGCTAATCGGCAATTGAGACGTTCAGACTCTTACCTGCGAACGACTGCGAAACGCGCACATGTCCTGTGTCGCGACCGCTGATGTCCAAGAGCTAGTTGATAAGGTAAAGGAGGTTCGAAGAGAGGAATCTCTTGAGGAGTGCAAGCTCAAGCTTTACGTACAGCCCTCAGAGGCTATGTGTTTAGAAAAGAGGTATTAAGAAAGTTCTTTGAACAGATAATGTGCCGTAGTTTCGCGGATTCGCTTGGCAAACCTCGGGTGTCATAGCGAACAATACGCGTTCTTGCCACCCTAGGGCAAATCCAACAGAATGGCGTAACCAAGAAGTAAGAAAAGGGCTGCGAATCAAGATTGGTGGTGATAACCAATGCGGATGGGTCATCATCAACTGTCTCCATCATCTATGCTACCCATGGACCTGTCAACCGTATGAGAGGCCAATCTCCCAGCCATATTTTTCTTGGGTGAAATCTAGACCAACAAACCCAAGCGGCACAAACGCTGTCGACGACAGCAAGAGAGGCTTCGTTTAATCAAACGCAGCGATGGCCTTCAAATTTCTTCTCTACAATGTTTTGCTTATCCCAGGAATTGAATTATAAATCATAAGTAGAGACTTCACAATTATCTTAATCATCAGTTATGTTATATTTATGTAAATCATCTTTAAATCTTTTATTTTTCATAGCACTGCAAAAAAAGAATTGTGAAATTAGTTCTAATCTATAGTTAGAATTTCGGCACTGGCTGTGAATATAATATAAATTAATAATTAAGCTATTGATTAGTACACTATATTGTATATTTTTACATAATTTAAACTATATTTTTGTTAAAAGATTTATGATATTTTTTTCTTATTTTATAATACTAAATAATATTTTCATATATTATAGCAACAAGTAATTTTAGCAGAAATTACCTTAATCTTAATTATACTACATTTAAATAGATTTAAACTTTGTACTGCATTTACATGTACATTTTGTATAAATAATATATATAGATGTGGGGATGGAGAGAGAGAGAGAGAGAGAGAGAGAGTGAGTGAGAAGACGGCAGGTAGGCGGAAGGGAGAGAATGAAACAGAAGCAATTGTCGTATTGACTGTCGAAGAGTGCGGATGTAATTATTCCGAGATGTATTGTATTAGTATCATTAAAGCTTAGTTAAGTTCACCTCAACGCGTTCTCATTTCACCACGATCCCATATATCCCACATAGATATTCATAATTCAGTACTATAGCGAATTTAACATGTGCAATTTCTATTATGATTATGGAATGTAAATTTAAAATTAACTGAAATCTAAATATCAGTCTCATAGATCATTCTCATTTTTTTAAACATACTTTAAATAAAAAATAAGTTCAATTAAACAGAAGTGTATGTAAGTTTGATTTTTAATCAGGCCTTTAGACTCTTTTATTTTTTAATTAAAACGGAAGTGCGAAGCAAAATTTTTATGAGGTAGCGAAATTAATATTGTAAGATATCATGAAGTTTAATATAT
This sequence comes from Sycophaga agraensis, assembly GCA_018906755.1. Lineage (NCBI taxonomy): Eukaryota > Metazoa > Arthropoda > Insecta > Hymenoptera > Pteromalidae > Sycophaga > Sycophaga agraensis. The sequence continues at coordinate 134,542 of JACCIE010000121.1, read as the reverse complement.
TATGGGAGGTTGCACATACTTCCTCTTTATATGGAACAAAAAAGTAATTAATTTTTAAAAAATCTAAATTAACTTTACGTAAGTCTGAATTTATAATGAAATACTATGTATAGAGATGTTCATTTTTCGAAATTGTAGTTCTTTTGTATTTTGTAGATTGAATCACTACCCATTTTGAACCTATATTGAAACATTTGGATATACTTTATTATATTCAGTAATATCTCTCAACGATCAACGAAAGTTGTAAAACTATTAACATTTATAAACCAAAACTTTTCTCGGACTAAATCGATAATTTGATATCAAAACCAGTCAAATACAGTGACCTTTGTGACGCTCAGCTCAAAGCAACCGAAAGAGAGTATGCAACAAAAGGCGAGCTCGAGTCTCGCCTTGTACAAAGCTAAAGTTTCGCTTGCCACGTAGAGGGAGTCAAAACTAATCGACGCTGAAGAAAGTGCCTGGCGACAGCTGAGCTTTCAGAGCTCGTCAACGAAACACCCCGGGCACTTTTCCTCAGAGTACGAACCCCTTCACTATTAGCGTTGATACTCATTACTTACTCCATCAATTTCCTGTATGATAATTAAATGTTCACTAAAGCTACCTTTTTAGAAGAATGCTTTTTATCTTATTTGAGGGCTACTTCATTTTTTAGCTTTCACATTATGCATATTAAGATCATATTTGAAAAATTAATTTTCAATAACGCGGGTCATACGTTTCGCATATATTATTTTATGTGATTGTTTTTGATTATAAACACGAGCTTGATTTATTTTAAATATAATTTTAAAAATTTCAGAATTAAGTATTTAAAATTGATTCAAAACATGCAAATTACATAGAAAATTCACGTACTCCTGGGCTTTTTAAAAACTTAAACAGTTACCAACTGCATTTTGAGTCAATAATAGATAACGACTTTTGTGTTGGTAGAAATTAATGTTTTATTCTGTAAAACAATAACTAATTTAAGGGGAATTAAATTAATTTAATTGTAAGGGGAAAATTCTTTTCTTTTTCATACTTATTTAACTTTTCTTATTTTAGTTTTCAAGCATCTTAGGTACTTCTAAAAAAAGAAAATCAGTAGTTCCCGTGAGTTTTCTATTTACCATATTTCTCATAAAATTACAAGAACTACTCTGATAACATTCACAAAATTTTTATGCAATTTTAAATAATACGGTAAAATAAATGTTTTGTATAGGTCTTGTATTGCAATATGTAAAATATTTCAAGAAAAAAAGCACCACTCAACTGCTAAGTGGCTAATGAAAGATTACTGCCTAACAAACTTATTAAAAAATTTGATTTCGAGTTCCTGCTAGTATAAATTGTGTTTTTTAGCATAAAAATACAATACAGTGTACAAAGTTGTGCATCATACTTTTCAAATTAGTCTCAGAATTGAGCTAGATTAATTTTTCGTCCTTCAAGAAAATCGTGCTCGTAAGTTACAACCTTTCCTGTTTTTCCAACACTTGAGACCAAAGAATGGAATATGTATTATTTAATTTTTTTTCTTGTTTTGCATTCTACGAGAAAATTTTCTCCTGAAAGTTTCTCTAATATCGCATTTCTGTTATACGAGACCTGGTGAGGTTACAGTTCTCTTTATTTCAACTTATGAATGCTTCTTATTCTTCGAGCATATACAATGAAAATATTATGACATTTCACAGCAAGCTGTTACATTAGAAAATTCTTACTAATTCAATATTAAAAAACAAAAATTATTTCAACAATATAATTTAATACTATTTAATATTTAATATAATTTAAAATATTCATTGTTTAATATTAATATTTATATTTTTAAATGATGTACTTTATTATTAGTTTTATGCAATAAATTAATATATAAAAAAACTAAATTAACTTAATTAAACAACAGTAACATTTTATTATTCGAAAAACTTTAAAGAAAATATAAATAAAATAAAGAAATTTTGACCTTTTTTGCAATAAAGTTTATTGGAAATAGCATTATTTATTCTAATTTATAACAATTATTGCAGTAACCTTTAATCAGCGTACTATTTACTAGTTGTCCTAAACCAATCATATAGGCTCAAAATAATATATTATATTACTTACTGTCCAAGATATACAATATTAAGAAGTCCATGGGTAGATAGATATAATTTCTTCTAATACCTTGATATTGAAATATAACGAATAAAAATCGAAGGGGAAAAAATTCGATAGCAGCCTCAATGGGAATTTAACAAAGTATGTCCCCTCCCCTACTCCTGTCCAATGCTCATCTACTTCTATTTCAAATTTTTTGATGAACGATTTCTGGGATCGCCGCCTCGTCTTTATTGAAAAATATGTCGATAAAGTGTGGCTCGATAAAGTTTTACCGGCACCCCAGGACAGTGATAAAGAAAAACTGCAAGAGACAGATACCGCCTGCTTAGCAAAGCAAATGACGTCCACGTACCTGTCTGACGAGGATTATTCAGTTTATTTTATGAATTTCCCGTGTGTTTCCCTATCATTTGAGTGTGTATATATATACAATTATAATAATAGAATAATTATATACAATTAATATAATTTCAGGCCTGTAAAATTTTGCATTTATCATGTCAATTTCTGTTTTGAAAAAAAGTTGAGACCGGAGCATTAAATTTGATGTAACTTCCTACTGTGTGAGTGAACACTGAGTGTAATCGATAGAATATTCTTAGAAACGAGCACTCGGAAATTTTATACGCTAGAAATGCCACTAGACAAAAGTCAAATCCAGCAAAAAAGACAAAATATTCGAAATAAAGTTTAGAAAAAAAATAAATTTTACTGATTCTTACCAAAATATGATTAAACATTGACTATGACGTAAGCCGAGCTGGTCATGCAAGTGCGACCTTAGGATTGTATCTACATTTTATGCATCTTTGCTACGTATGTATTCGGTAAGAGTTTCTACCTTTATTTGCTGATTACGTTGAAAAAGGAAAGAAAAACATCATTTCATCTTGAGCATCGGTATAATCCTATAATGAGTATCAGAATGAGTTCACTAAGGTATATAAAGAGATTTCGATGGTTTAACGTTGTTCTCGCTATTTTAAACTTTGTTATTCGAAAAACAAGAGGGATACTAGCCCTCTCAAGGTTTTTTGATTTGCATGAAGTTCAAATGGTCTGTCAGCCGATTGTTACTATGCGCACTTGTTTATAGATCGCTAAGAGAACTCTTTGTTTTTATGGTAGAATGAGGATGAGAATATCAACCTTCCATGTTTGATCTAGACTTACCTTAAGCAAAAATACATTTAGTTGTTATAATAGTAAGATAAAAGAAATTGAAGCGTAATCGCGTGAAAAGATATAACATGCAGTCTAATTTTTATAGAAAAAATAAAGTTTAAAATAGAGGGTAGTATTGTAATTAATCATTGTCAGAGAGAGAGAGAGAGAGAGAGAGAGAGAGAGAGAGAGAGAGAGCGAGAGAGGGATCTGTATTTTTTTTTCTATTTTAGTCCAAATGCAAATTTTGAACTACTGTGACAGAAATAGATAATGGTGGCAATGCTCCTACGAACGGCACATGGATTTTTGGTCAGCGCCGGCTCTCTCTCTCCACGGGCACTTGCACTAGAGCGGCTAATGGTCGCGAGCTTGTTTACAAGCTTAGTTCTAGTTGGATTGCTCGGGTATATGAGTACTTCTTGTCCTTTACGACTCGTTGGTCAAAGTTTCGATCTTGTGAATATTTTTATCCTCGCATTTTGAAGAATATGGCAAATTCGGCAATTATAGATATTCTTATAGTACTAAAACTTATAATGCAAATGTTATGATAGACTTAATTAATAACTAATAATTCATTGCAAGAATTTTTAGTCGTTTGCCATTTGACGATAGATAAGTGGTTCAGCAGCTGACACGTGCTGTCTTTGCTAGTGAAATTCAAGTAGAATACGCATAATTCTTACTCATTTCATATTACTTAAAGTTTTAGGAATAAATTAGTGCTCTAATATTTGTGTAACTAAGAAAAGTACAACTCATACATACTTAGGGAATTCGAAGGTACTTCAATGTTTGGCCCCATCAAGGATAAATGTGTTTCCCTCGTTAAAGCGATAAGTGTTAAACTTCTCTGATTAGCAAATACCTGAGAAGCCGCTCACTCTGAGTACAGGAAATAAAACTCCGTAATCCTCTTCTGTACTCTTCTGAACTCCCTAGATTTTTCCAAAATCGTTCTCGACAAATTTCCAATGAATTCCGGAAGCAAATCAGTGGAAGAGGGCAGTGGAATGGGGAGCCCAAGCGGCTTATTCATTTTTTATTATATTCTTCAAGAAAAATTTTTTATATAACATTATTTATTGTTACGTACACACCTTCGGCGCGATACGCAACGGATCCGCGAAGGCTGCGGCTCCGATATCCGCTGTCGCGGGGAATTCGGGGGCCCCCGCACTCGTAGCGCGGGGTCACCTTCGGCCGAACCGCGACGGAGCCGCGGAGGCAGCCGATCCGATATCCGCTGATCGGGGAAAGCGACGGGCCCCGCAAGCAGCCGGGCCAAAGCGACCGGAAGCTCGGAGCTAAGCCGCGAAATTGGCAGCTCGGGTATCCGCCGATCGACGAAAACTCGAGGCCCCGGGCCAACGCGGCCTGGCAACAGGAAGGCGCCCGGAGTAGACGCAAGATCAGCAACTCCAAACGCAGGGATACGGGGTATTCGGCAGACCGCAGGTGGGGAAAAGCGACGGGAAACAGCTATAAATAGTAAGAGGATTGCAACGCAGGGGATTGGTTCAGTCATTGTAAAGCGAACGGGCCGATTGTAACGCGGGCGGCTAGTCCGTCAACTTCGCGCTCGAACGACACGCGGGAGCGCCGCCTCTTCTCTCCCGACGATACACGCAAGTAACGTCGAGGTTCAATAAAGTATCTACTTCGATCTCAACCTGGTGCTTCAATCGCCTCGCCACTCCTCCGGTCTCCAGCTCCTGTCGAGAGTTCGACACCCCCCCCCCTCGCGCACCGCTGCCTCCAGCCTGCCGTCCCCCTGGCAGTAGAGCGCGTACGTAACATTATATAACATATGTCTACTATTAGCATAAACTCCTTAATTACGCAATCGTTAGTCAACATATTATCTGCAAATTTTAAACATCATGTAAGCATTTTCTGTTCTCAATGATCATATTTATTATTATTAAAAAATAGTTTCATAATTTTACGATTAAAAAATAAATAAATGTGCCGTTAATGATCTACTTTTACCTTGGCATCTAATGAAAAACAGTCAGAACTTACATCGGAGCTTACTTTATGAAACCTTACGTTGAATCTTTCTACTAGATTATCTATTGTATGCAGATCGCAGAATATTTAACTTATTAATTTTCGAGAGCACAAATAAATCACGTATTTCTTTTTTAACACGATTGCTTCCTAATACAAATGAAACCAGCGATTATAGCTAGGCTAATAAAATTCCATCATCTAAATCTAACATTTATATTTGCTATATGAAAGAGGTCTCTAAACAGTATAACTAATCAATATCTTGAAGTAAAACTGGCAGTAGAGACTACGTACTCATTGGTTTGACCATACAGGCGTTTGGGACATACGCACTGTATACGGTCTGTTATATTCAGCAATTTGACATGACATTTCAATTTGTTTTCCCAGATAAGGAAGTCTTGTTACTTATTTACATTGTGTCAATTTAATTCATAGAGGATGAAATAATAATTAAGCGCAATAAGTAAATACTTTTATTGGCTCTTTAAGGGAAAAACCTATAATATAGGTATTAAAATCCCCCGATGTACTATCACAAATTTCATAAAAAATCACAAGCAAAACCTTGCGTAAATTAATAAAATTAAAAAATGCGTGTATGTGAATAAAATATAATGTGAGTTCTACAACAAGAGTGCATATCAAATCACGTAATTACGTACGAATTAATGCGAAATGATTATTTATAACCTGCGATTGAATATGCTGAATTTATGTATTTGTAATCCACACAGTTCCGAGAGGAAGAAAGGGGCCAATGTCGAGAAAATCTACGATTCTTTCACGACAAGTGTGAGCACCCACTTACTTTTTTCGATGCCTTATTGGATGTTTTACCTTGACGCAAAGTTATTTTTTTGGAAGAACGTCGCGAACTGTCCAATTAGTCATCTGAATTTCTCTCATTGGAAGGTGCATCGTCAAACAACTAAAACAATAGTCATACCATCATGTCATCGTCTTTCATAAATCAGAGCATAGCGTGTATATTCATAAATGCGTGCAATCTGAGAACGTAAGATTCTAAACTTAGATTTTTATTAAAAAATAAACTCAGACCTTTATACTTATTAGTAACGTGCTAGGCATCTTTTTGTCCTGTTCAAAAATATGCATCTGACTGAGCTAATTAAAGCGTATTTTCAACTGTGCAAATTTATTTTCATAAAGAAATTTTTTTTTATATATAATTACTTCATTTTTTCATTTTTATATATGTTACTTGTTTGTTGTTTTTTATGTTATTTGTTTCTTGGCATTGCGTGAGAGAAAATAGTGCGGAAAAGGCGCGTGCTTACAATACAATCTTACGTAAAGAATCAAGATACTCATTCAATACTATTTAATTACATTTCGCGAACAACGTTTTTTAATTTCAGGATGTTATTCTTAATTTATTAAGAATTAATTATTAAATTATTCTTAATTTATTATGAATATAATTTACAGCAAACTGAGTTGTTCTAAGAATGCGCACAGATATTAACATGCTTGTATACGTGTTGGTGTCGCTATTATACAATCTATGTGGAGAGGCAGTGTCAATATTATTTTGACTACACATATATTAGTTTAACCATTAGTTTAACTCTTTGAGAATCGCATCGTATGGATTGGGAAACTGCATTAAGATATAGGTATTGAGACAGCCTTGATTGATTAAATAGAGCGGTCAGAGTATGTGGGTCTGCACCCTGCCAAGTTCTACGTAGCTATTTTATGACATAGTTGATGACTCTAGTTGATTTTTTTATATAACTTACAGAACAAATAATAATTTATAATCAAACATTATTCTAAAAAATTTCATTGATTCACTTAATTTAATAATAATAAATTCGTCAATTTTAATTTTTACAGATTTTATATTTTTGGAATTAAAATAGAGTAATATTGTTTTCTATGAAGAAAGACCCAGTCTTAAAACTAACAGATTTTTATTATCAATAGACTATTAAACTGCTTCTAGTAGTCAATATTGAAGTCATGCACGGTTATTCGATTATCGATTTGTGTCTATATTAGCGAGTGTGCAATTAGTTGTTTATGCATCATATCACGTATGTTTTTATTTTGTTCTTATCGTACTTTTTATTTTTAACTGTTACTCAAACTCTATTAATTATTTTATTAAATATAAGCACAGCCATGTGTGAAATAAATAAAACATTTAATTAAATTTAAAAAAACTAATAAATTTAATAAAATCAACTTGACAAAAACAGAAAATCAAGAATCAAATACTACTAGAACTAAAGTAATGTACAAAAACTGTATACAAATAAAGACAACAGTAAAAATTCTGGAGCATTATTTTATTAGAGTCGTAAAGAAATAACACCATGGATCTTCATGACATTCAATCTAGACGATACATTCTCCTCTCGCTGCTATTCATATTTGTGAAAAATTCCTCATATTTTCCTAATTCATTCGACGGATAACCTGTATTACCGATCGCACCTTACCTTAATCAGATTTTAAAAATAATTTCAGAGTTGTTTCACCTACTACATAGCTCATAAGGCTAAATTTCATGGAGATTGCTAATATCCTCTTTTACGCGCTAGAAACAATATCTACAAATATTTATTTCTGGTTTGTACAAATTTAATTAAAAATAATACTATATTTCTATTGTTTAACATAATTTATAAACTTTAGACTGATATTACCTTTTTACAAATGTCTATTGTTATTCAAAGCATGAAACGGGCTCTATAATTTTCTTACTAAGAATTGCAGTATTGTAAATAAAAGTAAAGTAAATACGCATACTTCAAACGTAATACAGTGTCCTTATATGTAATTCAGGAAATCTAAATAAAACATTAAAATATTACTCTGAATAATTTGTTTTTATGGTGTATATACTATATACTCGTATATTTTATATAAATTTATACTGCAGTCAAGTTGTATACTAAAAAAATCGCGAACATTCATTGTATTTAATTGCTAAAAGGTAATCAGGCCATATATTATAAACATTGACATTTCATTTCACAAATGTTTAAATGAAGTATACAAAATCGATGATTTTCTAATACGATTTCTACAACAATTTTTCAATGAAAGATATCATGTATAATAATTAACCATGCAACATTTGAATTTTAAATACTTCTTCATCTAATCATAAAATAATTAATCTACTAACATAGCTTTTTTGATTGCTATTCTTATAACTTATCCAAACTAATGGCACAAGGAATTAATGAAAGAAATTAAAAGAAGTATAAAAATAATGTTAATCTTTCAAGTCACTACAATTATACACTTAATAATAAAGGTTTCAAAAAAGTTCTTTAATCGTGGTTATTCGATTGCACAAAACATATACGATCACCAAGCTATATATATATTTGTTGAGATTATATCGAAGGCTGAGGGTGAAAACCACGTAATTCGGCATTCAGTTCAAGAACCACCTAACTCGGTGGGTTGGTGTCAACGGTCCCAGCGTGACTTTGTGTCTAGCGCATACATTATTCTACCATGCCAACTTATCTAGCGCAATGCGTTACTACGAAGCATGCGTATCTATAGAAATTGCGAATTTGACTCGAAACATAAATCGAACGTTGTGAACCGCACATTGCGGAAAGTCAAATTATTATTAAAGCTTGATACTACTAAAGTTGAATTTATTAGCTTTCACGGGTGAAAATCTTAAATTAGATATTAATCATAAGGAATATTTAATAATACGGTAAATTCTTTCTTTTTGTTAGATACTCACTGATCTTAATAATACGACTGGTGATATTAAAATTAGAATAATAAGCATTTTGCAAGTTTCAAAGATAAACGTTGCAAACTAGATTTGAATCATGGAGAATATTTTTAATAATTTATATTAATTTTATGTTATCAACTAACCTTAATTTTATTTTATTAGTTATTAATTGATATATAATTTCACAGATAATGTATATGAATTTATTAATTTTGAAAATGAATGGTTTGAGAATTAATGGTAATCTTAAAAAATGTAAATTTAAAAAATAAAGAATTATAGATATTTTGCATGTTTTTAAAACTTAAAAAAAAATAAAGTTATAAACTTAACTATAACATTAATATAAGATTCTGTTAATTTAGTAAAATAAAATGTTGATATTCACAGAAAATATCCGAATTATTTCAGTATTACTAAAATATTTTTATTAATGATTAATAAAATAAAATTAAGGTTAATTTATAACATAAAATTAATAGAAATTATTAAAAATATTCTCTATGATTGAAATCTAGTTTGCAACGTTTATCTCTGAAACTTGCAAAATACTTATAATTCTGATTTTAAGATCACCAGCCGCAATTTCTGTAAATCAGCCGCGTGCTTTCTAGTAATACATTGCGCTAGGTAAGTTGGTATGGTAGAATAATGTGTGAACTAGGCACAAAGTCATGTTGAGGCCGTTGACATCTACCCAACTCGGCGATCGGTTCAAAAACCACCTAACTGAAACACGTATTTTATTTCTTACATTTTGTAGTGGCAATCCTGCAAAATTTAAGATTTTATTTTTTCTGGATTTATAGCTTGCTAGTACAGAGTATATTATAGCGATTATAACTATATATACTCGAACGTTCTGCACATGCTTGGGTATGTAAATCTCTGCTATTTCATATAGGGAGATTTTTGCGACTCTCTCCTTCATTTCGACTTCAGTCTCTCTGCGCTAGCTATGCGGCAGGATTCCGTTCACATCAAGGTTCATCCGGGTTCATCGATGTGCCACAGTGAGGTTAATTTATTAGAATATTATAGTAGTGTGTAGCAGATTAACTAACAGACACAAATATTTACTTATCAATATTGCCTGTCAAACTACTGCACGGAATCGAATACAGAGATTATCTTCGGAACAATAAATAATTCTGGTTGCAATTTACATGCGCATAAATCCAATTTGTTTGACAAGAGTTAACATGAGAGTTAGAGCTCTTGACCTCTTCTTTCTCGAGGTGAAGTTGTGGTGTTCCGATGTTATTTAATGGGCCCAGGAAAAAAATTGCGCTTGAAAGATGTTCAAATTGATTATATTAAATAAATTAAATTAAATAGATTACATTTAATTGTTTAAATGCGAATTTTTAATGGTGATTATTAGTGTAAATTGCTTGTAAAGATACAAATTTTTAGTACGAGAAACTATACAAAAGAATTTTATGAAAGCATTTAAAATGGTGTTAGCGACCTTAAAACTGTGAAATTCGAATGCTCTGTTTCATGCAAAAAATAATTTTAATTAAGGCTCTGGTGATGAAAATGTCTAATCACCCGACGGATTAAATGAAAATTCAATATATGCGTAGCGGATTTAACTAAAATGAATCACATTTTTCTTTAAAACTTAATGGAGATGAAAATAAAAAGATTTTTTAAATTGAATCAACTAAATTAAATGTATACCAAATCAATGATTCTTTTATTGTTATATTGATTCTTTATCGATCTTTAAGCAATGAAATAGTCAATATAATAAAATATAATGTAATAACATAATTTATAAACGTATTCAAATATAATCATAAAAATTAAGAATGCACCAAATATTAAACGATTACTTTAATTATGTGAATTTTCGTTGATATCTCACCAAATAATCAAAATATGTTACTATCACATATATTGAAGATACCAGATCGTTTGTTTTGTTGTCGTTATATATAATTATAAGTGTTTTATAGGTTATCGATGTTGTGGTTATAGCTCCTTATTTTAGTAACTTGTTCGTTATATGTCTCCAGTTTTTTGCTTGTAAAGACTTTTAATTGTTATTAGATCTCCCTAAAAGTGAAAAAAGTTTGAATACGAGTGTCAAGAGGGAGATAAGCAAAGATCGTTGTCCTCATATAGTACAGGGGACAATTAATTGTCTTTTATATACACTGACCTATGCGGAGCTGGCATAACCGAGTCAGTCCTAGGTTGTGTACAGGCTAGAGAGAGAGAGAGAGAGAGAGAGAAAAGGAATCAGTTAGTCCTTGCTGCAGAAATACTAACGATCCGGAGATCGTTGTCCTCATATGGTAGGCGTTAACCAACTTGCTCAATACAATACTTTATAAGACACCAATATAAAATCGGGTCTGTCCTAAAGAATTGTAGCAGCAAAATGGTAAGGAGTAGACGAGAATTCTTTTCTTTGACTAGTGAACTTCGTATTCGGAAATCCTTCTAGTCAAAATAACGGAGCGTTCTGATTTTTCATGGATTGCGCAATGGTTTTTATAGGGCTTGTCACCGCTGAAAACTCACAGCGCCGCAGGTTTCTTGAAAAAGTCGCCAGTCGGGGTGAACGTGCAGGGCGGCCGTTTTGGAGGAAAACTCTATCGGACTCTTTCTCTTGCTAATAATGGTCCGATTTCATATATATATATATCGACGCTCATATATATATATATATATATATATATATATATATATATATATGAGCGTTACGCAGAACATAACACTTCAAAACAAGTAACGAATCATCTTTAAATGTGTGCTTATGTTTTTAAATGGTGTACAAGTTACACCAGACTGGAACTAGAAGTGTAAAGATATAACTAATTGAATTTAATTAATTATCATTAATTAGTTCAAATTTATCTGGAAAAATTTCAATCATAAATAATGTTTGTGACAATAAATGTCATTTTATGGTCATAGTATTCATAAAATAATTTAAAATAAGCGGTAAAAAATGAGATAAGTATTACCCAACCTTTAGCTAAAATTATTAATTATTTATTAATTAACATAATAAATACCATAATTATTCGTTCTTAAAATTAAGGACTCGATGTCCACATAATATCTATAACATCTATAAAAGTATTTAGAATGCATGGCATAAGCTGCAATTTCTACATCATTTAAATAGTTATCGTTAATCAATATTCTATTGTGTTCAGAAATTTAACTAGCAAGTAATATATAAATTTAAAGTATTAAGAATATAAAAAATAGAGAGTATAAACATTAATACTTTAACAATAATCCCGCTTGGTTACTGCATAATAGTTCTAAGATTTCCCTTTCTTATAGAAAAACAGTTGCAGCTACTTTTTGCTGATTGTTACTAACTGGAAACAGAAAGAAATTAAAACTTTCATTTTCGAAAATCTAGCTAAAAAAGAAGCTTTTCCGTTTTTCAAGTGATTTCTATTTTATACTATATTTATATTTATTTTAAAAAAGTTAGCTTAAAAAGGGAATAATAAATTATTTTTTCTAAGAAATGAAAGCAGGTACGTAGTTTACGTTAAATTTCAATAAATTATTTTTGATTATAGTGAACATGAAGAAACTATATTTTTCAACTTATTGAAGATGTATTGAAAAACAAGTGTAATTTTGTTGTTTTCTGTATGCATCAAGTTTGCCATATTTCCATCAAATACAATGAAAACGAGACATTGAATAAACCTATATATGTGCATATGCTATAGTTTATAAAATGTTTCGATCATATAGAGCGTCGACTACTCTTTGCCGAGACTCTTTACATGATTAAGCAAGTGACTATTAAATCATTTATCACTATCCATGCAAAAGCTTCTGGATAAAAATTATGCTTTTTCTGAATTAGATACGAGTTATTTTTATCACAAATTGATAAAGAGTTTCAGCACTGACTTTCCATTTTTTACGACAAACATCCTTTATGATATCGAAAGGTTCTAAGAGGGGATGAATTAGTATGAGCGTTTAACCACTATATAATTTAGCAGGCGTAGCATAAATGAATTTTTCGTATGATTTATCACGTTACAATCGGCTTTGAGTTCGAGTACATATTACGTTAATGTTAAACGTGGTATTTATTTGAGTGAAATACTGCAATAGCTAAGTTTTGGAAGAAAACAGGCTTCCATGTAATGCTGGAAATTAAATGAAAAATACACGTTATTATTTAAATATTATTTCTTTAAATTAATCTTTTTAATTATAGAGTATAAAAAATTTTCGTTTTTATTTGATCATAATAGTTTTAAAATAAGAATTCGTTAACTACGTCTTCCCAAACTGTGTTTCTATTAAATACTAAGACGCCGTAAATCACCTTCTTATTTATATGAAAATATTAGCAAATTATCGAAAATAATTAATTTAATTTTAATAACTAATATCCAATATTTGAATACGGCACATTAAAGTTTTATTGTAATATAAAATTTATTATATAATCAAGTACATACAATGGTTGTACAAAAGTACATTCCAGAATTATTATGTAAGAGAAAAACTATGTTATATTTATATACTTGAAATACAACAAAATCGATTTTTTATTTAAAGATAAAAGAATAAGATTTTTCTATAACTTATTATAACTTAAAAATTCAAAACTATTGAATCATATTAAAATTTTTTGCTCGTATTTTATTTGACAAGTAAGCAGCAAGATATCAGCACTGGAAGAAAAAAAAGTAGTAAGAATTACTAAAAAAACTACCAAATATTACTATTTTTTTATGGTAATCCGAGATATAGTGCAAAAAATTGAAAAATGATTATTTGAGCTACTATATCCTACATTACCAGTCAATATTGTAAAATGTATTATTTTTCTTGTTTTAGTGTATACTCGTATTCTTTCTTGTGAAAGAATGAACGATTCCTTTGAAAAAACATCTTTTCTAATTAAAAGGGACAGATTTTTTATCGAATGTTTTTTGCGCTACATCACCGAAATATTGTTTTCCTCTCAACACTTTTGGAGCTTTTATATCAGTAAGCATCTCATGCCCGCATATTACTGAATTTACATTTTGAACAATTTCGCACATAGTAGCCCACTATACTCCATTAATCGGCACGCAATTAATAGTTGATTCGATCATGACCCTCTGACATAACTCATATCCTTTAATCGAGGAGTAAAGAGATCGATAAACAGACGAGATACGCCTTACTAGCAAAAGTAGAGGTGAGCTTAATTTGGAGTGTGTGCGTGCGGTAGAAAGACCCGTACAGTTGGCAGTGACAGGCAGATGCATCAATGGAAACTTAGTTGTGAATCTCGAACCTCTTATGCGTCGACTAAGAGCTAAGTTTACAACTGTCAGTGTGCTTGTCGTGCGCAGAAAATGTGCTCAGGATAATGAATTTTACTTCCTTGTGCGGGCAAATGATATATATATATTTTTTACGAATTAATTATACCTCTATTGTTCTTACTTCTAATTATCAGTTTTATTTATTTCTAGCAAGTTCTTACGATAGCAATAAATTATTTATAAGCTTGATTATAAATTGTTGCTACAGTACATAAACAGCAATAAGTTCTTTTTTAAGTACTGATTAAAAAACATAGGTGTATTATACAACTACAGTATTATTTTAATATAACTAAATATATTTTTAAATAATTGGACTTCATTGTCCTGGTTTCTGTTATTCTTATGACTATAATTATAAAATATTAATTTTTGTACAAAATCACATAAAATAATTGCAGACTAATATACTATTTCTTCGCAGTTTTTTCTTTATAACGAGTATCTATCAAAGTAAAGATAGCAAAAGCCGGCGATCGGTTTAATCGGTAATTATATAATTATACAATAATCAGCGAAAATAGCCAATGTGCCCTCAGCACTCAATTATCTCAACTCTGCGACAGTATAACTGCATTCGCTAAATTAATCGTAATTACTTCAACAAACTGTTTACTAAATTGCAGCGCATTTTTACCAGTTCATGCGATAGTATTCGATGACTTCATTCGGATTCTTTAAATATATGGTTGGTTTCATACCTTATGTATCTAGCGATAGGCTTCTGCTATGCATATCGCAATACTGTTTTGTCGTGAAATATTGAAACATTGTTACTTGCAAATGGTTTATTATACAATACAAATAACTATAACGAAAAGAAAAATTTTATGTTTAATCTAGCAGGAAAGGTTTATCATGCACTGCAAAATTATAGGTCTATATAAAAATTGATTTCCTTTTATTTTACGGGTACAGACAAGTATTCTCCGTTATATCTGAACACTTTCAAACAATACGATAAAGGTGAAAAATAAATTTCGTCCTCGATTTTGTCAATAAATCTAATAAATTTCTCTTTCCTATTTTTTTCTATGAGATAAAAATTTCTATATTTACTAATTTTCTATATTTTTACATTACTTTATAATAGAAACATGATTTCTTCAGATTTTAAGTTTTTATGTAACAATAAACACTAAATCCAAATAATCTGATTAAGTAGTGTGAAATGAACTACACTTACAAATGATACTCATGCGTTCTGCATAAAATGGCAAAAATTATTATCGTCTATGTATCTCTAGAAACGACCTCAAGATGATGACCAGACTCTGAGGTTAAGGTATTCCTGCATTTCGATAAAGATTTCTGGCGTTCAGATATTAACTATGAAGGTCGTCTTCAATTGTGTGAAATAGCCATACATTCATAAACAAGAAGTATTTGGGAGTTATTTTGACAGATTAGGTTGACTATGTGCTCGATTTGTTTGCGAGTCATTGCCAAGAATAGTTAATCAACCATTTGGAGGTACTTGGGATATTTAACTTGTTACTAATGATTCGATGAAATATGAATCATTGATCTGTGCCTCAAGTACGAGTTGCGAGAATGCGGCTTAAGTCGAACAATTGGGTTAGCGCAAATTATTCTCATTCGGATAAAGTATGACAAAGGCTTTGAGATTTTGCAAAGCGATTGTATTCACGCGATCCTGATTATGCTTGTCGGCCAAGCACACTTTCTATATATGACTTATTCTTAGTGACTTACTCAAATGACCATTTGGTACTAGAATACTGACATGTAGAAATATGAAAATTGGGTTATAACGCTAAAAAGAACAACAAGGGAATACAAAAAATTAAATAAGTGACAGGCTATTGTCGATGTATTATATGAATTCGTATGACCTTAGAAGCGATATCCTTAGTTCTCCCCTATCTTTGTTTAGTATCACCTTATGACACGCTATTGACCTCGGCCGCATTCAATTTATACATTCTTGTTAGTACATAATACGGGTAACGTGCCAGTATCGCGAACTCATGTGTTGTAGAGTCTCGTCAAGCACTACAATTTGTATGGGATATTGTGTACTCTTCTTATCCAACGTGATTTTTTTAATTATTAAAAAACCGCCTGACTAAATATTGATTACTTATTAAATAAACTATGGGTAAACTTTACAGCGTAAATAACATATTCATAATTTTAAATTTCTTAAAAAATTATTTTAGAAAATTTTAAAATAAACAAAATAACAATCAAAAATTTAAATAATAAATTTAGACTGATTATTCTTCCATGGTAGCTAAGTGGGAGGAGCAAATTCTGTTCTATCTCTATTAAGCGACCCTCAACTATTCGATCTAATGACCACTTCGAAAGAACAACTAGAATCAGTCAGCCAATGCAAAAATTATTCTTCGAATTTCTCCATTTCTTTCGCTGCTGCAAATAAAGCAAATATTTTGCCGACCTCAGCTTCCAGAATTGGTTGCGGATTTGCTGAAAGAACTAAAAATGATCTAAACGATTCAGCGGCACTTCCAGCGGCTATGTATCCAGTAATAATGTTGACGAGCATTATTTGGACGAGCATTCATTCAAGTGAAACGGCTTCAAAGAATCAAGATAATCGGTATTGGAAGATAACGTTCTAAATAGACGCGAGTGAAAACACACTTCGATCTCAACAAGGATGGTTAATAATCCTTCCAAAGTCAGAGAATGTTCGCCAACTACCCTCTTCAAATAATGCTTCAAGAACGTCACACCAGTGTCTAGGAGGTCATCTTAATGTGAGCGCTCGGGGAAATGAAAGTCCAATCGTTTGCGAGAGCTGAAGTCCTCTGTTTACAAAAATCTGACGCATGGTCAAATATCGTTCTTAATTGATTATCTGTGTCATGAAAATCATCGTGTTATCACTATACAATAGCTTAAAAAATCCTCGCCTGCCACGAATCGACGGTAAGCACTGATAAACGGCGCGGTAGATAAGTCACTTACGAGTTCTACAATATACCCCTTATATAAACGATATCCACGACATGTAGTAGTACGAACCTGAATCGGACCATCGTAATCTAATTCCGAAACACTAAAAGATCTATTTATTCTTATTATTTATTGAATTATAAAATTTTCATTATTAATTTTTATACTTCATTATGTAATTTTATACTTTAAAAATTAGAAATCGTTTGTTTAAAGTCACTAGACAGTCTTTGACTATGTACCATGGATCAATTACACTTAAATTGGTTTATGAACTGCCATATCATATTATGTTTAATAGTTGATTCACTCTAATGTAGTTTTATATATAATACAGCGTATGCGAACGCGTCAGCAATCAACGCAGTCCAGTACGATTTACACGTGACGGGTTCACATGAGTCAGTGTATGATTCACATTAACAATGCACAATGTGGTGAGAAAAAAAGAAGAATATATTTTGACAGATTAATTTCTTAGCTCGTGCACATAAAGATATTATTAATTTATGTTTAGGATTGGATACTCTTCATTAGTTAATTTTAGTAAGATCGAATCGATTAAATTAAAAATAATTATATAAAATATATTTAATATATTACATTAAAATATGTCAATAAGTCTATAAGTATATGTCAATATTTATTGACATATAGTAGAAAACGTTTTAATACAATAAAAATAAAGCTTCAGTCTGATTGAACAAAAACATTAATCAGTTTGAGAAATGTATCGCGTACACACCTTCAGCGCGATATGCAACGGAGCCGCGAAGCCAGCGTCTCCTATATTGGCTGTCACGGGGAAACCTGGGGGTCCTACGCTCGTAGCGCGGAATCACCTTCGTGAGATCAGGTTAGACGACGCAAACCTCTTTCTCCTCGACTCGTACGAGGATAACACAAATAAGGTCATTCGTTAAGCAGTCAGTCGAGAGAGTTTAGCAGGTGGGCACCGGCGATAGCAAGCTAGCGCGGGCCTCTTCTTCCCTGCACACTAAATTGTTACAAATAAAGTGCAACTTTACTCCACCAGTCTCCCACCTTATCGAGTATTCGACTTCCTCCCCCCTCCCATCCATGTACGTAACAAATCGCAAAGATTGTGTGTCGAATGGAACATAGTACTTTATATTTATATGTAAAAAACGTTGTTAACTTTTTTAATTGAATAATATACAAAAAGGGTATCATATGTAACCCTAAAACATATAGATCAGAGCTTACCTTACTAAGTGAACTTAAGGTAGGCAATGGCATGTTAATGAGTCAATTCTTTAAAGCAGTAGCGAAACTTAAGCCTATGACATCCAAGTACAATTATACTTGAAATCTACCAACTATCCTTAATTATTTAAAAGACTACAAAGCAAACTCTTAAAAATGTTTTACAAAGAAGACATAGTAGTACTAATAACAAGACATTATTATTAGTAGTAAGACATTATTAGTCTAGTAGCCAGTCAGAGTTCAAATTTAGGCAGTCGACGAATGGGTACATATCTAAGCCTGGAAGCGGGGTCAGGCCCGCTGCTTGCCTTGCCGACCCGATAGCTCCATCTTACTCTCTCGCATTGACTATTTCCTTGACAGTTTCGCGACTGAAAAAAATGCTTAAAATTTCCTCAGCTATCTGACTTCAAAAAAAGAAAGATATTCGAAGATATTAATTGAATAAAAATATTAAAAATACTAAATAATTAAATTAAATTATTAAAACATTGATGTAACTAATATCTAAAAATGTGCCGAAGTTGAGAGGGTCTTGTTCTTCTTGCAAGATCTGTGAACTCTTGGCGAAAAGCGATGCTTTCTTAATTTTCACTGAAAACTCCCGAATTCTCACTTGTTCTCTTTTGTGCTCCCCCACTCCTTATCCACTGAGCCGGCCGACGGTGGGGTCCCACGGCCGAACCCGCTGCCCATTGCGCTGCGCCCGCTGTATCCCCTTCACTTCCTCGGGCTGCCTAAATGCTCAGATTGATCTCCGTGTTCTCTTATATTTTCACTCGCGCTCTCTTTGGCTCTCATTTAAGCTCTCTTGTGCTGTATCGAAAGAGAATTAAGTGAGCGATCCCTCGAAGACATTCGCAAGAATGAAAAAATGGATCAAATGAATCCTTTCGGAAAGCAGTATTGATAAAGCAATATTAGTTTAATAAGACTTACAGTTAGTTGGTTAGTAGACTAGCGAGTATGTATGCAGATTTATATTAACCTATAGTATAAAATATACTAGATATTGAAAAAGCTGCATTAGATCAGTAACTGAAAAATGTACTTTTGAAGATTTAAGAAAAGAAAAATTGTTTAGTTTTATAACTTTATAATTGTGTTTAAGAGTTTTAAAAATAAAGTATACATCATAGATATTGCAAAATTACTAAATAACTACACCATAATTTCGATAACGAGATGAATGAAATATAATTAATCAATCAAATAATCGAAAGTAACAAAAAGAATTATGAATTAAAATTTTTTGTATATGAATTTTAATCACAATTGTATGAAGTAGTATAAAAAGTTAAAAGTATTTGCAACCCTTACGATATTACATGCATAACCAATACATAAGAAGACTTGAAGTTTGATATTGAAGAGTTGTTTCCCTCGAAGAAGTAATAGTTTTGGTGTATTTTTATGTAATTATTTTGTTATTTACATAATATTTTTTAATAATCTTTTATACAATATTTTTAAAATAAATAATTTAAAAAATTATAAATTAAAAATAATTCCATAATAATTTAAAACATTTGTTTTCGAAAATGTACCGTAACTAAAGATACAGAAGATAAGGATGCAATAATTCGATACATCGTAATTAATGTAATTTTCTGAAAAATTAAATTTTTCGGCATTATATACAAATTTTTTTGTGCCGGTTTTAATACCTACAATTTAAGCCCTCTCAATTTAAAATATATTAACTGGTTCACAAGAAATTTACGCAGGAGTAAAACTATTGAAGTATTTATATTTAAGCAGAGAACGAAATCTCCAGATTTTGAGAGGTCTCATTCTATTAGCAATTATACGTAAATCTAACAAATATTTTTTTGTTAATTTTTAAAATATTATATTTCTTTACATGCCACGAAAGTTTACCCGTTTTACGAGTGAAATGTCCCAAATATAATATAATAAACAATATACCCATTCACTATAGAATATACATATATTCGTAGTAATTTGATTAAGGATTAAAAACAAAATTAATTTAAGGTAGATTTTATTTATATTTTACATCTATATCATTTTAAATAATGTTAATAGATTTCAATAATTTGTTGAAAAAAGAAAAATTTCCGGGAATCTCAAACGGTTTCACTAAGAGAACGTCAAGTATAAATAATTTATGCTCAAAATTTTATATTGGAAAACGTGCTGTTACAGACGTACTACGTACCATGTCTGAAATATACATATTGTAATGTCCCAATAAAATTGCATGAATTAATAAATTTAAACGTAGAAAAAGGAGCAATAATAATTGCAGTAAAGTGTATCGGAAATAAGTCACAAGACATATATCATACACTTTTATATAAATAAAATTAATGTATATTTTCATAGGTTTGATCATGAGTATGTTATATATAAAAATTTTAGCAATAAAGTAATTTGAATATTTCTATTTTATAGTAATTGTAAATAGATTAATTTAGCCATGAAAAGTATTTTTTATTATTTAAAAACATATTTTATTTTTCTGCTTTTCTGTTTATACGCTGTTAAATTTGAAAATAATATTATTATAAATACACAAAAAGATAAGGTTAACTTGATATCAATATTTCTCATCTGATTATATTTATAACGTGGTCATCCAATTCATTTAATTAAATAACATTTCCACACTTATTGTCAATACCAGTTGCTTCTCTTTTAAAATTTTTAATTAATGCCATGATAGACCTTAACTTGGAGATCGTGATTTTTAACCGGCAAATCAAGATGATATACCACTGTGATAACTGCACAAACAATCGATGCCACCATTCGCGAGATCTGATAACCCTTTGTGACCAGTTTTGTATTGCGAAATCCGGGTTGCAGTGACGGTCGACGTCGAACTGGAAAATTCTCTGTTCTATCCGGAGTCTAGGATTAATTGCTGTATGCCGAGGTTAATTCCTCGGAGATTAGAATGGATCATCGATTGTCCGTTATCGTTCGAAATTCAATCATCACCACGGTGGGCGACTACTATACAAAAGTAAGCGTCTGTAGTTGTTTTAGGCTTTGTGGTAAGCTCGTCGACTGAGTCCTGCGTGTTTTCTGATAAGGATTCAGTTTGAACGCGAAACGAGTTAGATTTTAACGTGTAATATACAATGTGACTAATGATTTCGAAGAGTAAATGAATATGGATTAAGCAAATGTTCTAATACCAATATCAATGAAAATAAATAAAAAATGTTTATGATCTATATCTAAGAAAGTATCTATTAAGTATCTAAAGTATGTTGCAAAATTACAAATTATTTCTGAATTATTTCATACCTACTTAACTGCAAAGTACATAAAACGTAGTTCTGTACTCTTGATAAAATTACAAATATGAAAGGATCTAATACTGAAAAGTATATAATAAAAAGTTTAAACTCCTTATAAATTAAAAGTACAACACTGTATTTTAATATATTAAAGCGTATGCCCTATTGAAAGTTATAGAATATAAAATTTCTATATTTTAGATTTGTTTGTGTACTTTTTTAAGAGTATAGGATAAACAAAATTTAAAACTTTTTTATAAATCTTTTGATTATAGATTAAAGGAAATTATTTGAGTACAATTAGCCATTATTTTCAGAAAGAAAACTAGGGCTAGGCCACAATCTCAATTTAAACAATCATAAGACAGAAGTAACAGTAAAATTCATCATTTTATACCAATCATTCGATTCAAGTTCAGATATGTCTTACCTTTAATCGTGTACCAACATCAAAAATCACCTCTAACGTATAAAGTGGAACATGGCTTCTACTGAATCGAAGTAGCGCGTAGCCAGTAGAAGTCGACCCACATTTCCCCATTGCTGCAAGGCCATAATCATAAGCAATTCATGCACCTCAACGAGCTTATAGCTACTTGGGGCTGTCTGCATACGTAGATATATCTGTAATTTTACAAAACAGCCACTACCAATTCGCGTGTATTTTATCCAAGAATTGCCGCATTCGACGGAAACAGGAAATGATAAATTCCTGTCGGCTTATCTGAATTTGCAAATGTGACTTTTCTTTTTAAAATTTTGCAACGAACAAGTAGCAATCTACATTTGCTGACCATATTTAGAAAATAATAAAGTAATATTAAAAATAAAAAACTGTTATTTTTTAATATTTAAAAATTGTATTAAAACGTATTATTTATTTAAAATGTTAAACTTTTCAATGTTTTAGTAATATAATTAAGCAGAAAATATGGTAATAAGCATTTTTTAATTTTCATTTTTTCGCTTAGATTACATTAACTTTGTAACTGGGTTGAAAATCTCATTTTTTAAAAACTAATAATAGTAATTCTCAATAGCAGACTCTACTATAATTTAATCATAAATGCGTGGGCGCTCAATAACCATACACAGCAATTTCATATAGAAGTTGCAAAGATCGAGAGTTTTTACCTACTCTGATAATTCACATTGAATTCAGCGAGTGTATTTATAGACTGGCGATCTTTTGTACAGCAGTTTTGAGCCCATGAAAATTGCCTTTTCCTAGACGCCATCACGAGACATAAAGTGTTTTATACAAGCATATCCTGAAGAAAAGGAGAATCGATCCAAGAGGTTTGCAAGCAAGATCCTTTGAGTTAGATCCGTTTTTGACTGGAGTAAAGACAGAGAATATGAGGTACCATTAACAAGATAGTGATAAATTGAAAAGGACTATTCTTGAGATTGCCCTGAAGCCCAAAAATTCTTCCTTCGCAATAAAGCGGCGTATAAGCATAACTAGGATAAGCTTTTCTCTTCTCCTTGAACATAGGCGGATAAGAATTCTAATCCGTCTTAATAGTATAAGGGGTTCATTGATAGAGTATATGTTCAGTTTCTCGTTAAATGGACTAGTAATTAATTTACCACAAACTTTTATAGGCGCGAATTGTCTGAGCTACTCATTGAATTTTAATTTTTGAGCTTTACATAAGTCTCATTTTATTGTCAGATATTTACAAGCTCTTGCGTGTATACTTGATTATTTAAAATTGTACTTGTTCGGTTATAATGTAAGCTGGCGTATAAATTAAAACGATAGATTTATAATTAAATCTATTTATGATATAAAATTGTATTATAAGAATAAGAGTATAACATTAAGTTAATTGTTTAAATTTTTTTCATAATAAATAGTGATAAAACTTCTCTAGGAGTGGGTTTCTCTATAACTAGTATTTTTCTTAAAAGGTTTGTCTTCTATAGGCTTTCTCAACTCTATAGGAGAAATCTTGAACGAATACTAGAGGTTAATGAATTTTAGTTATAAAATAAGATCAATGTATGTTAGTTAAATTAGAATAAGTTTATATACGAGCACTACTATATAAGTTTATTACTCGTAGTACCGTGTATAGCGATGGTATACAATTACGATAGTATAAATATAGATTTCCTCTTAAAATTAAAAATACTAAATACTTATTTATTTTTCGAGAATGATAATACTAATAAGAGAGCAATAATTCAGCTCAAATTCATGACGAAACCAAAAGGATACAATGTAACCAGGGAGTCTAGCTATACCGCTGGATAGCTGAGAGAATTCTAAACCTTTTTCTTGCCGGTCGCGAAACTGTCAGAAGCCTCCCTGCGAAGATATATGCATTTAAAAAATAGTAAAAATCCGCCCCCCGTGATTGAAAAGCATGACCTCTTTTGCCGCAGCACAGCAAATAAGAATAAACGAAACAGTCAACGGGAGCGATGTGGGTGAAGTACTGATACCTTGCCGGGATTATCTCCAAGGCAAGAGCCTTTCAGCTTATATAATAGGAGGTTTCTAAAATAAGTAAAATAAGATTGAATTTTGATTTTAAGTGTTGAGTTTATTGAAACTTAGTAATGTCGAGTTACAGAAAATAAATGGTTCGTATTTGCGATTTTTAACAAGTGTGTATTACGGTTTACGCTCGGTACAATTTAATTATATTGCGATTTCATTATAATTCGTGTTACAATAATTCGTTACTTTGCAAATCGCTATCAAAGATGGAACAAGTAGAGTGCTAATAATAAAATAAATTATCCCTAACTTTAGGGTAGGAAAAGCCTAATTTAAACCTTTATTCGGCTATACGCTTCATCTAATAAGGATCGAAACAGAAGGTTGATATCCCTTATTAAATTAGTTTAATGGAAAGGATGTCTTCGATCAGCCCTTGTCTCAGAAGTACTACCGTCAAAGACAGTAGACGTCCGACGTCAGGAGTAACCGGGTGGTTGGACTAGGAATTAGTTAACCTCAGTCTCAGAAATACGACCATCTAAAATAGTGGACAGTTGACCTCAGACGTTAGGAGTAACCGCTTGCTTTAGAAAGCGCAAGCTAACGCTAAGTCGATACCAAAGTGTTGTAGCAGCAAAAGTTAGGAATAATAAGAAAATTTCTTTTTTTGACTAGCAACTTTTTATTGAGAAATAGTATCAGTCAAGTCACTCACACTCATCCAAAAGGTGATATCGCTGTCGCTGTGAGGTGACGTCGTCGTTGATCGTACGGATGTTGCTGCTGCTGCTGCTGATGTATCGTCGAGACGTCGGAGAGCGGATGTAGATAGTCCTGCGGAGAAGCAGTCAAGTCCACCGAGCTCTGTTGTCACTGATGCTGCGGAATGGCAAGTCTTCGTCCGGTGCGGACGTTGCTGCCGCTATTGCTAATGCACCGTCGACGTCCGAGAGCTGGGTACCTCGTAGGCTCGGTCTAAGGTTGCTCCTTACTCTGTCCTGAGGATGTCGTCACACCGATTCGGGACTCGGTTGAAGGGTATCCGCAGCTATATCTAGGCGTAGAATACCGTCGGCCTTCACGAACTATAGCGATCTGCTCATTTCGGTCAATATCCGCATAGCTGCGCGGCTATAGAACTCTCCCTTCTCTCGAAAAATCGTTTATTCTTGCTATTTTTGAAGCTCATTCCATGGCACTGTATTAAAAATATATTTCTATCTCATACATTCGCTATATCCGTAACTTATGCATATCCTCAAAAACAAAAGATGTATACTGAAGCATTCAATCACGCACAAATATACAAGTAGGTATATACACACTCGCTATTTATGAATTTCTAAGATACTAATATACACAATAAATAATTAACACGTTTAGTTTACTCAATTTACCTTCGCTTTTTATCGTTAGAGGTCAAGTGTAGTTAAATAAAACTACAATTTTTTTTGTTATTTTACAAGTGTTGTGCAAATAACATATAGTTAACTTCTTTTTACGTTTATTTTTCATCGACATGATTGGTAGTCAATTTATAATATGGTCTTAGATCTATGCGATTATGCTTCCCAACTATTTTATGAGGGCAGTCGATTTCACCTAATTCTACTGCGTTAGCGTTAAAGCAACAAGTTACACGGAACGGCCCGTAATATGAAAAAATTTAGATATTTTACGATTTATGGAACTAGATGGTTTAGGAACTCGAAGAAGTACCAAGTCATTCTGTTTTATTTTGTGTTTTATTGGTATCTGAATGATAAATTCACGTGATAAAACTGAATCCTCATCGGGAAATTTAACAATAGATCGAATTTTGTCTATAGGCGAGTCCCCAAAATACAAGTGATAAGGTATAAATTTCGTAACAGAGTGTGTGAAATTTAATCAGTTAGTTATTTGTTTTATATATCGTGCCCAAGATGTGATTAGAGTGCTACAATAAGTTCGAAAAAAGTGACCTATTTCGCGTATCACTCTTTCCGACGAATTAGCTTGCGGGTGGCGGATAGAACAATGTACGGCATTTATGTTAGATTCCTTTAAGAAATTGCACCAAACGGACGACAAAAATTGTGTTTCATGATCACTTAAAATCCTATGTGGTTTTTTTATACGCCCGAAGTATTCGAACAGTTGGTTTACACAAGCGCATGCGGTAGCTTTCTTGAGCGAATATAGTGTAACAAGTCTCGAGAACACATCGAGTAATACAATTAGATACTCGACCCGGCCTGTTGAACGCTGCAGCTGGCCGTAAAAATCTACAGCGACTAATTCATTCGATTCTTTAGCTGAAACTTCAAGATATCGCACCATTATTGTCCTGTTCATAGGTTTTACAGGTTGACAAAGTTCACAAGAGAAGACTATCTTTATTATTCGTTTTCTCATGCTCGTACACCAAAATTTTTTTTTATCTTGCAAAGCGTTTTAAATATTCCCATATGAGCAATTTTATTACAAATTTCAATGATTAATTGATCTCTTATTTGAGATGGTATAACTATTTTCCACCCTGTATCTTTATAAGGCTTGTGAAATAAGACATTGTTCACTAATTGATAATTTTCCCGGAAATTGTTCATAGTTTCATTTCTTATTGTCAATAACTTTTCATCATTTTTCTGTAATTTTTTATATCTATGAATTCAGGGAACTATGCATAGCGGAAATAAAATGTAACGAACACATGATATTTTTATTTACACCTATCGTCGATTCATTATGGTAGTTAATTTGATCGTTATCTAATCAACTAAAATAATCTGCGATTAGATTATCTTTACCTTTGCAGTATCCAATTTTAAATGAAAATAGAGCTAGTATTAAAGACCATCGGATCAATCGAGCAGTATAATAGGGCGTTTTTAATAAAAATAGTAACGCATGGTGATCAATAATTAGTTTGAAAATACGTCCTAGTAAATATGTTTTTAATTTAATTACTGCATATACTATGGTAAGCAACTCAAGTTCTGTAGCGTTATAATTTCTTTCGGACTGGTGACACAACTGGAAATTAGCGAAATAATCAAAATTTTACCGTTATCATCGAGTTGATACAATACAGCACTTATACCTTGCTTACTGGTATCCGTTTGTAAACAGAATGGCTGATTCCGACAATAATGACTAAGAAGTACGTACTGAGATAATTCCTGTTTAATTTTCGCAAATGCGATATCATGGTTCTCGTACCATCGAAATATACTTTTGCTACTCAATAATTGTCTGAAGGCATCTATGAATTTAGAATACTGATTATAAAATCACCGACAGTATGTACATTATTATTATTTTATTGGAGTTGAGGCTTAAGCAGGCCTCCAGACGCATGGGTAATCCCTTGGCATCCCTCGTGTACGTTTAACAACCCTGGTGAATCAGTCCGGTCGCCTCCCAAAGGGATAGTATGTTGGGGGTGTGCCTTGCGCCTATCTCTTCAACCTCCAGGAAGGGTACACCAAAGGATAGTTGCCTCTTCCCAGATAAGACGGGGCAGCTACAAAGTGTATGCCCAGCGGTTTCAATTTCCTCGTAGCAGAACCTACAGAAAGAGTCTGTTATCAAGCCCATTCTTCACTTGTGTACTTTTAGACTATCGTGTCCTGTCACTATCTCCACCAGTAGCCTAGCCTTGATTTTATTTAGTCGAACTATGCGTTCAGATCATTCATTAGCATTAGTTGCTGTAAGGAAGGTCTTTGTATGAACACACGTGTCTTACTTTGTTCCATGTACCGTCTGTCATTTCCTCTAACTATCGCCTAAACTCTTCTTTGATTAGACTTTGGTCGAGGCCGACGACCGTGTCTGGTCCAATGAACCTACTTCTGGCTCCCATTTTTGCAAGGTCATTCGCTATCATTTCCCTTAATACCACAGTGTCCAGGAATTTAGATGAGGGTGATCTTACTTGTTTCGGCTAGTTTGTTTAGAGATTGATAGCATCCCCAAACCAACCTAGATCTGGTCGTAAAACTGTCTAGTGCCTGTAGGGCAAACTTGGTGTCTGAGCAGATGCATACTCGAGGACCACAGGGCGCATCGTTCGCCAATTCTGCAGCTCAGTTTATAGCTATCTATTCAGACTGTTTCACTGTCGTGCACGTTCCCAAAGGCAGTATAGTACCCTTGCCATTTAGCCTACAATACACTCGAGCTCCAGTGGCACTCCTATTTTTAGATCCATCCGTGTACAAGATGTAACCATCTTTAAGAATATGCCTCTTTTTTGCGTCCCATTCCTTGCAAGGTGAGATTCTGATTCTATACTTTCTGTCAAAGAGGAAATAGATATTCATGGCATCAAGGCACATCCGAAGAGTGGCCTTTTCATCCAATCCCCTGAGAAGCTTATCTAGCCCCTCCATTCTTCCTTCATTTAACATGTTTGTGACTCTCTGTAGGGTCATCTTAAATGGTTTGATATCCAGAAGTAAACCCAGCGTCGTAGTAGATGTCCTAATTACGCCCGAGATGCTTCTTAAGATAACGCCTCTTAACCTTTCTAAAAGCAGTTTGGTCGTCGAAATTTCGGTCCTTGGCCATCAAACTACCGACCCCTAGGTCAGTCTGGGTTTAACTACAGCCTCGTAGATCCATTTCATGGCCTCCGGTCTCAGTCCCCAGTTCCTGGCCACAGCTCTTTTCAGTTGCCATAGGTTGGCTGTGTTTTTCTCGGTAACATATTCTAGATGTTGCCTCCAAGACAATTTACTATCCAGAATAACTGTCCAGTAAATAAAACATAAAAATAGAATCTCTTTGCAACAAAATAGCGTTTCATCTAATCTAAAATTAAGACCCACGCTTTGTATTACTTCAAAAAATTTTCTTAAATGAATTAAATGCTCTTTTAACGCTCTAAATTTAATTATTCCGTCGTCAACATAAAGTAGTAGAAAATCACAAGATTCTGTATTACTAAAGATTTTTCTCAATATGCGAATAAAGGTACTACCAGAAGTCTTTACTGCAAAAGGGACTCTAAGAAAAACTTTCTCTATCTATCGTAAAGGTCATATATTTGCGTGCCTCCTTATGTAATAACAGCTAATGGTATCCTTGTGTTAAATCTGTACTGATGAAAAATTTAATTCCTTTATGACTTTGAATAATCTCGTCGACTAACGGCGGTGCTTCATTATTCAACTCAATATATTTATTCAAAATTCGAGCATCTAGATAGATGCGAACTTTTTTTTTAGGCACTACATGTATTGGATTACGGAATGGATTGCTTCCTCTTACTATTATACCGTCTTCGATTAAGCGGTCAATTTCTTCTCAAATAGCCAGTTTATAACAAAAGGAATTGGATAGTATTTATTAATAACATGATTTTCACTTATTAATTTAAATTTGTAATCGAAACCTTTAAAGCATCATGGTTTATTTGAAAAAATATTTTTATTTTCATTAATTAAATTGAACAATTCGCGTTTTCCACACTCATTTATTAATGTTATATTATTGACCTTGTTTTTAACTAATTCTTCAAAATCTGCAGTGCAGTGAGTATAAAAGCAGT
Organism: Sycophaga agraensis; assembly: GCA_018906755.1. NCBI lineage: Eukaryota > Metazoa > Arthropoda > Insecta > Hymenoptera > Pteromalidae > Sycophaga > Sycophaga agraensis. The sequence continues at coordinate 104,748 of JACCIE010000121.1, read as the reverse complement.
TGCTATCCCCCACTTCAACAAATTAATCGCCTTTATCCAATAAAATATATAGTTGATGGGCGGGAAGCTCCTTACTAATACTACGATGTGAAAAATTTATAGTATTAATCATTTCAATTCTGCCGTACGATTTAGGCAGTAACTCGCAAAAATTCACGTAAAGTTCATTAATAATAAAATCACCTATCGCTATCCTTCGACTTTGACCATCAACTATTATACCATTTTGTAAAATACAATTAATACCCAGTATTATATTAAAAGCGAGATTTGTAACCTTAAGTAAAACTTCGACGATTTTCTGCTCGCAAAAATGTAGCTCAATTGAAATTTGTTTTTTAATTCGACAGGACTGTTTTGCGAAAGCGTCTATTAAAATCATATTTGTTATAGGTAAAATTTTTACGTTCTCATTATGTTTAATTTTCTCAAATGTCGTTTGATTTATGCATGTAGTATTATTTCTGCTATGAATTAAACTTTCGCATTTAAGATTTCATAATGATAATAATACTCGCTGACATCGCGGTTGCGTAGTTTCGAGATTTTTTATTAATTGTATCCCTCGCGATGTCAAAGGCTAGGTCCTGCATATTTATAATACAGTTCGAAAGGGACCTTTTATTTTCGAACTGATCAGCCGTTTTCCAATATATTTTCGACTAAAATATCATTATGATGTATATCGGCTTCTACAATACTTTCATTATTAGTACGAATTATTTTATCTATGTTTACATTTGCAACATTTTTTAAATTACGCTCATTTAAATTATTTTCATTTCTAAATTCGGGTTGTTTTCTATTGAAATCGTGTCTTTGATCATCGCCTCTATATAATCGACAATTTTAATACCGCGGCTGGAGGATTGGCGGCCGGCTTACGGCCCGACTCCGAGGACCTCCCTCGCCCTTCTAGCGGTCCACGGGGGTTCGACGTTCTTTTGTTGACAATTTTGGCAGTCGACAAATCGACACGCGTCTAAGTCTGGAGGGCGGGACCAGGCCTGCTGCTTACTTTGCTGCCCCTATAGCTCCGCCCTGCTCTCTCCCATTGACTATTTTTTAAACACCTGTATCTTCACGGGGGTGTATCTGATACTTTCGCGACCGCAAAAAAAATGTGTAAAATTGCCTCAGCTATCACGTGATACAGCTGGAGACAAGGAGTTAAAAGACACCTTGTATAATTGGCGATGGGCTAGACGTTCAAACACTTTTGAAACTTTAAGGAGTTTCGCAATGGGTCGACTATCTGAGGGATTGAGTCGTTGTTTGCCGTTAGGAACCAGAAGAAGCAAATTTTTTTCTAAAAGTTTGGAAATACCAGATGTACCGGTATGAAGTGAGCGTTTTCTGTGAAAATAAAACACTGATTTTAAAGAGAAAGTAGAAAACATTATATTCAAAGAATTGGCCATTATTTTCTCCACATTTTGGCCACCTTTCAAATATTTTGTTGATACAAGCCAATAGAATTGTTTGTTTTTTGAAGGAAATCAATCAGATGCCCAATTTTCGACTTCCCCATAGGAACTAAAGTGCTGCTTAGACAATGCGTGTCCCATCAATAAAAACAAATGACAGTCGGAAGGAGCCAAGTCTGATGAATACGACAGGTGGGGTAACTGCTTCCAGCGAAATGCTTTGAGTACATTGTCACGGAGCAACATTACCCTGCTGTCTTCTGGTCGTTTTTCGATCAATGTATGATTCAAGTTAATTATTCGATGTCAGTAGTGATCAATATTAACTGTTTCACCAGGTTTTAATAACCCGTAATACACCAAGCCACTCTGATCCTACCAAACACAGCATTGTCTTCTTGCCGAATCGATCTGATTTTGCTGTCGATGTTGAAGGTTGTCCCGAATTAACCCATGATTTTTTTCATTACGAAATCTTGAAATAGTTCGATTTTTCATCTTCAGTAACAATTCGATGCAAAATTGATTTTCTTTTGCATCTTAGAAAAAGAATTTCACAAGTATTTTTTCGGCCTGTTTTCCATCTGCCTTTGATTCAATTTATGTGGCACCCATTTTCCACACTTTTCGATTTTACCCATAGCTTTTAAACAGTCAAAAATTCTTTGTTGTACAACATTTAACGTGTGTGCCATTTGCTTTTGACTCAAAGTATCGTCTTTATCCAATATCGTTTGCAATTCGACGTCGTCGCACTTTTTTGGTGGTCTTCCACGTTTTTTATTTTTCACATCAAAATTATTATTTCTAAAACGTTGAAACTATCTTTTGCATGTTGCTTTTGATAGAATATAATCACCATAAACCTCGAAAGGCATTCAATGTGACTCTGCAGCACTTTTTTTCAAAGGAAAACAAAAAATTAATGCTTTCCGCAAATCATAATTTTCTGGTACGAAATTCGACATTTTTAATACGATGAAAAAATAATATGATGTTGTTTGTTTAATGACTTAATGTATACTAATTATGCTTGACAAATGTTATTACAACCGAATAAAAAAAATTATGGCTCGTTCACTACAAATGTTTGCTATCAAGACATTTGTATCTTGACGCTCTCTCCATACCGGTATACCTTGTATACATACTCCTAGTGAGTGATTAATGATTCTCGTTATAAAAGTTACAAGTCAAAAATAGCAAAGTTTTGCAGTTTTAAGAAGATACCATCAGCACTTGTAGTTTTTGAGGACTTAGCAAGAGCTCCTGGATAACGTCATTTGAAGATATAGGGGTGAAGTCAAATAAGAAGTAAGATGTTGAAGGCAGAGAATGAGTAGCGATTAAGACTGAAAGAGTATGTGATGTGAGAGAATCGGTAAAACTATTGACTTCAGGGTAGTGTTTATTAAGCTGATTTGAGATAAGCATTAAGAGGGGTGAAGGGTATGAAGCTTTAGAAATACCCATTTTACAGAGCCAAAGGGTAGCGCGCCAAAGGTACAAGAATCTGGATTGTGGATTGTGGGAAAGTAGACTCGCAGTCGCTTGCAACGATAAAGGATTTTTTCATCCTTTCATTTTTTGGTAATCGAGCAATAATAATTATCTAATTAAAAAAATAAAATTAGCATTGGTATATATACACATTAAACAAATATATAACAAATACATTTTATTCAACAAATTAAACTCTTTTACCTTCATTTTTCAACATTAACCGTTAATTAATTATTTGAATTGGATATACTGAATTATTACTTTATAACGGAAAATTTATGCAACCATTTATATATCGAAAATGCACGTACTAACTTATTTGACTCATAGTTACATAAAAAATATATATAAGATATAAATCAAATTCATGTAAATTACTTAAAGTAATTTAACAATATTTGATCGAATTTGACTTTATGCAGTTCCCTGTCAATAACTGGTGCATAAATAGATTTTAATGCTTATGTCGATGTATTGAAAATAAAAAACACTTTTATTTCAACGTGATTTATCTTTCTTCGGTAACATTCTATTTTTATTTTAAAAACATGTTTACTATATTCCTAAGGAATTATATAACAAAAATTTAGAAAAATCCATAGTTTTGAGAATCCTCTTCTAATCAATGCATGTTACTTTTCCTGGTATGCGAGGAAAGTTAAAATCTCTTACGAGTTGGTAAGAAACTTTATATTCGTCGAAAATTAACGCAATTTGTGAGTTGTGCCGAGTGAACAGAGACCAAGGAAGAGACAAAATTGGTGAGGTAAAAACATCAGTCTAAGTAGTAGATAAAGGAAACTGGTTTACCTGGACGCGGCCCATAGGCGGCGAGACAACAAGGAAGATCCTCATGGTGGCCTTGAGGAAGTCATCCTGGTGACTCTGGGCTGTCTCAGGAGCGAGGCCCTGCTCATTGATGTTGCCTGCGCTACTCTGAGTGGGCTTGCGTTTGACCTTGCGGCGGATGCTGCCGACTAGCCGTCGCCAATCCTGGGCAGTCGGTGCCGAGGCGGCGCCCTGGAGACTCTGGGCTGACTGGCCATCGGGGCCGAGACTGCCCTGGGCCGGCGAGGCCGAGGTCGGGCTAAGCTCCCGACTGGCCCGAAGGCTGAGGCAGCCCCCGCGGCTCACCGGGGCACCGCCCGGAGAGGCTGACACCGTGGTCGTGGGGGCGTGGCGCGGGTCTCCGAGGCCGTTGCTCCCACCGCTGAGACGACGCACCAGGCTGCGCAAAGTAGCCTTGCGCGCGGACAGCGAGGTCCTAACCGTGGGCGCGTCCGGCACTGCCGTCCGCCAAGGTTCCACCCTTCCGGCCTGTCGACGACTCGGAGCTCAGGGCCGACGCGTCATCTGCGCGTAGGAATCGCGCCTCCGGCACCTCTGGCCGTTGCTATCCCAGCCGCTGCCTTTGCATAGCCCCACGTGGCGTCGAGGACGTACGCCGCACCCAGGACACTGGGTCAAGGCTGCGCGGAGACAAAACGCCCCCCCGCGGGGAGGGGGCCCCGATGTGCTCAGGGATCGATCGCCCCCGCCGCTCCCGCTGAGAGCCTGGCCGAACAAACTGCGGGGCTGTCTCTGCTCTCCACTTCCGGCCGATGGCCGCCGATCTTTCTACCGGCGTTTGCCGCACGCCTTACATCTCGCTCGTTTCTCTTCGTCGGCGCCTCCTAGTTCATCCCTCGCACATGGCCTCGCCCTGGAAGTGGTACACCTTCTATGCGACGATACGCATTCATGGAGTGCTTAGTGCATAGCAGTCTCGCGTGCTCGGTATCTGTGCACAAAGTGAAAGTTACGTGAAATGAATTAGTACTTGAATGCCGATGACAAACTCTGCTTATAGTTTCTGTGCAGATTTTATGGAGAACCATGAAACGATGAACCATGAATGAAATTCTACATTATATTGAATCAGATGCTACATACCTACCATTTATTTTGATCAATTTTTCAAAGCACGCATCAGTTTAGAAATATTTTTTATTCTGTGTTAAAAAAATCTAAATTATAATTTCCATTGCTTCCTTTAAATGAATCCGTAATACCCGTTACTAGGGTAATCAATTGAAGCTTTGTCAAAGGAAACAGTTCACTAGTTCTGCTAACATTGCATTAACAAAATTGTGATTCGATTCGATAAACGAGACACTAAGCACACAATACAATAGTCAGTATTCGTCTCAATATCTCTATTCTATCGTCTCAAATCTCAATTGTTACATTCAAACTTCTGTTGTTATTTGTAATAAAAATAAAATGATGATGTGTCTTTGATTTCAAAACAATTAAAATTGTAAAAGTTTTAATAGTAAGAGCACATCTTATATCAACAGTAAATTAGTAATTAAATACAGTAAAAAACAGTCATTTCAGAAATAATACTTAGTATAATTTAAATTTTAGGGTATTGCTTTATAAAACAATGAATTGATAAATAGAAAAACATTATATTCTTAATATGTTAGTCGAATAATACATAGTACGATGAGCAACAATATTATGCGATAACTACCGCGCCGTATTGGTACAATCTCCTCGACGCTTGTTTTTTTTTAGTAACAGTATTTGCCTGCCTCGCCGACGCGATCAGTTCCTTTGACAGTGCCGGCGATCATCAAAGAGACTGGCATTGGAGTTTAAGCTATCAGAATCGATTATATCATTTTTTAAGGTGCGTTTACGAATGTGTCATCAATTAACAGATCACCAGATCAATAATATTACTTTAAAAGAGTCTCATAAACTGCATCTTTCTTATAAAGAAGAAAATGCAAGATGGTTCTGACATTGTATTGGATTTGTACGTATTGTATAATGTCCAACAGATAAAGGCAGATGTGAATAAATCAGTATTAGTAACGTTTGCTTATGTAAATAAGCAAATCAAATCGTGTATAGCATATCATGTATTATCGTGTATTATGTATTATATAATCATGTATTATGTAGGAGTAACAATACCTGCACATCTAAATTCTGAGCAAATCGAAAGCACTCTCGTATGAACTAAAGTTGTCATTCCTGCTCAGATTATAAAAACTTTTAACATTTATCCATGTTGATGTTCTTCGGTATATTTTTAAAAGCAAAATTAATTTTATATTATAATCTATTCTTTTAATAATAAAATGAAAATATTTAGAAATGATTGTTTCATTTGATTAGTAATTTATTGTAACTAAGAAGTAAACTGTTATCCGATTAGCATGATATTACTTATCTATAAGATATAACAAATTTTTTAACCGCTAATATCTTTAGTTTTATAACACTGTAGGCAAACTTTGATTTTTCGATCAGACATCTGTTTAATTGCATGAATGTGCAGCTCCCATTAAGGCAATCCAAAACCGCTATTATATTACGTCCATTGTGTTCCTTTAACTTTTTTCCCTTAAGGATATATTTCATTTCGTTCACTATTCCTTTCTGCTCATTATTGTACAAAGGATAAATGACTTTTGAAAGCCTGAATCAAATTCTTATAATAGGTAAAGAGTAATCGTATTACACTCCATATTTTTACAACCAATATACATTGATTGAAAAATCAGTAAAAAACCTATTTTGTGGATTGCAATCATTAAACTAAAAAATATACGTGTTTATACATAATTTAAGAAACAAAATTAACTTCCGACAGTCAGCATTAAACAATGTATCATAAAACCATCGCAAAACCATATTTTAGTCATTTTTGCTAATAATGTTTTTTAATAGACCATTTACATGGTTCAACTAAAAATATACTGTATAGATAATATTTCCGCCTTCTAAAGGTTAATATTAGATATAATAATATAAATATCTCTGGTATTGATTAAAGAGTAGTTTTACTGTACCATTTTACAATACTTTTAGCTTAATTTTTAATTTCTTTTTTAAATATCATTAATACTAATCTTGTTAATGATGTATATTAATTCTCCGTTTGTATTGCAAATATCTGTAAGAGAAAATGTTTTGCAACTGAAAGTATTAATTTTTTTATTGGAATACACAATATAAAGTATAGTTGCATTAGACGTACTAGACGTATTAGACGTATTAGAAGTCGGGCTAATTTAACTTTGATTAATTGTTTGAATTTTAACTTTGCTGTAGACTTTCATTTCTATAAGTGCTTAAATTCCAGCTATTTGTCGTAATTACAAAAAGTAACTGTGTTCGCGCGCGCGTGTGTATGTGTGTCACAATCTTACAGCTGGATTTTATTAAATTAATCCCCATGACGAATTCATCGTTACTCTCGAATAAATTTTATCAAGAAATAATCAATTTATCAAGAAACTATTCCTCTCGAGTGGAAAGTTGAAAATCAAAAATGTTCGCTTGTATGAAAAGGGTATGCAGCTTGGAATTTTCGCTTGGAGGGATTCCGTTCACGTGTATCTGAAACGCTGACTCGGACAGGAATGACTAACACAAAGTGGAATTTAAGAATTTCTATTATGTTGCCTTCTTTGCGTGTCTACTCAAATAATGTTTGAGTGACACTTTTGGTTTTATATGCTTTCTTCGAGGAATCTGCTATTAGCAGTATGATATGTTAAGGGCCTGATAGATAGGTGCACGATAAACCTCTTAAGAAATAGTGGAAATTTTCAGATAATATTGAAGTAAAACAAGATTAAATCTTATGAATTAACTTAATAATATACTTCGGAAATGTTGAAATTAGAGAAATGGAGAAAATAAATTTAAAATAGTTAAATAGATAACAAAAGGATCTTAAAAAGGAATACATTTTTCAAATTGTATCTTAAAATATAATTATTGAGCCATTACTTGTGTTCAATATCAATTGTTAATCTTAGAATACTTGTAAGTAATATTATGATAATTTATTATACAGATTAAAAAGTATAACAACAATATTGTATATTGTAAGTTCTTATGTTATCCAAAATTTTAATAGAACTGTGGCATAGCTAACTGTAGTAATTATATACTGACCTTAGCCCCTTAAATCTATTGATATAAAATATTAATACTTTATTGCACAACCAAATTCGCAGTTGTTTTTACTTAGTTCAAGGAATGGATATAATATTAGAAAATATATCTGTATCTTGCCTTAGAATTCACGGTAATTCTTTACATACTATAACTATCCTACAGTTATCAATATTCAATGTTAAATATAATATTTGTAAATATGTAAATAATATTTTTATTTACGACCCCTTTTGGGTTGTAAAACAGCATCGAATAATTTTTAACACATGAGTGTTATATTATATTTATTTTGTTATTCCTACTTCTATCTTCATTTTTCCTTGTACATTGGTGAGATGTATACTTAGTACACAAGCGATATAATTTTTACACAATAATTGTGAAAATAATCATTATCATAAGTAAGTCATTATACGAGTATAATCGTTACAAATATATCTATTCCATGTATCTTCCGTCATGTATTAATTCACTTTCTTACAGAAACAATTTGTTTAATGAATTAATTTTATAAAAACATTCTAAAGCTCTTGAACGGCTATCCAAAAAACGACGTAAACCTTACTCAAACTTTAATATTAAATATCAAAAATTCCTTATAATTACAATACTCTAAAAATGAAAGTGACTTATTTCCGAACTTATTTCATATTAGTTTTTATAATTCTTGAGAAAGAAACTATGTGCAGATTTGGAAAGTATACAAACAGTTTTCTACGGCAATGTTATTGATTACTCTGTAAAACTGATAAATCATTCAATGAACGCTTATCCATTTGATTTGAACTATTTTCACTCAGTCATTCACGTGGCACAATGAAAGCAACCGCTATAAATCTTCGTAGTCTCTGCCCATTATACAGAAAGTTGGATACAAAGTGTACATCATTATAAAAGTTTAATGGAGTTTTACGAGTGTAATCACGAAATATAGCTTTCTTGTAAAAAGAATACAATTCATTTATCAATATTAAACATTTCTTTTTAAAGCTAATAAACAGTTGCTTTTAAGTAGCAATACTTGCAATTTATGTAACGCATGAAAGAAATATTAGTACTGCAATTACAAAAGTGATCAGGTTCAGTGAAAAAGTCCATAGATTTTAAACCTATAAAGCATTCACATAAGCAAATACATAAAAAATGTTGGAAAGACTACCGAGTGAAAGCAGTCTCAAAGTGTAATATATATGATCAAAGCATTCATAGTTTCTTAAAATTTTGTTTAAACAATAAAAATTAAAATGTCTTATCTCCTCCTTAATTAAAGTTAATTTGAATTTGTCTATTTTAGTGTCAGAACTTATTGTTAGATTAAATATTTATGTACATATTGAATTAACTGAGCTTTATATCTCATTGTATTAATAACAAATTTAAATAAAAAATCAGCGTAACTTATATAGAATGCAATCATAGATTAATGAATCTCATGATCGTATCTTTTATCCGTACTAAAGCCATATTGAATTTGAGAAGAAGATGTTGCAAGATAAGCGCCACATGTACGTTTATTTAAGATTATTATCAGTTTCGTAGAGTAGTGGTATTTAATAAGGAATAACTAAATTCCTGCCGACTTCATAGTAACTATGAGAATTAATGCTTGGATTCTGACGACATTGGTATACTTTTGGACTTAGATAAAAATTTTGAGCTAAATCGTTAAAGAGATGAAGAACGAAGAAAAAGATATGCATTTAATTTAAAGGTTTATGCAAGACTATAAATTTTGTTCCAATTCAGAAAAAAATCATTTTAATAAAAAAGGAAAAGAATAGATTAAATATGTAAGAAATTTTAAATATTTAACTATACAATTTTAGAGACTATGATAATTGTAATAAGATTACTAAATTATTTTACTGAATACTTAATGAATTATTTTAAAACGTAAATTATTAGAAAAATATTTTTTTGCATTTTATTTTATTTAATATCAAGAAAAAGACTCGAATCATGTATTTAATCGTGAGAAATAATTTCTAGAATTTTCATTAATAGGAAACATGGTTCCGTCAACGATATAGAAAATATATTATTTGAAGAATCGTGGGTACTAATAATATGAGATTCAACGACAATAATGAGAATTGACACATAATTACGACATAATCTTTGGTAAAACTACGTTACAATAGTTTATGAAAACCAATGACAAATTTCTTAAACTCTGTAACATCTAAAATGAAAATTAACTGCGCTCGTAGTCCCTCTCAAATAGAAACTCGTGCATTCTGGCGAACTCGAAATTACACAGCAAGGCAATAACAAGCAAAATACAACCGACCATACGATGGTGAAGCAACCTCGTCAAGTTTTCGTACTCGATAGAGTCTAAAAGTATTATTAAAGAAAGCTTATTTTACGGTTTTACTTGGAAAAAAAGACGGAAGTCGAGCATCCAACAAAGGAAAGCGATTCGCTCTCGCACGATACTCTGATTACTAGCACGCGAGTGCTGAAGCAGTGCGCAGGCTTGTGCAGGGAACGTATTTCGCGGTGTGCGCACATCGGGCATGTGTATTTTAAATAAAAAGTAACCGTCGAGTCAGCGAGACCCTGTAGGCATATTTTATCGATACTCTATTCTATGATCGCACCTATAGAATCATTGTCGCTCTGCTTTCACATTTCGGCTAATATCTAAGTGCATTGGAGCCGCCTAACTCGTTGACCCTATTGATAAACTGCTTCGTAAACTCGAGCATTTTATGAGTGCGAATGGTGATGATCAAACAAAGAAAGGTCGAGGTAATCAGCCGCTTCACTTCTTCGTCGCGCTCTATTCTCCGGGGGTGATTTGGATTGATAGAAACGAAGGGGCGCAGGGTACGCTCGCCAAACCATTAGCGAGGCGAACAACTACGATCGATGCGTCCTTTTAACGAACAGGCGCTCCTTGCCTTAGTCGCGATTTTTTCTTGGGCTCCCAAGAGCATGAATTAGCGAGGGCTTGGCTTGATCTCGGTTGTCAGTCGATTAATTACGGATGGCTTAATGGCCCAGAGCGAGCGTAAAACGGTCGGAAGTATCCTCCTAGATAGTCTAGGAGCTATTTTCACATTTCCTCTATTATTATTCCACGGTTAATTTAAATTTTATTATTATTACAGCTAGCGCGTTAATTCTTTATACTACATTAATTACAATATTTTTACACTATATAACATAAGTTTTCTATTACATTACATGCACAATATTTTATATAATACAAATTTAATGCTTTTATTTATATTTTAAATTTTTAATGTAACTTATCAAGTTATTTTCGCCAACTTTTTTTTTAATTCGCAGCATGTTTTGATTTGCATTAGTAATTTTTAAGGACATTCACTTATTATACTTTCAACATTCGTAACAAAGAATGTGTTGCTATTAAATCTTTGGATATTTTTAATGAAAAATATAATAAAATATGTAGTTGAGCGAAACCTATACAAATTGTTTATAAAGCTTAAAGTGTGCAAATAAAATTACATAAAGATACAGATGATGACTTTGATTAATTATTAGTTAAATACTATATATAATACAAACTATAATACAATACAATCTATATAAATACTATGTACTCACTTAATATATTGTGTTTAAAAAATTGAATTATTTTTTTGAATAAAATAATGAAAAATATAGTTAAATAAGACCTAATAAAAGACTTTAGACTCGCTCTCAAATATTAATTTTTTAAATCTCTACCTGAGCGTAGAGTAGCTTGAACCGCTCAATCGATTTTCAAACTTTACAGTTAAAATTATATTCTTATGCAAAATTTCAAATAAAGTTTTTAAATACAGGTGATTCTTAGGCAAATGTTTACAGAGTAGATAAGAATCAAGATGATGGACTCGTAAACCACAAATTCGTCAGTCACTTAAATGAATCATAGCCCCTTAAAATTAATAAAAAAACACAGAAACTTAATAAAAGAACAAAAGATCTTTCCTTTTCGAAATGATCTTCGCGAACAAATCGCCTTTTTTGTTTGGGACGAACAATTAAGATTTTGCTGTAATTAAATAATTAAATGTAATGTACACGGAAAAAGCAACGAACAATTGAAGTGAGAAATTTTGTTAACTATTTATAAATTTTTAACAATAATATTATAGAAAAAGGCAAAGAAATTTTAGCAATTTTTCCTTTTTTTAATTGGACTGAAATAATTTTATCAGGATTGGCACGGAATCCCTTTGAAAACAGCTTTCCAAAGGGGACAATAAGGGTATATGAACGATCGATTGTAAGATTCGTATCTTTTTATGGGAGCATAATCAATTTCCTCTTATTTCAGTTATTTTAGTATCTGTTTAGAATTTGCATATGGAGATGTCTGCTACATCATATTTTATTTAATTGCGTTCAAATTTAATAATTCAATCTCATGAATGTATAAATCCATTTTATAATTAAAGACGCTATTTGGATAACGTTATTGAAGTTTCAATCAAATCACATTGGATTAAATTATTTATCACGAAAATTGATAGCATTACATGAGATAAACGCTAATACATCTATTTACTACTTTTACAGCTGTGTTCGTTTAATTTGAACTCGTGTGCTTTATGTAATAGGTTTCCTAAATATTTCAAGAGAAGACGACATTTAGTGTCGATTTCATTTCTAAATAGCATATACAAGCATGTACAAGTATTTCTACGAATGCAGTAAGAAACTACCCTAACTTTCAATAAAAAATAAGGGTATATCGTTCTATACTTTCGTATCTCAAAACTTTCATTTCCGAAGTGCATTTTAATCTCTATCAATCGAAGCGAAAGTAATCAAGAAAAATAGCCGCACCTTGCAATATGCGAAATCCATCATAACATGAAAAGCTATAAGTATAAGGTATAGTGTTCACAGGCAACCGTTTTCAAGTTATTCTAATGCATGCTCGGCAAATCCCGCCTTCGTATCCTTATGTTGGATTCGAGCGCTTTAATACTCGACGACATTCTAAAGATTCCCTGCTACGAACGACTAGCGCTGAGATTCGTGGAAGTGTGCTCAAAATTTTTTCCTAAATGCGACGACCGTAAAACCCACGTAAGACCAAACTTCTCGGAATATTTTCCACACTTTACACTCTACCTTTGAACGTTAAATTTTCATTTGTGGTTTTATTATTTTTCATTCTTTTATTCGTATACTTGCTATAAAATAGTGATTGAGAAAATTTTCCAATTGGAAAAGTTCCACTATAAGATCCGATCGTCTTTTCATAATTGTTTCAGTATTTACGTATAGATTTGTACTATTCTATTTGTTAAACATAAAACAAGCTAGTTCGTTATATCTTTAGAAAAGTAATAAGAAAATTATAATAAAAAGAATTTAAAAGTTTATTAATTGGCAAACTTTAAACTGGTCAACTTTTATTATTTGTTATGTTTCGTTGATATAAATCCGCATTTTAGTTTAAGAATGAAAACAAAAGTGCTGAACTAATAATAATAGGTATAAACAAACGGAATCACCAATTTCTATATTGATTGCAATTCAGAAGCACTTATTAACAAACTTTTATCCTGTAAATCTAAATGTACAACGTTATTGTGACAACTATTCTAATATAAAGCATAAAAAATGGAATGGAAGAAGCAAGGTAAGATAAAATAGTGATGATTTGTGAGTGAGTAGTAATGGGCTGCAGTTACAGTGTATGAAGAGCTGAAAGCTTTTATATTTTAGTTTGTGATTAATGAGAATTGACGTGATCTTCAAATAAAGTCATTCGATTAATCATACTTTTACAGATAGTCAGTCACCCACTCCAAAGTTTCATTGCTTCAATCTAATTATAGTATATTGTATGAATGAATGACCTTCGGAGAATTCAAAAAGTGGATCGCAAATTTTAGCACATCGCTTTTATGATTTCAGACAACAAAAATTAAAACGACATTAAACATTTCAAAGGGAGTATTTCTCTCAATACAAGAATCGATATAACAGGTACATTTATTAGATTATGCGACAGTTATTACTTATTTATATTCTGATAGAATAAATATAGATAGGTAAAGAATACTCATGAAAGTATGAATTATTAGTATAGTCGACAGTAATACATTTTTTATTTTTTTTAAATGACACAGTAGCCTATAAATAATGCACGTTTAATGAATAGAAATATTTTTCAGTTATTAAGGCCATATTACGCATGATTGTTTTTTGTAAAACCATGATAAAATTCTGAAAAATTATAATTTAATTAATATGTAATAATTTAGATATATTTATCAGAGTTATCCTACAAAAATTCTGCATAAATATACGTATTTAAAACCTTATTCTAACATAGAAAACGTATTTTAGGATGATAAATATCGCATTAAAAATTAATTTTTTATACTCACTGCAAAGAATAGTACTTCGTTTATAAAAAAAATATAGAAAATGGACTGATTTTGGTATCCTTTTTCTGAATCCATTTTCGGGCTGATCTGTTCTTCATTATTTTTATTTCACGTGATACTTATTTTTCGCTTGGTGGAAACTTTTTAAGCATTGGGAACATCAGCTAAGCTAGCTAACTTATGTGAAAATCGTTAAAAAGCAATATAACTTTTATCCGCATACAATCGTATTATTTAGGACCAATTTATAATTCTCTGTACAATTCAAAATATTATAAAATTATTACGAAAGATTTAACTTTGAAACTCTCTATTTAAATATATATTTTACAAGTGTGATGTTTACTTATTAAATAAGAGACCTTCACCACCGTTTGAGACAGCTGATGTTCATGGTTTTGCCTCAAACGTTCATCTTGGATTTCATACTATAAGTTCTGTTATTTTTTCTGTGAATATTTAACTATTAAATAGGCTTTTTAATTATTAAATTTTCTTTTCTTTGTAAATTAAATTAAAATTATTATTAAATAATTAATATTAAATAAAATAAATTTTTCTTTCTTTCTTATATTTTTTTATTTAACCATATAAAAAAATAATTAAAAAATTGTAATGAAATTCGTATACTATTTTATACTTATAAATTGTAAAATATGTTGGTATAATTCAAATACTCTCCATGATTCATAATATTCATTATTTACTGTGTGCAAAATTAAAATTAGACTATCTTTAATACTATTTTTGACATATCTACTATTCATTTGCTTAGGTGCTATTATTATATCATATTTTACTGCTAAGTATACAGTGAGATATTAGAACTTTAGTGTTGTGAACATTAATCTTAGCTTTAATAATACAAACATCTTTATTTAAAAAATGTAATTTCTCTTTCTAGCTATTAAATTTTAAAATATACATTTCTTTTCTTAACAAAATTTTCGAATTCAATGATTAAAGTGTTAAAATTACAAAATTTATACAATAGTGCTTTTAATAACGCCTACGATAGGTTAATTTTCCGGTTTTCATGCAATTGTAATAATTATTAGTGTTTTCAGTATTTTTAAGTATTTTGGACTCTCCGATTATGATACTAAAATTAGAATTACAAAGCTCAAAATATGTTTGATGAAATCACGATTTCGATACTTTTCAAAAAGTATATATTCATGCAGGGTTTCTGAGTTGCTGATTATTTCTCTGATGTTAGAAAAAAAGGATATTCATAGTGAGTAATGCAAATTTATTCTGTATGATGAATGCTTGGAAACACAACCTATAATGATCTTTCTTAAATGTGATCTATTGAGTTTTTTAAGTAGAAAAACTAATGCTTCGCAAGACTCATATATAAACTCGCAGATCTAAATTTGAGTAGTGCATGTAATAATGAAAAACACAAATATCTGCAAAAATTGTTGTGAGAAAACTCAAATTTTATATTATATTATATAGATATTAACAGCAATATTTGTTTCGAGAAAATTAGAATACCTTAAAAATCAACCTTGTTTACTTTACAAAAGCTCATAAGAAAATTATGAAGAAATTCAATTATAAATTCAAATGAAAACTATGTATCTTTAGTTTTAAAGAGATTCACTGATTTTAGTCTAGTAATTAATTATTTAGTTAATTTTTTTTAATTTTTTTAATTTATTTTATTACAAATATCAATTTTGACTTAAAAAAGTCAAATTTGCTTAAAATTAATACGGCAATAGCTGTCTGCGCGTGAAACTGAAAATTGGCTAACAATCGCCTACACGCTAAATGCAAATGCGAGAGCTAGATAAAGAAAAGTCGTGCTTTTAGTACTCCCCATGCCGACACTGTAGATAAGGTGAAGGAGTCCTTCCCCTTCATCACCCAGGTCAACGAAGGGTCATTATCGATTATCGTTCAAAGATGGGCGATGCGATGCAAGAAGGTTTCATTATATCTTGCCTCTCGTTGTAGAAGAGTTCTAGCAGGCAACATTAGAAGCGTTCCCGTAGGCTTAACATTGACATCAAAGATGGCATGTGTAAGCGAGTAGCGGAGAGAATGAAAAGTATCATCCTGTTTCAGATACGATTCACATTTCTATTGCACGAGTTTGAAGTTAAGATAAAGTAGAGATAAAATTCTCAATTCATGATATAGTTGCTACAATTATTGTATAACGATTCAAATCATTGAATCAATGTTATATTTGAAGATTGAATTGCAGCTCATTCATTAGTAGTCAACAATATAAATGTTTGGTAATGTAATTTCATAATCCGCTTTGGAATTATGCTATACATTATAATTTTATTCTTGCACTTTTCTTTCCTATGACCTTTATATTATTTCACAATTTTTAAAAATAGAATCATAATTTATGCGTTATGTACTTATTGTATATCTTATTGTATATATAAAATTATTTAAAAAATTCTACAAATTAAAAAAAGAACTAGCAACAAAAATTAATTATTTCTCGATGATCTAATATTTACTGCTTTAATAAATATATGGATCGTATTTCGATGTCGAGTATTTGTACTTCAACTTTTAAGAAACTGCTACTGAAAATAAATACAAATTTTACAATTTTTTTTCAATCATAATTTAAAGGGCTGTTACATACTACAACCGTTATTCAAAACAGTAAATTACATTTTCAATACCTATTTCTTTCATTCTACTGGCTTTCGACACTTATTCTCACTCGACCTACTAAACAAGTTTATTTTGCACTACTTTTCGATAATACAAATCAAAAAGTTAAACTTATTTATTCAACTTCTACATAATCGACTCACTTCTTTTTAGAAAATAAAATAATAACAGCAAACATTCGCGTAACCGATGCAATATTGCATAAAGACACGCATCCAGCAAGTAATTATGCCGCTTCTAAATTTAGACCCTCGCCCTGGGATTACGAGCCCTCAACATCCGCGTCCATAGTTCCGTAGTCCCGCGAGTTGAAAGTGTAGGTAACCCCGTGCTCACGCGCGATCGATCCGCACCGGTATCGATCGCGCGTCAGTTTACTCACGATAACTCTTGATTTATGTAAGAGACTATTTCTTCACTCTTTTTATCGTGTAGGCAACTTACATCGCTAATATACTTTGCTGCGCACGCCTACACGACTTAGATGTACATTATAATTGTATAATGTTTAAATTTTTTAAAAATTGATCAAAATGTCTAAAATTATCCGAATCAAAACCTGGATTGCAAACAAATACCAGGTACCTTTTTGATTCATAATTTACTAATCAATTGCAAAGTGCCGTTAAGTCAATCATTGATCTATCGTATTTAAAGGAATTTAAACCAACGATTAAATTGCCTTTTAAAATTTTCAATATTTACAAAGTTTGTACTCGTGTGTAAATGTTTTAATCGTATAATATATTTTTTTCCAAACTTATAAATCATTATAATATATAATTAACAATTCTTATTATTAGTCCATATAAAAGTTAAATGCAATAATTAATATTTAACCAACATTATATATTTTATGCCTTACTATGCCAAAGGATTAACAATGTTTTATGTAATAATGAAACTACATACGTACAAAATGGTACTGTTTAAATATAAAAAAGTGAATTTTTTTCTATTACTTAGTAATGAATAGGTTAGTAAATTAAAAAAAACATTAACGATCAGATAACTCTATTAACAAGTTATCGTTAGGTAAACGCCATCTACTGACTCATTATTCACTCGATTATAGCAAAATTCTGCGCATAACAAATTAAATTGATTAAATACAAAATTTATATTTAATTTTTTGACAATAATTAACTTTTATTTGTATGTCAGTTGTTGCTCCATAAATTGACTTTCGATGTATCTTTTATTGGATTAGATTTTCGCAAATATATATAGTGTGCAATACATAAGATTGTATATAATGGAATAAAATTAAGTAACTATCTACGTAAATTATATAAAATAGATATGGAAATATCAATTATAAACATTAATGTAGATAGTAGGAACTTATTTTTTTAAAGTTATTGCTCTATGTTGAAAATATAAGTTGTAATTTCATGGTTCTCCTAAGTCTGCAAAAACAAATCAAACGTATATAATTACCTGCAAATATTCTTTATATAATCCTATGTAAAATAAATACTCGTTCGTCTATCCTTCGCAGTAAACTGAACAGCTAACACACAAACTTCAACTACCCAAAAAGTCACAGCAAATTTTTCGTATTATTTAATGTATTCCAATTTATATTTCAATTAACGGCAAATTCACTTCTTGTCCGATTACTTATGATTGGATCTCGTACCGTCTCGGAAACTAGGGCGCCGCAAACCTGTCGCCTGAGCTTCGCGCGTTCAACTGCTACGGGGCGCGCGAAATTTTCGGCGCTAAGCCAGCCCCCGCCGCCAAGCTCGGGGTAGCTCTCACGCGCATGGTCAATGCGGCGCCCTCACTGCGTAAGTTTCCATGATATTTACCTGTAGATGTAGGAGAGTAAGACTAGGCGCGAAAGAACAACTTCTGCAAAATCTTCCTCTTGTCATTTTTGTCTTCCCGCCGTTAAGAAAAACGATGTAATAAAAATTAATATTAATAAATCGAATCCATAATATTCAATATGAAGGAAATAATATACAATAGGATATCATACTAATATTATATATTATAAAAAGTCAAATGAGAGTGAATGTAATTCTGATGGAATTGAAATTGATATTCCGCCCAAGAGGCAAACCAACCAGGAGAAACTCATTTAAAAGAAGCGAATGAGCTTTCAACCCGTATTTCTAAGTAAATAAATACTTAAAACATTCAAAGACATACGAGTATTGATTATTGTTCACTATAACGTTCAACGGTATTAGTCATCTATGATTTTTAAAACTTTTAAAGGTTAACTTAATTGACTTTTTTAGGCTTTATTTGATAAGCATACATATATAGTCAGTAAAAATTAATCAACTTTTTTATAGAGAATAACTAATGTTATGACAACCAAAATAAAAATTTAATAAATAATATTTAATTTTAATTCATACATCTTAGTTTATTCAAAGCAGTAACTCCGAACTTTGAATATTACAATAAATATTACATATTTACATTAATAAATATTTTTCATTAATTTACGCATAACATATTGTAGACATCTGGTATATAGCCATCTCGATATATATATATCAATAATTATATATTAATATTTTTAATAAATATCATAATATTTTATAACTTACGTGCTTAAGATGACATTTTATGCATTAATCAACGGTATTGTAACTTACCTAGAACATAAATGTAAAAAAAGTTTTATTTATTAAAATTTATTGTTTAAAAATATTATTATGTGATAATTTATTTCAATTACAAAGAAATTCTACGTGCAATGCTATATTAATGTGTATTAAGCTATACACATATAATATTCATGTATCGTTAATTGATATGTATAAATCTTCTATTTATTTAATAAAATATTAGTTTATTTTACTTTGTATAGAAAATAAAATTCAATTTATCGGTCATAATATTCACATATATGCTCTTCTTTGTGAAGTTTTCTTATTACAATTTGATATTGATATTTATATTGTTACGTGGTCCACACTGTATACATAACATTAGTGACAGACCTCCTGAAGAAAGAATCACATTTGGATGTTCTTGGTCTCTTCTTTCTCTGGAATAGAGCTGTATAAAACCATATGTTTTTTAAATATTATATTTAAAACCATTGAAAATTGTGCCTTTTTTCTTATCTTCTCTAATGGCAGACTAAGATACAGCAATATATTCGGTGAATTTTTGAAAATTTATATTAATAATTTTTATTAATTATAATTATTTATATTAATTATAATTAATTTTATAATAATAAAATACAGTAATATTATTTTTTTAAATTAATTTAAAATTAAAAGAATGATAAAAGCTAATAAATTTTTAATAAAGTTTTTTTCCAGTTTTTTAAAATTACGTTTATCATCTGGCAAATAATATATTATTTTACACCGGTTATAACAACTTCAATTATTTGAGAAATTTAAAATATAATAGAATTCCAGCTTTTTATATATTTGATTCTATATATAATACACCCAATACATTGTAATAATGTAGACAAAGGGGAAAATCAGCCAAAACCAAATATAGTGATTATTATGACGTATGACATTGTAAGTATACGATATTTATATTGATTTATTTTTTAAATCATTAAAAATATTCTAAACTTCATCATTTAATTTTTGGATTAGGGATAATTATTCTTATTGTAATGCTATGTTAAATGTTTATTTAATTTTTTAATCACAATAATTTTACTACATAATTTATATCAGAAATCTATTTTTGGCAGCATACCTTGATACATTATTGCTATAGTGGAAAAAGTCAATTGAGTGGAAACTTGTCGGATAACGTAAACGAATACTCTAAGCGTATATTCATGTTTAACAACGAAAATCAATATACCTTTTTAGGATCTATTTATTTCTACGATATTTTTTAATAATATTATATTTAGTATTTTTACAACTATTTATAATATACTAAAGTTATATCACTCTTATTTGTGAATTTTTATTGAAAATTGTTGAATATTTAAGTAATTTTTTGATAGTAAAATGTAAGTATTGAAATAAATGCTTTTACAATAAAATTTACTAATGATGCATAGATAGGAATAAATCGCCAATACATTCTTAGTATTTAATTAATGTTTTTTGTAGAAATAAAGGATTAAATGAGCAAGTAATTTACACTAACAAACACTCGGTCAAACTTTGCCTTGTTCGGTCTTCATCTCAAATTTATTCGATGCGTCACCGCTGCCAAGGCTTAGTTTTTCAGCGTCGGGCATCCCGCTTTTGCTAGTTTCTAGTCATCCATATGTTTGGGAAAGATATCTGATAAATTTTTACCTAGTAAAGCAAATTATAAATATGTTATAAGCGTTTGACTGATACAATTAGAACTAATAGTTCATGAATACGTTGAATATATTCTTTCAATAAAGTAATATTTTGTTGAAATGTACTAATATTGATTAGGACAAATGTTTAATAATCAACTACATTTTTCAGAATATTATTTGCTAAAGGTTTATATAAAGAGGAATAATAATAAATTTAGAGTTTATCGCAACATAATAGTAGTGAAAAAAATAGTAGTAAAAAAAATATGAAAAAAAATAGTAGTAACTCAGAATATGATAATTTAGGCTGAATGAATCTGCATACGCGAAAAATTTAGAAATTTGAAAGCATATAAAAGTAGGTACAATCAAATTTTTATCACCAGATATGTAAATTCAAGATAAAAGTCACGAAAAAATATAGTACTTTTTGAATATTCATATAACTGTATTATCACTTTGTGATGGAATTCCAGACACTAGTAAAATCATTACCAGATAATAGTATAATTATTTTTATAAACAACACCATGTAATATGGACAACATGAGAACGCAGAAGGATCTCCATTTTATAATCAATGATCTCAATGTTTCATATTGTACTAAAACACTAAATTTTAATGTGTTGTAGAAGAGGAATCGATGATGGCGAACCCGTAGATATAGGTAGTGAATCGAAGCAGGTGTAGGTATATGAAGTGAAGGTTTATTAACAATAATAGCAATAGCAGGTGAAACAAGGAGCTTGCTGCTCGGTAGGCGTTCACAAGAAGTCTGAATTTCGTCGCTGCAGGCGACCGTTCGCATCTTTCTTCATCACTCTCGTGCGGCCCTTTTCCGCGATATATCGGCGGGAAACGAGCTGTGCTTCGAAAAAATACGGCCGGATGTTCGTCGCAAAAGCGCGGGACCCGAGCGCGGGAAGCGTACACCTGAGTTTCTCTGACACCGTGTAAGTTTCCGCGGGTCTCCGAATTTCGGGTGGGCGCCAAACGTGCGTCGTTTCCCCCGAGACCGTACCAACGGCCTAGAGGTGCCTGATCAGCCACCTCTTACACATTAACCCTCATGGCAAGGTCTTCCTGAGGTGTTAAGAACGAGCGTAAGGACAATGGCTTGTCCCTAGCTCCGGGCTTCACGGCCGCTGCATCGTCGAGATGACGCCACACCAGGTTACCTCGCCTTCGGAGACTGTCAAAAGTTATAATTTTGAATTAAGTATAGTGTTAGAACATATGCAATGTGACATTACCAGGTGTACTGATATGAAATGAGCGTTTTTTGTGAAAATAAAATAATTTTAATGGGAAAATGAAAAACATTTTACTTAAAGTATTAGACATTGCTTTCTCCATATTTTGACCACGTTTCTGTCAATTTGTGGACACCGTGCCAAATAGACACCCAATTTTCGACTTCCTCATAGGAATTGAAGTGCTGCTTAGTCAATGTGTGTCCCAACGATGAAAACAAATGATAGTTGGAAGGAGTTAAGTCTGTTGAATTCGGCGGACGGGGCGGCAGCTTCCAGCGAAGTGCTTTGAGTGCATTGTCGTAAAGCAAAATTACCTTGCCGTGTCTTCTAGCCCATTTTTGTCGTTTTTCGATCAATGTATGATTCAAATTGATCATTTGTTGTCGGTAGTAATAAATATTAACTGTTTCATCACATTTTAATAACTTGTAATATGCCAAGTCACTCTACTTCCACCAAACACAGCATTGTCTTCTTACTAAATCGATCTGGTTTTGTAGTCGATGTTGAAGCTTTTTCCGGATAAACTCATGATTTTTTCCATTTAGGAATCTCGAAATAGATCGTTTTTCATCGCTAGTTAGAAGCAAAATTTCAAAAGTGTTTTTTTGGTTTTCCATCTGCTTTTCATTCAATTTATGTAACACCCATTTTCTACATTTTTTAATTTTTCCCATAGCTTTTAAACAGTCAGAAATTGTTTGTTGTGCAACATTTAACATATGTGCTTTTTCTTTTGACTTAAAATGTCATCTTTATACAATATCATTTGCAATTTGCTGTCATGAATATCATACCAGGCTTATCACCTTCCCCTTTGGATCCTTCTTTCGGGTACCACCGGTAGTAGTGCCGAAGGTTCTCGGGGTCGGTATCAGGGTTTCTGGCCAGGTGATCTGTCGTTCTTGGTATGTTTAGTGCACCTAGCCTCAAAGCGGTCGTTCATAGTTAACATCCTTTCTTGTATTTTTTCCAATCGCACCTGCTCGTCCAAACTCCGAATTTCGTGGAATAACAGGCCATTCTAGAATTCGGTTCTGATGCGTTCGAGAACTATTTAGATCAGATGCTGCTCGGGCAATGACTACAGCAGCCTATTCGCCTTGATGCGACAGCGGTTGACGAAGTGCGCCAAGGACTTGGTTCTCGTTTGGAACAGGTCCTTCAGCTTTCATCGACGATCAGCCTTCAAGACGGTGCGACAGAATTGAATACCCAATCTACGAAGGTATTTTCCGTATTTTCATACCATTCACGTACTTCTTTGAATAGCACGGTGAATAGCGCGGATATTAGGAACTGTTGCATGTAACACCCCCGTTTATAGAAGTGCCTGATGCCTCTTAAAAAGGCATTGGCGTCCCCTTTCTCCCCTTAATAGTGAGACTGGCGTCCCGGATGACCCTAGCATAACAGATCTCATCATGCAATGTCGTCATTGTGCTCAGAACCTCCCGCCTAGTCCTCCACGTAGCCGTATTCACATGGATACTCGGAAAATGGGGAGTACGTCCCATGGCCTTTGCCCGTGGGCCGATCCGCTTCCTCACGATCGTCCTGTAAAATACGTCTCCTGGGAAGGGACATAGGCCTGCGAGGAGTCACTGGCTCTAAAACGGATTCAGCTCTGATGGACGAGATGAGTCGGAAGAATCCATCTCAGTCCTTTGAACCTTCCGGACGAGAGTTCTCGAGTCTCCGATACGAGGGAGCACGCAACGCCCAGCCGGAATACTATCCTGTGCCTGCCTTCTGATTTCGAGCGTATTATATTCTGCCTCGAGTCGCACTCCTCCAACTGCTCGCTCCAGTTAGTACAGTTGGGGTTACAATCACGAAAGGGCATGCAGCATGGCCGATATACTCGTACGTGTTTGAGATACTGCCGATAGGCTCTCTATGCCGGAGATATTAAACATTCCCTCATTGAAGCTAACAATGGACTATAATGCAGCGAACATCTGTATCTACGCTATCTGTTAGGGGTTCAGGCTCTGTTAGCCGGTTGCAGAGCCTTTATAGAGGCCCATAAAACCCATAAAACCAGAGACTTCCAAGTCTAATAAGGCAGAAAAAATTCCCACTCACCACCACCGTTCCCTTAGTTCCTCTTTGAAACCTCCAAAGCTCGATCCGTTGGCTAACAGTTTAAAAGCCACGACGAACGGGAGAGTTCGTGGTTTTCGTTGGAGTTTAGTACCCGCCCTGTTACTCAAAAGCACCTTTACGCGGGAGTTGTTTTCCGCATATATAGTCAGGTGCTTCTTTCGAACCTCCTCTCGTCTTGCCAAGCGGGGCACGGCACGAGGCCATTACACGCGGGCCTTTACTTTTGGCCTCGCTCATCGTGGATCCTCTCCTTTGATTCGCTAGTCCTTGTCGAGTCTCCTCATAGTAGACATAATCTGCCTCCTCCCCCTTTAAAAACTTCCCGGCAGCGATCAGCCTAGGCGATCAGGATGGGCTATTGTTAGTGTATCTATCTCACTCTTCCGGGCGAATTATCGGTGATATTCGGGGGCAGAGAATCTCCGACCAGACGTAGACTCCCATCGAGGCATGCAGCGCCTCCAACTACAGAGGGCGGCGAGGCCGCCTGAAGAGGCAAATGCAGATCTGCAAAGTCTCTTGTTTCGATCCGAACAGTTCGCCGGAGTTCCGCGGTTGACGCCGGCAGAACTACGAGGGCCCTCCATCAACGTGCAACCGCCGCCTAACCACGCTCGGGTGGTGAGGATCACCGCGAACCCTCCTCATCCGAGATGCACTTGGCCGACCGGAGCTCATAGGGCCGCGAGAGCCCTATGCCGCCAGGCTGGCCGTCTCATGTCAGAGAATTACCTCTCCCGCAGCCCCAGGGTATTGTGGGGACCACCTTCCGGCTCACGTTGCCGTAGGCGGTGCTTGTGGCGCGCGCACTCTCCATCTCACACACATTCATGGGTAGGGGGGGACACGAACCTGTCCCGGCTACATTCAGACCGGGTCTGCTCATGGTCGTCGTAACCGTGCTGCCGGCCCCTGGGGGTGATAGACGCTGGCCGACTCCTCTCTGTCCTGCATCCTGATGTTGGTGGTGGCAGATGACGGGCTGGATGACACGTATCGCGGCTTTCTTCCATTGATCGGGTCACGGAGCGCGTCAAGGTGGATTTGCGATGATGCGCGGGGTCACCTGTCGTTGTGCAGGGCTCGCGCGGATTCGCCGATCTGTTTAAAATATGTAGTTATTTATAAGTTAATTAAAAGTTATTTTACGGTAGCTGTTCAGGATTTATGCATTACTATAGGTATTACTGGAATAGTATACAATCTTTAGAATCTTTTATCATATGTTATGAATTAATTTCATTATTTCAAGTATCTTCTTATGTCGATGAATTGAATTTGAATGTCACGTTTTATACTAAAGAAAGAGCCTCGAGGCTCTTCAATTAGCTACTTAAAAAAGAAAAGGGATGGCATTCACAAAACGTTAGTACTGAATTTAAAAAATCAATCGAATCAGCAACTCGATAAGGAATTATTTTTGTTGTCATTTTAGGTACCTATCGCCGAACGCAGGACCATAGATGCTTGTTATATTTACGTTTTTCTGCTCAGCGAGCAACGTTGAATAACTTCTATCGATGGCTTCGGGATTCAAGGCCCGGCTAAGTCATTCGAGTCAAGTGCTGTCAAAGAAAAAAATGCACACTTTCGAGTCCAATATAATGGGTTCTTTACAGGTTGCATGTAAGTGTAACGTACGTTTCGAAAACGCCATTATCGCAACTTCTAAATGTGCACTACAGTGAGCTACTGCGTTTAATAGTTTCGATGATGCGTGTTACATGATACGTGCTAATGCAATGATATTTGCGGTCGTCATCACAACTTAGTTGGTCATCGCCCGATTGTTATTGTTTCGAGCCGTAGTCACGTGGTAGGGGGGAGGGGGCGGTAGCCGGCCTGCCACCCGACTCTTGCGGCTCTTCATTCCTCCATACCCTTACAGTTGCTTCGTCTGCTAGCCTTGCGTCCCTGACCATTTCGCCCTATTCTCTTGCATTGAATTCTTATTCGGTACGATGCGATGACATGGGCCGCGCTTTTCGACTGCGGGGGCTGGATTTTCATCATTTTTAAAACGTCCGTATTTCCGCGGGGTTGCTTCTGATAGTTTCGCGACTAACAAAAAAATACTTTTGAATTTTCTTATTTATCGAGTGGCATAGCTCGAGACAACATTTTCAAAAACAGGCCGCAAAAAGAAATAAAAAAATAAAAAAAAATACATTAATTACAACCTTTTGAAAATGAAATGAATAGTGGATTATATATGACATCCTTACGAACTTTAATTCTCTTTCTACTAAGAACATGACATCTCTACACATTTTTATTCTCCTTCTACATTACCAATGAGTAGAAATAATTTGATTAATTTTTAGGATTGGAATGATTTTAGTTTTTATGGTTCAAATGAAATACCGACGCCAAATATTGATGCTTTAGCATACAGCGGTATTATTCTCAACAGTCATTAGATTCTACCGACTTGCACACCTTCCTGTACAGCCTCCCTGATGGATCGTTATCCTATTAGAATGGGTAAATATAAGATTTCATAAATATTATTTATTGACTATTAGCAAGACTCCTTCCTACGCTGACTATTATGCTGAAGGTTTGCAAGGTTTGCCTCTAAATCTTGCCGAACCTCGAGACATTCCTTTGAACGAGAAACTTCTACCAGAATATCTGCAGGAGCTTAGATATGTTACAAAGCTTGTAGGTAGATGGCATGTAGGTTATTATACACAGAATAAGACGCCGGCCAAAAGAGGTTTTGATTCATTTATTGGTTACTTCGGCGGAACGATTAGCTATTTTAACCATACTAGCTCTGTAAATGTGAATAAGTTTATATTATATTGTTCATAATTAAAATGTTATAATTATAACAAATAGCGTACAATATTTTAAATTAAATTGTAAAAAATCACTCAAATAGATTTTCATTTAGGTACTCCACAATTATTTGAAAAATATAACAACAATTATTATTTTACTCATTTTGTAGCTAATGAAGTTATTAATACGACCGAAGTCAATATAGTTCTAGTTATCTAGTGATTTGAAAAAGTAAATAGTTCATACATAAACACTCAATATAAAGTCATAAAATTTTATTTCGCGCACTAAAAATTGTAACGGAGGATTTACCGAGCGCAACTTCGAAGGACAATTTCTAATACCCGCCTGTTATGAATCGTACAATGGAACGGTGCACTATACACCTAACCAGTGGCCGCGCAACCTGCGATGGATCATTAGATTATTGATAACTCGTTATGATTATCTAAGGAAGATACAGGAAATACGGCGTCGAAACGTGTATTAATAATGTATCGGTAAAACAAAAAATATTGCCGTTAACAGCCTCGTTTTTAATAATATTAATATTACATGAAGCTCTCGAGTCGGTGATTATTATATTATATTAGCCGCCGTCGTCTCGGACGCACGTAAATGGATTTCGGTCCCGCTCGGCCATAATGACTACAATTTATTTTGGTCTCGAGTCGGAAAAATTTGAGGCTTTATTTTAAAAAAACGATTAGCTGTTTATGATTCAAAGTAATGTTCGTCTCTAGCTACTACTTTTTGCCATCATTTGGGCAATTGCCAGATACCTTTTCGAAAAAACCAACGATTCATTTTTTAGTTGGTCATAAGAGTGGAAATGCTCCTTACCTAGGCCTATATGCTGTAACGGACGTCAGACATTGGGCCCGTCAAGGCCAACGCGGGCCGAGCTAAGTTCATCTGTAAAGGTAAACAGAGAAAAGACGGGGAATCCGTAAATCTTTCGGGCGCGAATCAATCAAAGTTTAGTGTCCTCTCGGTGCCCGAGAGAAGCGAACGCCGCGAAGCCGACGCGCGCGTAAAGTTTCACCGAAAATCTCTCACATATCAGTGCAAAAATACGTGGAGATCGCTGTACCGGCCACGAAGTTTACAAGTGGAACGTGGTGACGGCACCAGGAGCTTGGAGCCATGCAGTCTATTGCTGAGGGAGTAGACTGCACAGGACTTGTGCTACACCTCCTAGAGCAGCGACTGACCCCTGGGAGTGCGACTCGAAACGGTACACGCACGAGCAGATTTAGCTTCTCGACGCAGCGCCTAAGAGAACACTCCTCTCTCTGACTCGCACTCGTATAGAGATAAGGCGCGCAAGAAGAAGAAGCGCGGCCCTTCGATACGATTAGGCCCCTGTACCATCGGTAAGCGAAAATCGTCCCGACGTGACGGATTTCGCGCAGAGAAACGCGCGCGGTTATTACGAGCAGTTGCGCGCACGAAAAGAGTGTTCGCGCGACGTGCCAACCGAATCGGCGCTACGCATGCGCACTGGGTGCACCGGCCCTTAGCGCGATAAACGCGAGGTTAGTGCGGAGCTAACCTTAATTAATTACAAGCGCACGTATGCGCAGCGAATACGAGCGGCGCAAGCAAACTGCGTAATTTAATATATTATTAGAACGCAGTAAAGCGGGTGTACGTAGTTGAAATTTACTTCAATTGCGCATAATTTTGAAACTCCGCTTTGCGAATAGGAGGAGAACACTGTAATCTGTTGGGCAGGGTTTTGTTTTTTTTATAGGCCCTTTCTTTAGGTAGAAAGCCCGAGCGCCAGTGCAGAGTGTGCGCGGCGCATAAGGAGCTATTGGCTAACGTGCAATAGTGGCCTCTTTCCCAGTGCTATGGAACGAAGGCACAAGCACAAAGTGTGCTACACTCCCATGCGCTAGCTTACAAGAAGTGATAAAAGTAGTGCTGCAGGTTACAATGGACGCGAACGCGATCCGTCAAGCCAAGAGGGATTTGAATAGCTGGCTATTCAATATGCCTCCGGAGGATAAGGAGGAAACCCTTAACGAATTGCAACTGAAGCCACAGGGCTCCCAGTTTCTTAGGGCAGAACGCCTTCGGCATTAGCTGCAGGGCGATTTTCGCTCCGATGAGTTTGTAAATGCAGCCCGGACAGACAAAAAGGAGCTGTGAGAGCGCAGGCGCACTTTTATTGAAGGAGTTTGCACAGAAAAATCCGGATCGACGATCTTCGACCCAGAGGAGTTGACGGACGACGCGCACCTACTCCTACGTCTGACGGAGATGGGCGCGCTGTTCGACAAACAGGCTTTCGAACCAGTCCAACAGCCGCCAGTCGCGCCGACAATTGAGGTCGGCGAGCCTCAAGACGAGGCGTTGTGTACAGATCCTGCAAAAAAGGATACAAAAGATGGTGGAAAGATGGTACAGGTGATGAAAATTTTATCAATAGATGGAGTACAGGTTACAAAACGGGAAGAAATAACTCTTAATATCTTCATGCGAAGACTTACCTTCTAATTCGACGCCTTAATAAAATCGTAATCAACCTCAAACGGCGCCTTCTCTACATCGACCAAAACAATTGAGATACTGGCCCGACGAAGGATAATAGTGTCGCTCAACGAAATATTCACGGGAGTAGCAAATGAATTCTTGCCCCAATACTAAGCGCGACTTAATACACTCCTCGAGGTTCATTGCATCATTTTCGCTCCACTACGATACGATCTGCCATTCAACCAAGACTATTCTGCATCTGCTTTCCTGAATTCCAACTCGAAGGTACTCGGAGGAAAAGCGAAGAAGAATCGAAGAACAAACGCAGGAGATACTAACTGTAGATATGATCTCGGCTTGTACCTCGCCTTATCGCCTTCTGTCGCCATATCAAAAAATGAAAGATGATTGTTTCCAATTTTGCGTCAACTATCGAACACTGAATAGCTGTACCGAAGACTCGGTGCAGTCGATTTCTCAGATTTCGGATGCACTAAAAAATCCATAATCTATAATTTGTATGAAGTTAATAAACTAGGTTGTTTTAATTTATTTTAGATTTATAATTTTATATTAATTATACAAAATATAAACCAATCATATGATAACAGATCATCAAATGTCTACATAAGTAATTGTATTATAATAGGGCGTTGAATAAGTTCTCGCTATATTTTTACAAAATAAGAGTTTTACTTCAAACTTTGAAGGCAAAGAACTTGAGGAATTAGAAAGTAGGAAGTAGAAATCATCGAAAAGCAAGGGCATTGAGTGTCGTATCAGTTAAAGCTATGAACCATCGAACGGCGTTTTGTTACGTATATATTACTGATTCAACAGCAGAAAAGAAAAGGTTTTCTGCAGGTTTTATTGTGACTGGACATGAAAAGATGATATACTGCGATAATCCGAAACGTAGAAAACTGTTAAGTCATCTCAGCCATACAACAACTGTAAATTCAAATATTCACTATAATATAACAAACTCTGAAATAATATAAAACATATATTTACGCTTTGTTTACTTTTATATACTAAATTGTGAGTAAACATTTGATATGCAAGTGTGCTATCTGTCCTTGTGAAATGCCTAGATGTGCGGGGTACTAGAAGACAAGGTTTTGGTAGGGCACACCGTAGTGTTTCGTGTCCATATGTGCGAGCTATCTCTATTAAGGTTCTAAATGTTCGGAGTATAAAAAACTATGGTATATCCTGAACACCAAGACATCAAACCGAGTTAGATTGTGAACCTAGGCACGAGCAACTACGATGCGCATCACATGAATCTCGCCTCTCGTTTCGCGGAACACCTATAATGCGCATCACCTGGGCCGCATTTCTGGGTAGCCTAGTCGACTGTAGGAGATTGTACATCTAGATACAGGCAGTTATGATGCGAGCAATTTGTATACGTATTATACATATTGCATAAATCTTATGCAATAATGTATTACATTTTATTAGTTTTCTAGTGAGTAATATTTTTAGGTTATACTTAATTTAACGATATTATCGAACGATATTTTTAAAGTTGATAATTTGAAAATACAGACGCTGTCTTTCGTAATACAGAGATATACTTATATCTCTTGCTTTAATCGTACAATAATTGTTGTTGCATACATCAATGTCATATATGTCATGCATATCTGTTTTTAAAAACTGTTTAAATTTTCAATGTTGTCTTGGGCTATACCACTGGATATCTGAGGAAATTCTAAACATTTTTCTTGCCAGTTGTAAAATTGTCAAGAACCGCCGATCCGAGAAATATCCGGGCCCCGTGGCTGGAAAGCGCACCCTTTCAGTCTATTATCATGTATTATTTACAAAAGAAAAACTGCACCCTTTGAGTCTATTATCATGGGTTATTTACAAGTTGATGTAAATGTAAAGAGCGTTTTGAAAACACCGTTATCTCAACTTTCGAATGCGTTCTACAGCTAGATTCTGTACTAAATACGTTCGATGATACATCGATTAAAATAATTAAGGCTAATGCAATGTTGCTTTCCTGTAACTGATGATTACCTGATGTAAATTACTAGTATGGTCGAAGTATTTTTTTTGTACCATTATTATATTATTAATGACATGAAATATGTAGAATTGATGTAGTATAATAACTCGTATAATGCTACTAATGATACATCAAACAGAATCAAACGCTCGATTCCAATTTATTTCGAGCATAAGTATGTGCACTTTAAGGTATTATGATAAAAGTTACCGAATGGTTGCTTTTTCGTTGTACACTGGAAAAGCCCAGACCACGTAGAACCGATAAATTTCGAGCACTTGCCCTCAAGTTACCCCATCCATTCTTGACCTGTTGCTCCATCCACCTATAACTAAAAGAAATAGACAAAAATGTGAATAGTGAGATTTTGTTAGATTCGAGATTGGACAATTCATTAGCTACTTTAACTTAAAAGAACATTGCAAAATTATGCAATTCATTCTTTGATGTTACAAGTATAATATAGTATATCTGAATGAAAAAATAGACACTAGACTAAGGCAGATCGTTCAATTTGGCACAATTTATTTACAGAAATAAAATTATAAAAAAAACAAAAACAAGTCCAGAACTAAGACTTAAGTCTTGATTTAAATTCTAACTCATAAATATTAATTATCGATATAATTATTCTAACTACAAATTCAGTAATGATTAACGTTAACAGTTTATATTATAGTTCTATATTAAGGATAAATCTCAAATTTAACTATCATTTGTTTTATTATTTGTACTTGTTCACTGTTATTGTTTTATATTTTCATTCAAGATTTTCGTTCATAATCCTACTTTTGATTTGTTAGGGTTGCTTTTGTTTAGGATTTATATGTTTATAAATAAAATCAACTACATATTTTTTTAAAACAAACTTTATTTAAAACAACTTATATACCTAAAATATATGTCTATTTTCCAATATGACTATTTAGCGCACACGCAGCTTAATCACTCGATCCTTATTTCATCGTTGTCTAATGTTTTCTGATACTTTACCTCTGCTCTACCTGTTTCATTCTGTCCGTTCATTCATATCTTTATTATTTATCCCTTGTTATTTCTTATACATTTCTAAGAAAAATATGCTTTATAATAGAAATTAGCTTCGTAAAGACCTATCCCTTTTACTGGCTAGCTTTACTTTTTCTTCTAACAATCAGTTTATGACGCGTATTCTCCAAAACACCTTCATACTTTATATTTAATAAAATAGTTAATAAAGAAAGACAGTGTAATGGGCATATGTAATGGGCAGAGTTTAGTCTATTATGTATATGCATGTCTCTCTCCCGTCTAGGCGCATAACACCTCTACACAAGAATATTTCCCGCCCGGAAAGGTAAATGCATGGGCGCAAGGCTCCTATACCTCTAGAACGACGGCCTTACAGCCGGAGAGTCCGCATGCTCCCTTCGGTCCTTGATGTTCCGAGACGGCTGTCCCCTCCGCAGTCAATCGGACCATTGCTCGACGCGTACTCTCTCTCTCCAGCTATACATATTCTTGAGGGGCCTAGGTAGCTTGACCTGGTCGGTGCAGTCCGCTGGCTGGATCCCCGACCCAGCTCTTTCGGAGTCGGGCTGCCGAACTCTGGATGGCTACAGGTGGCGGCTAGCGTGAGCAAGGGCCGAGTCGGTTGTCTCTCACGGTTCCCTCACTGAGTAAGTCTTATGGGGCTCGTCTCGCGCACGTATTACGTATGTGACGTGGGATAATACCGCGTAGAATGGCACGGGGGACTTGTTTTTTAGCAATTTTCTAGTACGAAACTCATACCAGACTGTTGAGCGCCTCGCGGATCGATAATCATTGGTGATCATTGAGTAATCGGTGCCTCACTTCAACCCTGACCGCCAGCCCACACTGCCATGGAGCTTCATGCCTGAGGCCCGCGCAGAGGTTCTATTAAATTAGATTGGAAACTTAATCCTCCTTTACACCCCATTTTAAATTTCCTAAGGTTGAGAGGACTGTAAAGTTAAATATCTACTGAAGAAAGTGTTTTTATCAAGAGAGTAACAAATCTAATTAACGAACTCTCATTCCTCGTATTAATTATGTAAACTACGACTAGAAAAATTGTCAAAGTATAAACAAAAGAAAAGTCCAAGATGCAAGATTCATTATCGCCAGAGAGAAATTATCGAGTTTCTTAATCTGCGAGTAATTAATTATAGATCCCTTTTATCAAATAACGCAATATTATCAAATTCTGCGGTAAAATGTCATCGGTCTGGAAGTTTTTTTCGACTTGAGAAAATAATTACCGAAATTCAAATGTTATATACGAGTATGTATATATTATCTGTATATATCAATATATTGTCTTATATTTATTAGACCGGTGATTATAATATAAATTATATATAAATTATAAATAGTATATAACATTTGTTTTATTAATAGCTTTTTTACGTACAGTTTATTCTGATTTTCTATACTTATTTGATAAATTACTGAAATCTCTTTAGGTTTAGCATACTGCGCTAGGCAAGAGTTGATCACATCATTGCGACCGACCTTTTGCTTAATATAAATGCATTGAAATGTAGCATTAAATAAAAGAAATAAAGTAAGGATCTAAAGAAAGGAAGTTCTCTTTTTGAATAGGATAGTTGAGGGCGAGCGAGCCATGTATGCTGTACTAGGTCAGTTGAACCTTGTTGTTGAACTGGCTAGTTGCTATCGGCTTTTATACTTTTATGTTTGACTAAAATATATGTTTTAAAATAATTAAAAATAATTATCTATTTTTATCTACTTTCCCTTAATTAAATAATTATCAAAACTAATAATTATTGTATAATTTTTTTTTATTTTAATTTGTTTAATTAATCTTTATATTTGTTTTTGAATTACTGTTATAAACTCACTTGCAGACGCCAAGCGCGACACTAACCCTTTGAGCAACTGTAAAATTAATGGATACGTTGTTGCTACTTCAAATATTGTAATAGTATTTTAATCGATCAGTTCTTAAAATAAACGTGGATACAATAATTTACTTTATTCACTTAAAGTCTTTACGAAATAAATTTTAGTCGTTACACACTTAAGCTCATCAGGTCAAACGTATTTGTCATATTTGTAAGTTTATTTATGAAAGCAATAAATAAAATCTAGATAATAAAGATTCAAAGTAGCAAAATATCGCTACAATACATCTCAATTTCGATGCACCTCTCTTATTTATCTAAGGTTGTTAATCTAGTTAATTCAAATGGATGACAGATTTAATTGATATGCGAATTTTAACAAATCTAGTGAGATAACCTTCATAGTTTTCCTTTATATTTGAGGTAAATAAAAATACATGTAATATTGAAAAGCTGTTTAATAAGGTAAGAAATAAGATTAATCTTATATAAATGAATTAACTGAGTCTATGCTTGTGACTTTGTTTCATAAGTGGAATAGTGCAGCATACTTCTCGAGTTGCTTCGTCGGAGACATAATAAATAATGTCGTCACGGTAATTTCACGCGCCTTCCGGCCGTTCAACAAATCACCCCTGGTTATACTCCCGTGGGTGGCAATGTTGTAGCAATCCAATAAAACGACCATGACTGATCGACGAGGTGTCAATCGGGGAGAGTTAAGAGGCCGATACAAAACTCGAAGCAACCTTTTATTTTCCAGCAAGTTCACGTACTAGTAAAGAATTAGAAAGATTGTTTAAAATTATTTTGTAACAAATCTTTTGAAGCAGGATTAAACACATAATATCATTTCTAAAAAGGTAAATAATATTATATTCTTCGAAAATTGCATTTTCAGTTATATCTTAAACGTTTTAAATAGCAAAACGGATTTCAGTACATTTTTTAATATTTCTAAAATTTTAGCGTATGAGTAATTGATAAAATCTATATATATAGATAAAAAATATATAAATGTTTATATACAGATATTTATATTTATATATTTTTTCTGAATAAGTATTAAGTATACCTACATCTGATTTTTGATTTTTATGTAAACTTTTCTTTATTTAAATTATCTACGTAAATAATTATTAAGCGAATCACTTTAATGAATTAATATAATTAATAGTTTCAATAAACTATATATAAACTAAAATAATTGTTAATTATTATGCAGCTTCTGTATAAAATTATTTTTATGCGAGTAACATAAAATTTATTGTACCCTATTGTAATGGACAGAATACAGAAGTGTCTTGCTGTGAGTGTAATGACTTTCAATTTAAATGAGTTGGTAATATAACATTAAGTTATTTAATAAATGCTTCTTAATTACAAGAGATGCGTAGATAAGAGCTATCTAGCTCGCACGCTAAAGGTAAAGTGTCGCGTCGCGTCGCCTTCAGACGCTCGACGTTATAATAATATTATAATCAAATTGATTTTCATCAAATACTTTTCTAGTTAAATGGTGTGAAAAGAACAATATAGTTAGCAGTAGTGCTGAAGTATACGATCCTGAGATAGTGAGGTTAGATTTACATCTGTCAGATTTAGAATATACCAAAGAGATGTTAATCCGACCACACAACTTCTATCAACTTTACAATTTCTCTATTGGTCCCAAGTTTTGAGTCTCGTTTCGTGTTCTCTGGTATCCTCTTTTTATGGAAAATTACGAACTGGAAAAAGGCGTAGCATCAAAATTAATTAAAAAAAAACTGTAAATAAATAAATCAAAATAGAGGAACAGTCAATTGGATAAGTCTGTGGCGCGGTCTCCTCGCTATCTATATAAGCCGGCACGCGTCCTCTTCCCGACATGTTCTGCGCGGTGTCAACGAAGGCTTCTCCGAAGCTGACGTTAAAGTATAACTCCCAATGTAATCCGTCCACAGGATGAGGTAGGGGGAAAAATCTGGCCTCTAGTCGCCGCCACTCTCGATCCCGCTTCCGAATCGGTAAAGTCGATTTTCGGCTTGAAAATCGTCGGCGGTCTAGCCATCACCGTCGAGCCTAAACGAAAATCCAAGAGCATCCCCCAGTGTAAAAGGTGCCAAAAATTCAACCGCACGGTAAACTACTGTCGTGCGGCCTCGGTTTGCACCTTCTGTTCGCACTCGCAAATAACTGTCGAGTGTAGGCAGAAGAACAAACCCGATTCACGTTGCGCGAATTGCGGAGGCGAACACCGTGCCTCCTACCGCGGATGCCTGAAAGCGCCTAAACCCATACCAAAGCCGCAACTCCCACAAGAGACTACACGATAAACCAAGTTGCCCAGTCACAAACATCACAAAATCCACCTCCCACAGGGCTCCCTAGCCGTACTCATCTCGCTGTGAAACCCACGTATGCATGCGGCCACCCCACAAAACTGCTCCTACCTGCACCGCTTTCCTAATAAACTCAAACGCCATACAGAAATTAACCGAAGCCCTGACAGCTGTATTCGCCCTCTTAAACCCAATCAACAAATCTACTAATCTTTTGAATCTGCTTCTTCTAAATTGGAAAGCGGGCGGTATACGTAACAAAATACGCGAGCTCCGCAATATTCTTGACTGCCACTCCATCCACGTAGCCTGTATCACGGAAACTCACCTCACATCGACAATTCATATTTACATCCCGGGCTATACAATTTACCGGAAAGACCGCCACTCCCGTGGCGGAGGAGTAGCCGCACTCGTCTACTCTTCCCTCCGTCACAAAGCCATCAAAGTCGACCTCGGCATCGACGAAGCCGTCGGAGTCGAGATCGCGCTAACCAGTAATGTTACACACTTATTCGCAATAGACTGCCCCCTCGGAAACTCCTATCTCTCTGAAACTACTTCCGCAATAGTCCCACAGTTGTGGCGGGAGATCTAAATGCCAAAAGTACCGCATGGGGCTGCCATTCCAACAACCAAAGAGTTCCTTTTTCCGCTGCTTCGTGAAAAACAACTTTATGGTTGAGGCTCCTACCGAACCCATTTTATTTCCTTACTGTGATTCATTCAGACCAGATATCCTAGACATTTTCCTAACAAAGAACTTTTCGAAGCTATCATCCGACCACCTCCCGGTAACACTAAACATCTCGTGTGCATACACAACCATCCCCGAAACCACAAGCACAATAGACTGGCTTCATGTAAAATACCTCCTGCAGACGTTGTCACTTAAATATACCTCCATCAAACATCCCCGTGAAATCGACTTAACCATAAATGCCCTTACCGCGGACAATATTATAAACACCGAACGGGCAACTCGCACAGCCCCTCTCCAAACTCGCTCCGACTTACCAGCCAAAATCTGCGATAAAATACGGGAAAAAAACAAGGTTCGGAAACGCTGGCAACTCACCGGTGGTCCGGTCCTTAAAACACAGTTGAACAGACTTCAAAGGCAGCTCAAGGACATGCTCCGAGACTTCCAAAGTAAGCAAAAAAAAAAGCCTCAAAATAGTCAAAATAGCTTCATCGAGGAGGCTGAGCAACACCTCAAGAGCGCCAGGAAAGTCATAAAAAGGCTTTGCAACCGCGAAACACAACTCCGGGAGCTAGAATCAAACGGGTCAAAATACTCGCTAAATGCAGAGAAAACCGATATCCTCCCGATCACCTTCGCTGAACAATGTTTGTCTCTTTCCAGTAGCCCGGAGAACGCCACTCTCCATGAAAACATCACGGAGACGGTGAGAAATTTTTTACCGTCGGACACAGAGTTCCATCCCACCTCTCTGTCCGAGATTGGCAGCATCCTCTACTCGCTAAAGAACTGCAAAGCTCCGTAATGCCGATATCTGCAATAGCATTTTAAAAATCCTCCCGCGTAAACACCTCACCGCTATCTGTAACATTTCAAATGCGATCATGCGTCACCAATACTATTCTCCAGCATGCGAATATGCGCTTCATCGGCGGAAAGCGTGAATCGTCCCGACGCGACGGATTTTGCGTGGCGAAGTGCGCGCCAGTATTGCGAGTAGTTGCGCTCGCGAAAATCGTATTCAAGATCATACAGGGCAGTAGTAAAATTTTTCATAAAACGTTTAGGATTGATAGAACTTTAATTGCATTTTCGACCTTTTAAAATACTACTATAAAGTTCAATAATTTTGGTTATGTTAGAGAGCTACCTAGAGCAGGCAGACTAAGGGCAGCAATAAATGAAAAAAGTCAGTTGATGTTATTATTTGTTGAACATTCGTATAATTCCATCCGCAGATTTATTCAAGAGCATGACGTAAGTGAACCCTCTGTTCACAATGTAATAAAAATTGTACTATTCCACCCATTTAATGTAAAATTGATTCATAAGTGGAAACAAGGCGATGACAATTTTAGGATTCGACGAATGGGCACGAATCTAAGCTAAGAGAGCGGGAGGGTAGGAATGTATCTTCGCGGGAGTGCATCTGACAGTTTCGCGACCGGAATGTAAAATGTTTAGAATTGCCTCAGCTATTCTGTGGTATAGTTGGAGACCAGTAATTAAAAGAAAGATTGTATATGCATTTGCAGACAGTTGTCCTATTACATGCAAAAGTACAATCTATCACGTCAATAATAACATTTTTTCTTTTTTCCATGTTAGGGGTGAAGATAGAGGCACATGAGATTTAAAGCTATTGTGTACGATGATACGAAAAGTTCTCGGTGACGGTAGTCATCTTTAGTAATTAGTTTAGTAATTAGTAATTAGTATTTGATCGGGCGTTAAACATAGTTTGCGACAGCGCGTATTTTCGTAAAATCATTGAGGAAACCAAATGTATTCTTGAGCCGAATGATAATACGTACTATTAATATAATTCCTCGTACAGGCTCTGGTAGAATTTTTGAGCATTAAATAATCGTAGTATGCTAAAGGTTATGCTTGGTGATCATCGTACAATCAATATTATACTTGTGATTCCTGCTACTTGGCGATATAATTATAAAAATTAAATATTCCTAATTAAGCTCAGAGTTACGTTGATAGCTGAAGCTATCAGAGCTATATAATAGGTTTAAATTTATTATATTTAGTTTACTGTACTGTGGCCATACAGCTACATAGCTGGTACTTGTCCATACAAAGAAGTTTACTATACTAAAATTAGAGTGATTCTACATTAATTTTTATTTAAAATATGTTTTAACAGGCATTTTAAAATAAATATAATAAGCTATAAATTTATTTAAAACATACTATAGTACAATAATAATGCATATTATAGGTAGAAAATTTAGTTTAAATTGACGTTATATTAAAAAACTGACATTGCGTAAGATACTACTTAGAGCTAAAGCTTACATCCTCAGACGAGGTCTTCAAGCCATTTTTTATCCTAGTGTTTGTTACAAATTTTACCACATATCAGTACGCTCAATTCAGTAGGTGTTAATTTTATTATTTCTTTTTTAACTGTTAGCTCCTGATGAATATGAATTTTACAGCTACATCTTTAATGCTTTCAGCATGTGTACGAGACATAAGATCTTATTATAATAAAATCTTTATTCGAGTATGACAGGTTCAAAAAATCGATTTCTTTTTGCATTTTTCGATAGTTTGAACCTTCATAATTCATATCCTGTACTGGGTATAGGCGATTTCGTCCTTATCGACCAGCTTAACACCCAAGCGGAGATACGAAGACTTTTAAAAATCTGCTCGAAGCCGCATCATATGGTACAGATTTTCTTATCAAGAAAAAAGAGTGCGTGCTGCACGTTAAAAAGCGAATGTACAGAAAAGCCATAGAGGCAAAAGAACAGCTTACGCAGCTAAAAAAAGCGCATAAAGATTTTAAAACGCCCGGCCCGTCGAAAAAGATGAGTAAATCGAAAGCCAAGCCAAAAACTCTTACTCTAACAAATAAAGTTATGCAGGATTTATCACTGTATTACGGACTAGCAACACAAAGACATCCGGATTCCATCGAAAATATGCACAAAGAAATATGGGCCACTTATTATCATAAAATTTCGACGGACGAAAATCCCCAGCATCAATTCTACCACGAAGGAGATGGCTCGTGGTGCAAGTGGCAACAGCATAAAGCCGCGGGGACTGACTTTTCCCACGCACCAGCTCTCGACGAAAATGCACAAAGTATATTAAAACCTATATACGAGAAATTGAGCAACAAGGAGCTGTTGGAGCGATGTTTAGGTTCCAACACGCAGAATAATAATGAGAGCTTCAACGCTTGTGTTTGGCGATTGGTTCCGAAGCACATTTTTTGCGGCAGAAATATTGTGGAAATTGCTACACATACTGCCGCATGTATTTTCAATGAAGGTTAGTCACCAATTTTGAAGATTTTTGAAGTAATGGGCTGCGAACTTGGCGTTGGGAGGATAAAATTTGCCGACGATTGCGATAACGCGCGGTGCGTGCGCTCGGACGGCCGGAGCACTTTCACATCCAAAGCCTCCAGGATTGCGAGGCGAGAAACCAGAGCTGTTGAAGAAGAGTATTTTGATGAAGACGAAGGGACACTGTATGGTCCAGGTATTGCAAACTTATGAAAAAGGTAGATTTTCATAAATTTTCCCCGTACGAAAACTTTAAACGCGTGTTTCTCAAAACGACATTTTTGCGCGTAGCGTTGGGGATTTAAGAAAAACGGTTCAGCGAATCTATTCCAAATTTTTATCCATTATTCAGCATTGGCATGGCTATCGCCCGAACCTCAATCTAGTTGAAATTTTGATTGCAAGTTACAATGTTACCGTGCAAAAAACGTGTGTTTTTTTAATTCTTTTGCGAAAAACGCCGCCATTTTGTTAATTTTTTATAAAAATTAAAAGTGGAGGTTCGGGCGATAGGGACACTCATACAGATTAAGAATCTTCTTTACTTTTCCATTTCAGACATCTAGGAGAGCCGAAATTTCCAACGCCAGCAGACTACCTTTTTTGTAAATAACTTTGTTTAATAATTAATAAAGGTAACAATAAATAACTTCCTACATTGAAATCATTTTTTTTAAATCTATATGAGTGTCGCTTTTAGTGAAAAAAAGATTCATTGAATTATCTTTTTTGGTCTTCGAGAATAAAATCTTTAAAAATAGGCCTTTTTTTAGGCCGTCACATTGGGTTACCCCCTTAAGAAGAATAATCTAGTTCTCAACAAGACAGGGCAACTTTTTTCAGGACAAATTTAAGATATGATCTCGCTGATATATTATAGCTAAAAATACACTGGTCATCTTACATATAGTTTAAGATTATTCCATAAGTCGTATCATCAATAATTACTATATACTTTGTATTTTGGAAATGAACATATGTATACCCGAGTGAAAAAAATATCTTAAATGAGCATATACAAATATATTTGAAAATATTAAAATTTTTTATATCGGCTTATACTTTCATACAAAATAGTATGCAATTATATATGATTTCATCCAAAATTTGAGAACATATAAATGTATGAAATCTCATATAACCATATATAATAGATACATTCTTGATTAATATTTATTTTTGGAATTTAATTGGATCGGTTTGTAAATTTAGTATTGTACATTCATATATGATTATGCATAATAGTATATCCACATTAATAATTTTAGATGAATATTAATAATATAAATATACTTGACAAGTAATATAATGCATACTCTTATATACTTTCGTATACTACTTACTTATAAGGTTGGCAAATATCTCCCTTCCGCTTTTTTGCTCTCTATTCAATGCTTTATAAAAAATGTTACAGTGATCGCATTTATTTCAAATATACGCCGATTTGTTCAATAATCTGTTTCCATCTAGACGGCAACCTCATAATACCCCCCTCGTAGAAGTCCCCCTCCTTATTTGCGAAAAACTCGGACAGCCACTTTTCACAAGCCTCTTTTGAATTCAACTTTACATCAGAGAGGGCGTTCGTCGTAGACAGGAACAGGTGGTAATCACTTGTATATCCAGGCTATATGAAATGCGATAAAACCTTCCATCCAAGCTCCTGTAGCTTCTGACGAGTCATCAACGAAGTGTGTGGCCTGGAATTGTCCTGGTGGAATACTACACCCTTCCTGTTGGCCAATTCTGGACGTTTCTGGTTGATCACCTGCTTCAGCGGTCCAGTTGTTCGCAGTAGGTGGTAGAATTATACGTCTGCCCATATGGGAGCAGCTCATAGTGGATGATTCCCTTCCAAATCCCACCAAACACACAGCAAAACCTTCCGTCAATCCCGGCTTGGCCACTGTTTGGGACGATTCAGCGGCCTTCGGCTACAACCGTTTTCGCTTGATATTGTTGTATGTGACATCGACAATCACCATCCGCTTCAAAAATGGGTCGATATCGTTCCGTTTCAGCAGCATATCGCAAGCGTTAATTCGGTCCAGAAAGTTTTTTTGCGTCAAATCATGCGGCACCCAAACATCAAGCTTTTTTTGTATCCTGCCTTCTGCAGATGGTTTAAAATGGTTTAGTGACTAACTCCCATCTCCTGGACAATGTCCTGGGCAATGTCACATTCCGCCGCAGTTCGAAGATATAGAGTACAAAACACCAAAACACCATTAATCTCACAGAACGTTTCTGTAGCAGATTTTCCTTTAACGAAGGAAAACTTTAAAATAGCATGAATTTCGACGTTAGTGAACTCCATATTTATACGTCTATAACTGTTGAATGCAATATCTAAACTAATCATGCATAGCGTCGTTTTGTAGGTTATGTTAAGACCTTTCAAATGATGTGTAATATTGCCAGATACGTACTGTGTAGCGCTTTGTACATAGCCGCGAAATTCAAAAGACAAAAAGGCGGAAGGAAGATAATATTAAGGTGGAATAGAATAATGATAGCACAACGTGCAAGAGTCAATATTGTAAGGTTATGATTTTAGAAGTGCTGGTTGTGACGATTATGTTAAATTCGTTTAATCTAATGTTAAGCAAATGTTCGATATTTCATAAAAAAATCAAACGCAGTAAACTCAGATATTTTTCTTAATTGAAGGGAAGGCAAGTCGAAATATTATTAAATAACCTTAAAAATCTTACTGCCAATTTTTACAACTAATGTTCGAGCGAAGGCTCAAGTATTTTTTGTATTTTTATATTATGATATATTATTCTTATATTATATATTTGTATTTATGTTTTTATATATTTACGATTGTCGCGGGGAAATACCCAACATTGAAATCTTTGTACATCTTTTTAATAATCTCCCTGCCTGCTATATTACCTTTAACTCATTTAATAGCGTTTACGTGCTCTAAGGGACGGCTTTGCATTTTTCTTTATATAGCACTCATGAACATCTTTTCTATATACCAGAT
The DNA here is from genome assembly GCA_018906755.1 of Sycophaga agraensis. Taxonomy (NCBI): domain Eukaryota; kingdom Metazoa; phylum Arthropoda; class Insecta; order Hymenoptera; family Pteromalidae; genus Sycophaga; species Sycophaga agraensis. The sequence goes on along the minus strand of JACCIE010000121.1, from coordinate 60,709 downwards.
AACTATTATACCGCACTATATTCCCGAGCTTAGCCAAGCAATTAACGCAGGTATGCCTAGTAAATGGGCTGCCTTTTATAATGATGTACAGAGACAGTCCACACCTTGATACCTTCCCTCTCTTTATGCATCCATAGTTGTACTATACTGCAGAAGGGACGAAGGCTAGTTTCACTTAGGAAAAATGTGTATCTCTTCAAGTCAGTCTCAGTTTCGACACGACAATGAGCAGTCGACTGAGCGGCATTATCATTCGCCATACCTCTAATTTTCCTGTATATGCCGATATTTTTTATCTTTGTATAAACATTGCATCTTTATTATAAGATTTTATTTTAAATAAACTACAGTGAATGAACTTTAATACAGTGTCTCGGCCTTATTTTCTAACCGAGCCCCAACAACTAATTAATTCTTTATTTAAAGTAGAAAATTTATAAGAATTAAAAATAGATCGTACAATACATGAAATTTTTACATTATTTTGTTGTATTCATTTGGTGGAATATAAATAAAGTTTTTAATTTAAATCAAGTTATATATATTAGTTATATTAAAGGTTAGAATAGTTACTGGTGAATTTTTTTCTATTACAGGTAATATATGTTCTACTTTTGCAAGATTTTTATGATGAAATATAATTTTTGAGTGATCAATTTCTAATTCATGGAGAAAAAAAATATCTTCATTTCAGATGTGAGAAAAAATTCAATGAAACTGTAAATTATACTTTCATTGATCATTTTAAGCTTAACAGCATATTTATTAGTTTTACTCGTTTTTTAAATTAATGATGAAAACATCTTTCAATGGATTTTAGCCCCAGCAGCTGCATATCTGCTATTATTAAAGGAATTGTTATTTTTCATATCCGAAGAACTCCTTTAGTATAACAGTTTTTAGTTTAATACAAAAAGGCTGTAGATATGTGTTCATTATACATTTCACGTCATCATACCATACACCAGATACAATTGTAAATTAATCTCTTAATGTATATGGGAGTTCAGCAATAACAAAAATTGAAGGCCATAAAGATGCTTTAGAACTTTTGGAATATTGAATACTATGTATATTCATAATAAGAATTAAGTCAAAAGATTGTTTACAAAAACGTGTGTTAACTCTTTTATATTTATCTCCATCAGTAAAGTCCTTTAAAATATTATTTGATTTGTCTGGTATGAATTTTTATAAAGATTCTGCCAAGTTTCTATTTTCAAATGCTCTATATATCAAATTCATAGAATACTCCATAGTCTGAACTTGAAAAACGTTGCTTACATTTTTCATCGTCATACATGTTTGATCCATAATAACAATTCTTGCAATAATAATTTTTATATTCTTTGTAAAAGGACGTTAAATTACAAAAGAATTGAAAAAAGTAATAAGCATCTTTTTGTTAATTTATAAATAAATTTGCTGTTGAAAATATGGCTTGTTTTTTTGTAAGGTTTGATCCAATATATAAAGAAGAAATATCATTATTAGATTCTTAAGAGGTATCAGTACCATAACTACTGCAATCTTCACTTTCCTAAGAATCGTTATTAGTCGATTCTGTATCATTATTTATATCATTGTCATTACTATTTTCAACTTCATCAAATTCTATTTCTGTATGACATTTGGAAATTTCAAACTCAAACGATGTATCCTCTGTAGTTTTATTAGTACTAAGAGTAACATTTTTTTGAGAATTGACTAGTATTAAATTGATTTGCATTAACTAATTCGATTAAATCTTTAAATGATGTACAAATAGTTTCAAGTTCAGAAATATTTTTGTTTCATCTCATTTGCATTTTATACAGAATCTACTTATAAAAATAAAATAATCCCGGCGCCTGCCACGCCACTCACCCTCCCGCGCGTCCCTCCCTTTGCCCACTAGGTCGAGACGGCCCGTGCGCGTCAGCTGTTCGGTACCGAATACCGTCGCCTCGACGGGGACCATTCCGATTTCGGTGGTCCAGCGAGCACGGCCGGGTGCAGTTGTAGCAGACCAGCAGAAGGGGGAGGAGACGAACCTTCCCCAAACCACAACTCGATAAACGAGCTGAGCTCGCATTGCGACTGGACCGGCACTCCGCCCCTGTTCTCCGTCACAGTACATTTACTTGTATTAATTTTAGATAATAAAAATTTTGTAGAAAGGAAATTTCATGAATTAATTGAAAAAGTCAAAGGACAGTAAAGAAATTTTAATCTTCGAAAGAAAATTCACTTGTAAATGCCATGTATTTATAATTATTTGATTAATTATATCTAATTTAAAAAAAATTTTAACTAAAATATTTCTATTTTATAATTTTAAAACAAAATTAGATTATTTAGATTAACAAATAGAAAAATTAATGCCTGAATCTGAGAGTAAATCAGATAATACAGAATTAATGACACCAAAGAATAACAGCACGCAAACGAAATCATTCACGCAATTCAATCGACTATTGATTTTTCACTACGATGCGCTATAAAATTTAATTGGCCTCTACAAATAGAAAAATAAGTGAAAAATGTCATGAGACAAAAGTGATGTTAATGAAAAAACTAATGCTGAGCTGGTAGTATCGCAAGGAAAAGAATATACATACAAGTGAAAAAATTATATTGTTCTTTGTCATAATTTTATATTAATTAATTTAAAGTGATTTAGTTTTAAATTATTCGCCTGTTTGTTAAGTTTTATAATTATATAATAATTAATTTCTAATTAAAAAAAGAAACAGGTGCATGTAACATATTTAAAAGCAGACCTATTATAGATCACATACTATTTAAGTGATACAATTATTTTTGTAAACAAATAATGCAATAAATAAAATAATAATCGTGTAATTCTATTTTAAGAAAATTGAGGACGTAAACAATTAGTTTTTTTATCACAATTGTTTTTCAAGTTTCACAATTTTATAATTATGTTTTCAAATTTTATATGATTATATATTTCCATATATGAATGGATAAAAGAATTTTGTTTACTCGGGTATAGCTTAGGTTGCTATATAGAAAAAAATTTAACTAATTACTTAAATTAAAATTACTAAAATAGTTTGTGAGACGTCGCTTTCTTGTAGATCACGCGATGGTCGCACAACGGCATACTCGTCTAATGTGTTTTAAGTAAGCGCACCAAGTGAACGGACCCTGGCTAGCCGATTGAGACCTTCGATCCTGATGATTGAGAACCTGTTGGCCTCAGCAGAAAGACACCGGCATGAACTCTGCTTGTCTGCTAGATTGAATAGAAATTGAGAATGGGATAGGAAGGAAGAGAGAAATAACACAGGTTCACTTACATTTCTTCAATAGTACGGATTTATTGCCGTTAATTATACTCAGTTCCCTATGCTAATCGTATCAGCAATTAGTGGCGCGTCACGTTTTGATTCACGTTGTCTAAACTTCGTGTGTCGTCTTACGTCTATAACTACAACACGGTTGCTTCTCATTCTGATCGTCAGCATCGTGTTCCGTTCCCGTCCAAATACTTCCGACGCAAGAGATTGTCCCCCATGGCCCACTTATTGTTGCATCTCTTCGGCTGCTGGATTGATGTCCGTCGAAGGCTAGAGGACGGTGCACAGTGATTCCGTTTACAAAAGAACGAATAAACTTGCGGCTTCCCTTCAGTTTTCAATCAATTTGAATGAATCAAAAGCCAAAATATTCCTTTTAGATTAAAGTTTAAGGTTTTGTTTCCCCCGCATTGATCACTATTACCCTAATTAGGTCTAAAATTTGTGGAAGTTTACCTGTGCGGAAAAATCAAAGTAAACACTGCTTGTAGTTTCTGAATAGAAAATATATAGACGATATCTTAGGCGTTTCTTTAGTATTTTTGTATTTTGAAATTGAATATGACAGTCATTCTTTCAAAAATCGACATTTCTTTAATTAATTAACTTTTTTTCTAGTGAAAATTAATAAAAAAATTTTTTGTTTACAAAAAATATTTTTGTATTCTTTGGTTAATTCTGAACAAAAAATAAACAGTTTCGGAGTGAAAAATCATCTAAGTTTGAAAAATTCTGAATTTCTCAGTCTCCGCGAGACGCCCGCGCCGCTACTGCTTGAAACTGCGCTCGAGAAATTGGCCAATCAGCGCCGACCGCCAAGAGTCTCTCTGCGCAGGCGCGAAAAGTCTTGGCAAAATCGCATCACTGGGCCGAGCCGCCGAACCGCTTACAAACATGGCACCAATTCGGCAGGCGGTGGCAATGGATTAGAAGAACCGCCGCACAGTGGTTCCATTTAAAAAAAAATCGAAACAATTATGGCTTCCATCGAGTTTTTTCCCAGAGTTTTGCACCGATTTGAATGATTCGAGATCGAGAATGTTCCTCTCAGACTAAGTTACAAGGATCCGTTTCCCTCACAATGACAATAACCATCTTATTTGGCCATAAAATTCATCACAATTGGTGATTTCGAGAAAATGAAACCAATTTTGGCTTATAGTTTTTGATGGGGTGGAATGCCAAGTTTGAACATGCTTTTTATGTATTTTGGCCTGCTGAATTCGAATATCACGGTTATTTTTTTTTAAATTAAATATAAATAGTTAAACAATTTTTTTTATAGCAAAAATAAAAAATTTTGTTTTTTGTTTGAAAAAATTTAAATTAATTTGGTCGCAGACGGGACGCGGCGCCGATGAACCGAGGAAGAACAACCGCGCCGCTTGAGGATTTATCAACGGAGGTCGTACCGCAGTTCCGTGAGTGGCGATTGAGCGCGGCTACAACTCCCGACTCGACAACGTGGTCGGAACGCCACTCGCCACCGTGAGCAGATACCAAAGTGCTCAAGGAAACTATTGTACATATAGATTAGGAAATAAAGTTAAACAGTGATATCCAATTTCAATAAGTGGACCCTTATTTGTGTTCTACCCCCCCCCCCTCTTCCTCCCCCTCCCCCTCCCTTCCCCTATCATTTATAAGCATTGAGAAGTCAGCGGGACCTCTTCAGGAAAGAGAGTCTCCACTGACTAGGCAGGGGTCCCTCGCTTGGCGCCCTTTCTAAAAAAATTCAGTGAGCACGTCGTTGTGCGACCGTTGTGAGGCAGAAGAGCGTCTCTTGTTTTCTGCAGGAAAGCGACGCGTCGCACCTTGTGAAACATGAATCTTCTACTTTCTTCTGCAGCTTTATTTATCATTCACAGTGATAAATGAAAAGTTGCATATACTCGTACTTTTGATATTTTACTTATACCGTTAGTTTTAATACTTTCATTTTTAGCAAGTGCAATCCCTTTTCATTACAATTAAATAATCCTCTCACCCTCCTCTTAAAGATAAATGAAAATATAATATTATTAATATTACTCTACATCATATGCATTATTACAGCTTTCTAACACAACGATAACTTAAACATGATTAGTATAAAAATTTAACTCAATATAACTTATATAAAATCGCTGTATTAATCTGTACTTTACTTCTTACTTTACTGTAAGTGTTAATTTGACTAAATCGTTTATATTATCTGTAATTGGTGCATAATGTAACAATCTTACTATATTAAATTGTAAAGATATATAACATAATAACTTTTAAAAAAATAAAATATTTTTCTATTTCACTACTTTATTTGTAATATATACTATCACATTAAGTAAATCATAACTGATTTGTTACAATAAAATGATTGAAGTAATGGATCACACAGAATGAAATTCATAAAAAAAAATTGAATGAAAAATAGTTCTACATTTACCTTTTTGCTGATTCTAAATCCTCCCTATCAATAGTGTCACGTGTAAGAACCGGAAGACTGCTAGCCTCACATGGAGGTTTACTTAAATCTGGAAATAGTCTTAGTCTTTATCTTAGTCTAATATATTTTTAGAAAAAAGCGATTTAATCAATAAGATGATTGGTTAAATCAATAAGAATAAATAACAATAAAAAATTATAGATCAAAATAAGAAGTTCAGTGGACAATATTATCAATACATTTACATTATAAATAAATATCATAGTTACAGATTTTTATTATTACTTTGTTTTATCTCAAATTCAATCAAAATATCTTTTAAATTAATTATTGTGGCTAAAAATATTACTATTATATAGATTTTGGAACATAAAATCTTTTATTTATTTTTTAAATTGCTTAATAATTTAGAGAATTTTTTTTAAATTATGTAATTATAAAATATTTAATCAGTTTTCTCTTACCAATAGAAGAATCATAATGATCACTATGCCGCCCATATGGAGCGGTATGTTTTGAATGCAACCTTCTCTTGGGTATTGCTTCCTAAAAAGTATAATAAGTATACATACTTTTGTATAATTATATAATTAAATAAATTTGATTAAAATACAGTTATAGTATAAAATGGGTAGAACTAACATGTTTAGTCTATAGAAATAAAAATTGATAACATAATCAAAGGATTAAGCAAACGAACAAGTTTTTATCAGCTACTGAAAAGCATTAATCAATGCTCGATTGTTACAGGAAGAGCATTCAATGATTGATCTCTGTGATCTTAATAATTTTAATTTTTGTAAATATTCATGTACCATACATCATTCAAGTCAGAGAATATGTAAAAAGAATTTTAGTTTAAGTGAGTATCATATATATATCATCGAAAAAATGTATACTTCTGAGTTAATGAAGAATTTCGTAAGAGATTACAGGTTAAAGCCTTTTGATACTCAATTTTCGCGATAACTCTTCATACATTATAAAAATTCCAATAATTTGAAATAATTCAAAAATATTACTATCTAATAAATAAATACTAAAGTACGTAAAGATTAAACGGATTAATTTACGGAAGATTAAACGTATAATTTTCGTTGTGACGAAAAAATTTACTTTATCGAAAAATACATAATGTATTTAAATTACTGTAACGGATTGGTTTCGTACGATTTTGGTTTCGTACGATTTTCGTACGATTGGTTTCCTGCGATCCCCGTAAGCCCGATTGGGGTGAGTTAATATAAATGTAGATGTTTTCTTATATATGTTTTGTCGGTGCGTTAAACTAAAGCATATTGTTGTGCAAGTGGACGGAAAAAAGTAACTCATCAGGGAGGCGTGGGTGCTACGCTTGCCGAAGTATTTGTTGGACCTGCTATCCTACAGGTACAGCAGACCGAAGACAAGTACTGCATTGCGAGCGTAATCGAGTGCAGTCAAATAGCCGAGAACGCGACGAAATCCGAGATACGCAACGAGATTAATAAATAATCATGTTCGATATATAATAATAATGGTTCGTATATTCAACTAACAAATAATTTGACTCAAAGGTTCTATAATCCTTTCCTCTAACAACCTCCCGATATTAACCATTATTTCGATAAAAAAATAACGAAATCTTTACATGATATAAGACATTTAGAGAAAATTGTGCTAAAAATCGTGATATGTTGATTTTAGAAAGATAGCAGATACTATTGTCACCAGACTCATACCGAAAGACCATTTCAATCGAACTTAATTATTGATGAAATGAAACAAAAATGAAACATTCATTTCGAGAAACTCGCTAACATTTGATTGAGACTACAAAAAAAATTCACTGAAGGAACTGCAGGCCATGTAAGCCAAGACCTGTAACAAATGTATCGAAAATTGAATTCCCCTGTTAGAAATTTATTGAAACTAATTTTCAAACTAATCGCCAGTGCGTAGTAAAGAAACCCATGCAAGAAACCCCGTTACTGTCGATGGCAACTGTTGATTTATTAAGTAAGGAATGTAGGCAATTAAAGAAAAAACGATGATTCAGAGTATATCTTGAAATTTATTAATATGTTGTTATAATAATTGTACTATTAGTTTCAACAATAGATAAAAATTCCTTTTAATCAAGTGTTCAATTTTAGAGTTCCTGATAACACTAAATATTTACCTTGTCTGTTGGACCTTTCTCTTTTTTGCGAAGAAACCAAAATACAAATATGATGGAGACCTACATCCAAGGAGATTACTATAACAGAATCGTTGGATGAACTTCAGATTTCGTACCAGTATACGAGTAACGCATATTCTAAAAATTACAAGTCCTTTTTGCACGATTTATGTTTAATATTTAATTAACAATTTACGCTTGCTCGTAATATAAGTTGAACTTATTTTTTTTTAATTATTTGCTTGTAATTATTATAAACGTATTTATTACAAATAATAAGCGAATATATGTGATAAATTTGGTAAATAAAGATCGTTATTAGTCTCGCAAGATTTTAACTATCTCCCCTATCTCTCCTATATTGCAGTGTTATCTTATGCCATAAGATTATTATGACACCGCCTAATGTGAACGTTATTGTGTTTATAAACACCTCTCCATAATTAATACGTGTTCCAAACATTTACTATCGAAATCGCGACTATCTTTCAACAACCAAAGAACCGAGGTTACCTCTTGCTCTCACTGACTTCAACTTATTCTCCTTAAAAATTTTTTTGGTGCTGGGTGCAAATATCTGGATGTCAAATTCGTTCTAATTTTAAAGATCTTAACATCTCCATTAGAATTATGTTTATTGTTTGTTAACTAAAGACTGAAGATCCTTAAAAGCCGACATTATCTTACATATATCATCAATATGGCACATTGATAACTGAGCATTGTACATATTTTTCACATATACAAGAATTCGATCTAAGCTGCATCTGTATTACTAGCATCTATACCTTTCATAATATCGTCAAACCGCCTAAAAGAAAAAGAAAGACGAGCTTACAGTATCTTGTGAACCAACCTGCTGTACAAAATGAACGATAGGCGTAAATTACAATTCGTAAATCGCCGCCGAATGAAATTGAGGTGCAGATAACGTGCTCACGTTAAAATAAATAACAGTATCAAGGGGACTGAACAATTTGATGCTGCTTTGCTTATACCTCTCCTCTGCACTTTGTATAATTAGCTCAAACTGATGACATTGATTGGTTTTAATAAGCCAATTAAGAAGTTTTAACGAATAATCGGAGAAAAGAGTTTTAATTAGTCTCTTATAGCAAAGTATTTTATGATGTAGAAACTATTATAAGTTAAAGTATAAAAAAGTTTGAATCGTATTGTGATGTAAAAAAATGAAGCTTTACAAATTGTAACTTTATTCAAATTAATTTAATCATTTTAACTTAATTTTCTTCAAAAGATAAAACGACTGGAGATCTTACTCCAATATAAGTAGAATTTTTGTATAATTTTTGTAGTATTTTTAATATTTGCACGAATTTTAAAAAATTATTAAAACATTATCAAGGCCGTGTGATGTTTTATAAAATAATATTTTACAAATTCAAAAATACATCGGAAAATGTAACTTCGGGCTGTCTGCCACTGTCATTTTTCACTTTTAGTTTGTCAATTTTTTTAAGGATGAAAATATGGTAGAAGTGCACTGTGTTCAGATTCTAAAAACATTACAGGCAATAATCGATTACTGCCTTATTGATGACTATTAAAATGCATTTTTTAATCTTTCTGAACACTACATAGTGTTTTATTATAGATTAAAAGTATATTATACATAAAATTTAGACAGTAGCAAGTTGCAGTAAACTATGTCACACTTTTACTATTTTTATATCTCTTGTCTTTATTAAAGATGCAAAAAACGGGCATCGCCGAGAAATAGCCCGATGTCTTATCAAAAGCCACAGTCTCGTTATTGATTTACGAGAAGGCAAGCTAGCGAGACTTCAGTTTCCGTCTTCCCGAAACAACTAGCATAATTCACAAAGATTACGCGAAGACTAACTTACGACTCGATTTCTCGCGGGCTTACGCTAAGGAAATTGCAGACCTCTGAAATGTCAATATAATCGAGATATGGCTATTTGATACAATCCGGTACGCACTTCAGCTTGCAATGAGATCTCAAATTTGACGGTCAGAAAATCTTTAACGACAGCAATATTCTTAAATACTGTTCAAACAATAAAAATAAATCCAAAAAGTATACCAAAAATATAAAAACCAAATATTCACTTTCTGTAAAGTAGGTATTTATTATATGAATACATTTATCTGATTAAAAGTACTTGTAAATAATGATTGGTAATTTTTTAATTATAAATTTTAGTCAATTCTTTTCAAATTTTAACTGTACCAAATATTTTAAAGCTATTCAAATAAAATATTGTTATACTATCAGTTCTGAAAATTACATAGATTCATAGAATAAACTATTAAAAATTGAATTATATAAGGTTGGCAAATATCTCCCTTTCGCTTTTTTGCCCTGTATTCAATGCTTTATAAAAAGTGTTACAGTGATCGCATTTATTTCAAATATATGCCGATTTGTTCAAAAATCTGTTTCCATCTAGACGGCAACCTCATAATACCCCCCTCGTAGAAGTCCCCCTCCTTATTTGCGAAAAACTCGGACAGCCACTTTTCACAAGCCTTTTTTTGAATTCAACTTTACACCATCAAGGGCGTTCGCCATAGACAGGAACAGGTGGTAATCACTTGGCGCTATATCCGGGCTATATGGAATGCGATAAAACCTGCCATCCGAGCTCCTGTAGCTTTAAGCGATCCAGGTGTTCGCAGTAGGTGGTAGAATTAAGCGTCTGCCCATATGGGAGCAGCTCATAGTGGATGATTCCCTTCTAAATCACACCAAACACACAGCAAAACCTTCCGTCAATCCCGGCTTGGTGACTGTTTAGGACGATTCAGCGGCCTTCGACTACGACCGTTTTCGCTTGATATTGTTGTATGTGACATCGACAATCACCATCCGCTTCAAAAATGGGTCGATATCGTTCCGTTTCAGCAGCATATCGCAGGCGTTAATTCGGTCCAGAAGGTTTTTTTGCATCAAATCATGCGGCACCCAAACATCAAGCTTTTTTGTACCCTGCCTTCTGCAGATGGTTTAAAATGGTTTGGTGACTAACTCCTATTTCCTGGGCAATATCACGAGATGCCACATGCCGGTCTAATTCCATTTTTTCCATGATGCGATCGGTATTCATCGGATAGGTCTTCCGCCGCTGGCTTGTCGATGATGTCGATTACACCGGCTCTGAATCGTCGAAACCATTCCTCCACAGTTCGAAACGCTAGAGTACCATCCTCCAAAACACCATTAATCTCGCGGAACGTTTCTCTAGCGGATTTGTCTTTAACAATGGAAAACTTTAAAATAGCATGAATTTCGGCGTTAGTGAACTCCATGTTTACACTTCTATAACTGTTAAATGCAATATCCAAATTCATGATTCAAAAGACAAAATAGTGTAAGGGAGATATTTGCTAACCTAATAGTTAATTGTAGGAACATAAGTAACAACAACAACAACAATAATAATATGTATATTATTAAATTACTAATTCAAGAGTAGATTAAATGTAGGAAATTTGAGAGGGAAAGGAAACGTTTTTAAGGAGTCATAAATATGATACAATATGACGCTGAGGGCTATCTTAAAAAATGTACAAAAACGTCGATTTTTCAGTATTTCTCCTCAAGTTTCTTTTTCCTGCATATTCTTAAATTTTTTTCTTATATAGGTGCTAGGAACTTAAAATTTATCTAAATTGAAAAAAGAAATTGTCTAAAAAATCTTTGTAATGTATAACAATATGTATGACTACTGCTTAAAAGTTTGAAAAGCGCGAAAATAATTTTTTATGTTTTAAATATATTTAAATGATCTAAATTGATTTAACTATAATAGATTATCGCCCTTTAATTTAGCTAGAAAGTGAGCGTGATTATTCCTTGTAAAGCCTCGACCGGAAGGCTACCTATTCTTAGAAATTAGTCTGGGCGTAATTGAGCATCAATAAAGCACGTAAACACTTGAGTCGTTGACGTTTTCGGGCAGGCGGCTATTAGAAGGAGAGTAGCTTGACACCTGTACGACGTAACAACGTTATAGTTAGTGTGGTCAAGCTACGAAGAGGAGATGACCAAGAAGGATACTGTGGAGCAACCGTACATAAAGCGATCACGTCTTATTTCGGAGTAGCTTCTAAGGGAGAGACTACGACACTCTTGAATGGCAAAATCATGCTAAAGTATCTCACTGATTATTTGTCTGCGCAAGCTGAAGTATCTATTCCGAGCGGACTTTTCGATCTAGAGCCGACAAATGAAATCCAAACGGTAACAGTTAATAAAATATACCGCCCGCGCGTAGAAATGATCTCGGCAGTGTGTTCTCGGCGATCACTCGCACTTCGAATCTTGCTCCAAGGGCTGCGAATACGATGGTTGATATCTGCGCAGACGTGATACAAGAGGACACAATACAATGACCTGCTATAGATTTGTTCGTAGAGGTTTAGAGCGCCATTGTGAATTAGTGCAGAATTTAAAGTTCAATCTTAAATTCAAAAGTTCAATCTAATGTGTAGGTTTCACATCATGTACTGCTACACAGCAACCTGCGTCAAGCGAAAGCGTCTGGAGATCAAACAGCGTGGCGTGAAAACACGGTGGCGAGCGTGACGCTGGGCGATCTCGTAACTATCTCCGCATTCAATAACTTACGACTAAGACCGTGCGTCTTATGGAAAATTCTTCCAATACGGATTTTTGGACTGCACTTATCGACTAAAACGTTCGTGTTTCTAGACGACGGAGTGACCATCAATATAATAGATAGAAAGATGGCACAAGACTTAGGTATACACGGCTAACGCATATGTATACGGCTAAAGAGCTTATTAAAATTAAGTCAGCTTTTCCATAATGGGTCATGTTGCGAACGATGCTGAAGAACATTGGTCACGAGCGCAATAGTCATCACGAATCTAGATTATCCGACACAAACACTATCTGAGAAGCCCGCCCGCGAGGTAACGAAACATACCTGTTACAAGATTCAGCCATATACTGACGCGCAGGTTATACTGCTACTCGGCCAAGACAATTGGCGTTTAACTTCACCAACAGTAAAGCACATAGCGACGACCAATCCTGCGATTTCGTATACTGCGTTGGGGTGGGTAATTCAGAGATCTATATGGATGCTCAACTCGGTGCAATGTAACTCAGCGGCTTACGTTACTGTACGCAACGCCGATAATCACAAAGAAAAAACAAAGTTCGACTTATGTTCGACCCTACGGCAAAATCAATGAACAAAAGTTTAAATGACCAGTTAGAAATGGGCCCGAATTTGCTTCAATCATTGTTAGGGGTCTTAATTAGATCTTTTCAACATGCATATACCTTCAAGGACGACAAATGCGATATGTTTCTTAGTGTAAAGGTTAGAGAATCTGATAGCGGACCTCTGAAGCTCATATGGCGCGGAGACAAGTGGGAAGAAACGACCGATGCTTATGAAATGACGCGTTCAGTTTTTGGAGCAAGTTCATAGCTTTATAATGCCCTACACATCAAAAACATAAATGCGCAATCGTTCGAGTATGAAAATCTCCCGCGGTTAAACACGTAATTATAAATACATACATGAACGATTATTCTTGTAGTCACAGTACGATAATAGAAACGCTAAAGATAATTCCGGACGACATTGAAATAAATGAACAAGACAATTTTTACTTACACAGTTGGATGATAAATACGCGAGTAAATACAGCATGTACAAATGAGTTTAAAATAGATAAAAGACTTTTATGTTCCTATTGTCAAACGGTGCTTGGGTTAAAACAGAGCCTACAAGTATACAACTGTCAAGTATACATTGCGTATCGCTCCTTGGTGACGAGGTTGAATCCCGTAAATTTCGCAATGCGTTGGAACAATAAAATATCGAACACGCAAGATGCCTGGTTCTCGGAGCCGATATTTCTAAAAGCCAGAACCCGAATGGCCTAAGCAGAAACCCTTGACAACTCGCAAGAAGCAAGCTGCAGACGCCATGGAAATGCGCAAAGGTAAAATATATTTTATTTTCGCAAATACGCGTCCGTTACCCTTTGCGAAAAGAATCTGGAAATGACGCGGCTTAGTTGCAATTTCGTTCATTAATCATCAGCTCCGCAATCATGGCGTTGCAGCGGCTCACAGTTAAGTAACGCGTGTTACGCGTGCTATATAGTGATAATGGCATGAATTTTTACAGCACTGCTAAATAACTGAGGGGACTAAAATTAAAGATCAAGACCCCGCAAAAGAAGTCCTTTTCATTCTGCTCGAGAAAATTAAGCACATAATTAACTAACAACTATTGGCGGATGTATCTGTAGATTCTCGCGACGACGAATTATTAACACCAAATCATTTTCTCATAGGGACATTAAAAACGTAAACTTATGAAAACAGTCGCGTACTGCGCGCGCCTTTACAGATGAGTTTTGGAGACGGTGGATTAAGGAGTATCTCCCAAATTTAATACCTCAAGTGAAATGGTCTATCAAACGAGATCAATAGCAGGTAAAAGGACCTCGTCTTAATTGTCAATTTACAAGCCCCACGAAACACTCGGTGTTCGGGTCAAATCGTCGAAACCTATCCCGGTACAGACAGGACAACTCGCGTAATAAAAGTGATTATGGAAAGCGGTGACTTTGTACGACTGGCTCAGAAACTTGTATCAGGATATGTAATACAAAACAATGTGCATTTGATACGAAAAAGAGAATTTTTCAATACTGCGATATGCGTGAAAATAATTTTTTATGTTTTAAATGTATTTAAATGATTTAAATGATCTAATGGATTATCGCCTTTTAATGTGGCTAGAAAGTGAGCGTGATTATTCCTTGTAAAGACTTCGGCCTGAAGGCTACCGACTCTTAGAAAATAGTCTGGGCGTAATTGCCCATCAGTAAAGTACAGTAAGCGCTTGAGTTGCTGACCTCTCCGAACAGGGGCATATTAGAAGGGGAGTAGATTGACACCTACACCTCAGTCCTTCTCCAGCGCGGGGTTCCCAAGGGTGAAGACCTCTGTGCGGCTGTACATCTCTAGCTTAGGGCTTTCCAAGTTGGCCCGAGGCTGCAGCTCTCCAGCACAGGGGGACGCCATGTCACCTATAGCTATTCGATTTTCTTGCGAGGTCAAGGAAGATATGAATGTGGAGAGAGGAATAATTAGCATCTAAAGAAGGCAATTCAGCAACTTTGTCTTTAGTCTTCAAGCTAAATAGTATTAAGAGAAAATACCTTACTGTACCTTATTCCCTCTTCTATATTCCCATCCATTTTCTCCTTCATTTTTCTTGCTAGTCGCGAAACTGTCAGAAGCCGCTCCGTGAAGTGAAACCGCTCAGTGAAGATACGAGCTTTTAAAAAATGGTAAAAATGTAGTTCCCAAGTTTGAAAAGCACGGTCCCTGTCGTTGCATCGCAGCGAATAAGTGTAGAGGAATAAGTGTAGAGGAAAAAATAGTCAATGGAAGAGCGAATTAGTCGGAGCCGCAAGGCCAGCAGCGGGCCCTGATCCGCCCTCCAGGCTTAGAATGCGCCCTACAGCTAGACGCAATGCTTAATAGCTTCGATGACACTATCGATTAAAATAACAACTCGTTGTTGACAATTTCCGTAGTCGCCCAATGGACATCTGCCAAGCCCGCTATCTATCTATCTATTTATTCTACTGCGATGCGGTGACAGGGGCCGTGCTTTCCGATCGTGGAAGTTGCCTTTTTACCATTTTTTAAAAACCTGTATCTTCGCGGGGCGGCTTCTCACAGTTTCGCGAATAGCAAGAGAAATCTTTAGAATTTTCTCAGCTATTTAGTGATATAGCTCAAAACAACATTTTCAAAAACAGGCTGCATTTTATACGATAGATCATTTAAGCTAAATGTAAATCTGACCACCAATCAAGTCTCTTTACAGTCTCTGAAAATTGTTTTACTAATTTATATTCTTTTTCAATCAAGTTTCTATTAGGTATAACATACTTTATTTGCTAGTCAACAAACCAATTTAATGATGATATACTATTCTGTAACAAACTATATAAATTGCAAGTTTATCAATATTCTTAAGTAATAAAGTAAAAGATAGTAACAATATTTTTATATACGCCTATTTAATAATGTTCAGCTAATATATTTTATTAATATTTGAGCTTACTAAATATATAAAAAAATTAATATCCATACTCATAAAAATCAAAAGAATTAGCCTCCATTATCAGAGAATTTCATCGTAGAACAAAAATAGTAACTTGAAAGCAAACTTTGTACTCTGGACCAAAACATAATTAGTCATGTAATTCAATTTGTTAAATAATCTAAATTATTATCATTACAAAATAAAGAAACATGAAAGTTTGAAGATTAAGCCTAATCAATAAAATACTGGTTTATACGAATCTTTTGTCGCCCGACCTCGAAAAAAGGCAGAGCAGGGGAGAAATTTTCAAGCAAATTCTCGTATGTCAGCAAAAGCTAAGGTTAGAGGACATAAGGTGCTCCAAAAAAAGTTAGAAAGAGTCGTTCTTGTAAGTTGATAAGTACAGATACGAGACGCATTGGGAAATTAATCTGCGATTACATTTTACACCTGGACGAAAAGATGTGGAACTGTTACAGAGATTATCGAGTACGCAAGATTCGAAAAATAGTGAAATGATGAAATATGTAAGAACAAAAGAAAAGTCGAATTTATCCGAATATTACCATAAGCATACGTCTTGTAATATAAAAGGTTTTTTTTGTAACTGCTAAAGACACTGTCTAAGACTACGTCGCTAATGTTGCGATAAAGGCGAAGCCTACAGCAGATTAAGAAGAAATGATAAAAAATATTGTCAAATGCTTTTTCAAATGTTTCATCACGAGACAAAAATTTCCTATTCACCAACAAACAAGTTTCTAATTTCTTCAACTATTTAAGTAATATTTGTTTATTGCAAAGAATAAATTATATTTTACATATTAAAATATTTCATATGGTTTCAGTGTAAACTAAATTCTTACGTGAGAATTCATAAATTTAAATATGTTCACTTTTATTCACTATTTCATACTTTATTGTTAAAAATAGGGAAAACTAAAAATAAGGAGATAATATATTCAAGAAGGAACTCCGAGAACCTACGCCAAGGATAGTTACTGCAGAGGCGGACCCGCCAACCGACCGCCAACCGACAACGAAGTAACAAGGCCTTCGCCAGAGCAATCACCAGTTTGGTCTCAGAAAACTTGCGGCCATCTGCAGAGTAGCAACAAATAAGTTGTCGACGGGCTAGTGCCGTAGTGCCGCTAGCTGTACGCTATCCTGAACAAGAAATGCCAAAGCCGAGGTAGCGGACTTAACTAAGTAGCGCTCGAGCAACAATCCCGTTCAACACTTTTACCCTTGATCCATTTTTTCGTAGAGTTCATTATATAGATTGTGCAAAGCAATTCTACAAGAATTGTCATATGAAATATTCGGTGCAAACGTATCCAGGCATAAAATGAAAAAGAAGCTCTGCGAATAAATTGGCATTTGTATTATAAATAGTGGTATTATTTATTTGTCATCTATTTTCGAGTCAGCATTAAGATAAATTATATTCCAGAATTTTACAAGATAGTTTAAAAAAATTAAATATTTGCAGCATAAACGAAAAAAATATTCGTATTTACGAATAAAAAAATATATTTAAATAATCTATTTTTAATTTGTATAATATTTATAAAAGGATGTAAAGTTATTCATTTAAACTTAAATAAAAATCTTTTAATTATCATTAATTTTTAGGTACTATAAAAAATTGAAAAACAGAACTATATGTACTCTCAAACTCATTTTGTAATTACTTCTTCAATCTCTCCCACAGCTTATCGCTAATCTCTTCAGACTACGCAAATTGCAATCTACATTAAGTCCGAGATTCCGAGTCAGATTCAACTCCCCTCGACTCAAGTAGAAATTATGTTTAGGGAAGATTTACAGACCGACGACTCGATCATCTGGGTTACAAAATGTATCTCATTAATGTTGTCCATTTAACGAAGGAATGAAATAGTGCGAGATATGTAGTCTAGGATACAGATAAGGATAAACTAGCTAATGTTTTGATTGTGTATATAAGAATAATATCTAGTAATAACTAAAATATATGTCAAACTAATTATTGTTTAAATAAGTGATCGTAAAAAATATTTTAAGATAGATTTTAACTGTTTATAAATAACATTCTTTTTCATACCCTTGCATCCATATCATGCAATCAAAATTAACACACGGATTTTTTTATGAGGTTTTTAATCGATATTTAAAAAGATATGTCTTTCATTTATCGGGGCAGAACCGAGCTCATTAACACTTTCGAAGAAAATTCTTTTCTACAATAAAATATAGTATAGATGGTCGATAAATTTTTTTATTTTTAGATTTTTCATTATTCTAATTCATTTATTTATTTCAATTTATTTTGAAACATATCGTTTTATATGCAGAGTCTAAAATAAGAGGATTATAAAAGAAACTTGAAAATCTTTAATGAATGTTGAAGTCTTCAACTCACTTGCAGTAAAATGTTTTTATTTCAAATACTAGATCAAGTCCTCAATTAAATACAAAAGTGGAAAATAGCATAAAAATATTTTTTAACTTCTTGGAAAAACTTAATAAATTATAGTTTCAAGTATTATTTAGATAGTAATTAGTACTTCACAAGAGCAAGACAATACGATATTTTATTAAAATATTGTTTCGATCTTTGCAAAATATGGAAATCAGTGTCTTGTCTTGATTTTGACTTGCAAGATTTTTGCTTGTATTGACTTGAGTAACATTGGTTATATATATTCCTTTCAAAAAAAAGAAATAACAACATGAAAAACTTACCATATATTATATATATTTTTTTAAAAACTCATACCATATACTCAATAGCTAATTTATATGTAGTAGAAATCGAGGTATAAGCTTTTATCATTAATGAATTTAGTAAAATTTGACATAAATTCAAATTCGAAATCAATTTAGAACCAATCCTTAATATAGCAATGTTCTACGTATGTATATCTTTAAGAAAATGAACATATATAATTGTGTTAATTTTAGGTAGACATCTGCCTCAAGAGATATTTAATCAAAAATCAAGAACTTATGACTATATAGTGTGAAACGTTAATAATCGATAAAATGGATTATTTGCAGACTATTTCTAGTTCATATATAAAGTCAAATTTTTATATAAAAATAGCGAAACTACTAAACATTTTGTTATTTTGTTATATTTATATTTTTTTATGTATCCAATATACCCTGTATATACCTTAAATATTGACAAGATCAATAATCTTGGTACCTTATTCTTGATATTGTCTTGAATTTAAAGACAATACAAGACAATATTAACAGAAGTCTTGGTATCTTATGAAGCACTAATAATAATAGGATCTACATAACATAAAACGAATAAATCTAGATGAATAATTTAAAAATATATTCAACTCAACATTAATTTTTTGAGTTAATCATGTAATAATTCTATTTTACACTGCAAGAAATTTTATAAAGATTTCCATATAAAATTTATTAATATTATATTAATAAAATAAATAATAATAGTTTTAAATTATTCAGGCTTAATTTTGAGTAAAAAAATTTAATACACTATTAATTTCAATAGTTTTAGAAGAATATTTAACTTTAAACGGCTTTACACTAAACATTTTTTTTGAATGAAAATAAATATTTATTTTCTAAATAATGATGGATTTAGAGAATCTTAATTAAATAAAAAATATTTAATTTTGACATGCATTTATAAAGTTATAAAATCATTAAATTATGATTGAAGTGAACA
The DNA here is from genome assembly GCA_018906755.1 of Sycophaga agraensis. Classification (NCBI taxonomy): domain Eukaryota; kingdom Metazoa; phylum Arthropoda; class Insecta; order Hymenoptera; family Pteromalidae; genus Sycophaga; species Sycophaga agraensis. The sequence goes on along the minus strand of JACCIE010000121.1, from coordinate 41,025 downwards.
TTATGTCACATATGTATATTTACTTAATATTAAAACTATTTACGTAATGAATAAATGAAATATTTTTATATACTATCTGCAAGAAAATATAAAATTTATGATTTTTATTTACAACAAGTTAAGTTATTAACTTTTATTAATAAATTCATATAATTATATCTAGTATCAATTTTCAAATTTAGTTTATTCTAAACAAAAGAATTTTCTGAAAGTTTTTTAGTTTTTTTTCTGGTTATCTTTTATCGGATTGGGAGAAATTAAATCGTTTTGGGCCTCAGATCATTTGAGTTAAACCAGACTTCTTGAAGAAATTCTGGATGCATTGCACGCTCGTGAATACATAAGATAAAAAAGTCATTCTTCTCTTTGATTTATAAAATTGACTTTCTCGTTTAAAGAAAGCTCTGAAATTCGAAAAACATAAAAATCACATAAACAGTGAGAGATATTGAAATAGTACGTATAAATGAGAGAGACACATGGGAGGAAACATTCTCTTGATTCTTGTGAAAATGAATCCATCTCTAGCGTCCGAGTCTCAATTTTGTCAAGCAGCTGTAGCAAGTTGCTTATATGCTGATCAATCTCGATGTTACAAGAATTTTATCAGATCGCATCTCTCCCTTTCTTTTTCTTTTTATCTGAAGCATTTGAACAGACTGAGGAAAGTTGTTTGACTGACGTGGTTATTTTCTGATTTCGCGGTAGTAGCTGATTAATTTATAAGCGTATCCTTTTTGCATTTCATTTTATGTCTAACAATAATATTTACATACATAAAGATAGTACTAAATACAGAAAAACAATCTACTTTTAAATCGAATAATTACTTTTCTGTGAATCATTGAATATACATCAAAGTAAAAAATTGTTTCTTTAAATAAAATAAATAAGTTATATAGCACAAAGTATGAACCTTGCCAGACGAAGTAAACTTACTTGAAAGAAAATTCATTTATCCTATTAAATATGAGAATTTCATAAAATAATTCCGTGTTTAATACACAGTTGAAGCCTATTATTATTGCTTATTCATATAGATAAAGTTAAATTAAGCTAAATTATAGTAGTTATCTCAATTACAAGAAAAGTAGAAGCTGTTAGAATAACTTTAACTATTCACATAAAAATCTTAATGGATTTTTAGCTATTTAAAATAAAACTTTATCATTAACTTTATTAAAACTTTATTATTTTAGAATCTTTATGTTTAAAAAAGTGTTTGTTACGTTACTCCAAATTGGCTTATTGGAATGTTCATTTATAAGATTAAGTGCAAAATTAAAAGGAAGTCCTATATATCTAAAAAGGTAAGCGTCTTACAGGGCTACTCCTAGACAAGCCGTGTGCAGGCTCGCAGTATATCTGCTCCTCTGAAGCAGCGAAACCTCCACAGGCATTACTTCTGCTTTCCTCGGGCTCATGTTCGGCGAGTGAGCTGAGACTGTTGTACCACTGTGCGGAACGCGTCCTGAACGGTTTGAGACTTCCGGCGTTCGATGGCGGCTGAATCTGCACCGGTTGTTGGTACTGCTGGCGTTGTTCCAGGCCCTTTCCGAAGCTCATACTCCGTCGGATCGGTTGGAGGCCGCGGTTGATAGCTGCCGGTAAGTCGGTGCTCCCTCTTAACAGCGACCCAAATTTGCGGCGCAACGAAGGTTTGCGATCAAGCTTGGTTGAATCCGGCACATCATGTAGCTGTTGTTGGTTCAATGAGGCAAGCGGTTTTTCTGAATTTAAATTGTGAACGTTAGTTGGCACATTTTTATTAAATATCAGTAAATGAAAACTAAGAATAAATTAATTAAAAAATTAAAATTTAATGTTGTTAAAATAAAATCTATTTTAAGTTACGTACATTATACTAAATCATATAGAATTTAGTCTTTTTTTTTAATAAAAATGACACTTTATAATGTTATAAAAAGTATATCAATGATTACATTTTTCAAAAAACTGTTTTTAAATATAGAATAATAAAGTAAAGCATAAACAAAAATAGAGAATGTACTTATTATAATTCAATTAAAGGTAAAACTATTTCAATGTAAATTAAGATATTTCAAGAATTTTAAATTAAAATATTTAGTTCCAATAATCAAATATTTAGCTGAACTTTTCATTTTAGTGTCGAAATATGAAAAATTGATTTTCATATTTCTTATTTAATGAAAGATATCTGTTCTTATAATAAAAAAATTAAGGTGTTGCAATAAAATGCTAAGGTGAAGAGAGTAAAGCAGTAGAATACTCTTAAAAAATATAGCAACAATGTTTTTTTATTTCAAAAATTGCTTATTTCTCTTAATGATACTAAAAAGAACTTTAAAGCAGTAATAAATTTTGCAAAAAAATAAAAATCTATATAAAGATTGAAAATTATTTATGAAGTATTTCGAAGTACATTTATTTAGTTACATGATCATAATAGATACGCTATTTCATTAAATCAACGCAATAAATACCATATCCTCTTTTATAATTACCATAAATTTAGGAATAAATATGGAAAATAATCGACACAAAAGAATTGTAACCCAATTTAAAGCACATAGAAATTACATACAACTTACGTGATTCGCGGCGTCGAAACACTTTAACATCTTTTGACATCTTGACAGATAGAATCCCCTGATGCACTGGGGCTTCCAATACGTGCTCCGTTCTATTTTTGAGAGGTCTCTCCTCCTTTATTTGACTGTTAATCTTATTTAGGTTCTTGTTTCCCTGCTTTGCAAGTGTCATGGTCTTACCCACTGACCCCCCTTATCTTTTAATTATTTCACTCACCGCACTATCGCACAGGAGCACAAATTATATACGTTTTCTTCATAATTTTTAGCATTATACACTACACTTGTTCACTACTGAATCATGATTTCAGATTTGGGTAAATCACTGCCATGCTGAAAAAGATTTATTTTGCTACACATCATGGAGGATTATTTACCAATGAAAGTAACCTCGTATATTATGGAGGCGAATCAAGGTTGCATTCAAAGAACATTGTTACATATGACAATATTTATTATTTTTTATGATTTTATTATTATGATTAACAAAGTTATTTAAACTAAAAATATACTCTAATCTCTACATACGATTATTGTTTTAAGATGTAGATGCAACTATAATTATCATAGAATTAAATTTGATCTATTATTTTTAATTATTTACGATGTGTATTTAGTTTTCACTTTCATTTTACTGAATTCATAGTATCTTATTTTTGTAATAAATGTTACAATTGAATTGAGAAGATTTAGATCGAAATATGGATGCGCATCTTATCGCATTTTTCTGATATGGTTCAAATTATAAAACGATCTTGAATTTGCAACTTATTATCTAATCAAATATATTTTAATTTCACCAAAAATGTTGATTATACCCAATCCTTTGCAAAAAATTAAGAAATGGACTGCCTATAGTAAGTGTAGAAGTATAGAAATCAATGTTAAATTTTGCTAACGAAAAGCCTGAATGGCAAAAATTAAAAGATCTTTCAGAAAAATTCCACTATGGGCAATCCTACGTTTTACCGGAAATCGCGTCCGTGGTAGAAAACTTTGAACTTCTATGTTTAAAACACAGTTCACGCAGCAGTTATGGCTCTTGCATCTAAGAAAAGGCGGAAGTAGACGCACGCGATTGCGATCCGTGCTTGAATTAATTAGTCGCGCACTATTCGAGTTCTCTGCAAACGATAGGAAGAACGAAGAGGGGAGACAGATAGAGGAGGACAGACTGTTCAGATTCTATGCGCGACACGATTAATTCTCGAGCGTATAGAGACTGCGTCGTGCGGTCGACTGGCGCTGCTGTGGACGAATATCATATTCGTTAAGGAGGGAAATCGCCCCGCGCACTGAGAAACCAGGGAGACAAGTATCCAATTATTATCGTTCGGCGATAAGGAGACTACGATATTTGTTCGTCATTCATACGGATGGCATAATCCGCTGTCACCTACCGTTCGAGTGATCAGCTGCTGACGATGACAAACGTTCACTTTGATTATGCATTTTGTTCTTATAGGAATAAAAATTAGTTGAATTTTCTGAGAGTCCTTGATAACTAGTATGTAATTACAGAACGATTCGAGTGTTAGATGCTTGTATTTCGAAATCATGTTTTATTACAGAACTTATTTCTGAGGATTTTCGCACGGTTCACAGGCAGTTATTGTTTTTCAAAAACAATCATCCGTCCAACTATTTTTTTATGTATATTTGAAATAACATGCTAATTGTACTACAAACAAAATAAAATAATCGACATGATTATGTAAAACTTATATCTATCTATATGAATATGAATATTTTATAATTATAACTATAATTTTATGTGCAATATTTTCAAATGATTTAATGTCATTTTTGCCAATATATTAAGTTAAAAAGTAACCTTTTTATCTATATATTTTTATATTCTACGTGACTGGTGCTTGCATATTAAATAATTCACTACATGAAAACTTAAAATGTTTCATATATAACTGATAGTATTACTATTTCTGAAACGCCTTATATGACCCTTCCTTCCTAAATTCACATTCCAGAAAAATAAATCTTCCGATTTATTACGTGCACAAGGCTTAATGACAAATCACGCAATTAACAAAGGATGCATGATACCTGAAATCAGGCGTAAGATTGGGAGCACGTGCAGCAGAACTGTGGCCAACACGATCGATCGGAGGTTCCGAACCGGGGCTCCCGGTTCCTTGGCTTCCGAGCGAACCGGTCGCTTGTAATGACCTGGCGACTCGCGTAAGCCGGGTGCGAAGTCCCGCAATCGGCACTGACTTGCACACTTGCCACTTCTCGGTTACGGAGTCGATGCACCTCAACATACTTGTAACATTTCGCTTGCTTTTAAAAATTTTTATTTATAAATTCCAATGATTCATTGGCTAATAAATTATCGGATATTTTAAGTATTTTATGTCTAGTTTTATTTCAATATATTTTTTCTTAAAGAAATAAATATCCGACCTATTCGACCAAAATAAAACCAATAAAGTACAAAAATAATATTTAGTGTGATGCAATCAAAGTTACTCGATATACTTTTAAATTATAATTTTATTTTTTGATTAATCGCATCAGCTAATTATTTTTCTTACATCTATAATTTACTATAACTATAATATGAAAGCAAATTAAACTTTTGCCAATTTCATGAAACTCCTTATGATAAAAATAATTCTTTTTATGTGTGAATAATATGTATCCTACAATTTTTTTTATAAGACATTTGACTTTAAATACACAAAAATTAATTCATTAATACTGCCTATCTATTTAATTTCACTTTCTTTTTTCATCTATTTGTTTATTTTCGGCATCACTTATGTTCAAATGTCTATTCTTAAAATCTTAGTAAAGTAATGTACGCTTCAATGTCTCCGGCCGTTTACGGTTAAGACCGCCCAATGTGTCCTCGCTACATCGACGACCTCGTGCGATTGCACCGAAAGTACCAGAGTAATACCGCATGTGGCAGATGCGATGATTCATCGATTATTTAACTTTCAATATATAATATAAGACAGGCTCTCAAAATCGCCCAAAATTCGTAACTATGATAAACTAGTTAATAGTTCTTTCCTCTCAAAAAGTTATGCAGATTACTATAAATTTTCTAAAATAATTTAAAGTATATAATATTTTAATGAATAGATTTTGTTATTTACAAGTTTTAATAATATTTTACAAGTTTTTAAATGTTTTCTCTCAATAGTATATGTACTGCAATAGAATATAGTCATTTTGAAATCTATAATAAATATTATAAATATTTTTCAATAATATATTAGTAATAATGTTTTACAATGTTCTAAAAAATATTTTTAATTGTACTGTCTTATGAACAACATGCATAACCTCCTGCATAACAGAAATATGATATTATATCTTGGGTATTATAAAAAAATTCTTGAATTTTACATATTATTAACTGTAACATGTACCAAGCATCCTGATATGGGCTAGGTTGCTTGAAAAATAAATTCCATCAATAAAATGCACTTGAATCGCTGAAAATAAAATTGAGTTTTCTTTTTTATCTAAATCAATCTAAGTTTTTTGATCTAATAATAAAAATCTCATATCTGGTTAGAATTGCATCGGTAAAATTTACTCAAATGATAATTATAATTATAATTGTACTCTGATCGTTAACTTTAGCTTAGTTGACATGCTTAAAAGTCTGAAATATCAACAATCGAAATCTAAACACTTTTAGAAAATATGTTTTTATACGATGAAAATTAATAAATATAGCTTTCTGTCTACTATTAAGAGCTAATAATAGCAATATTCTTATAGCAAGCTACTCCCACGTAGATGGTACAATTAGAGATTTCTATCTAATTAAAGGAGAAGCTCTTTATTGCCATAGCTTCACGCAATTAGAATTATAAGGAAATCGGAATACTGGTTTGCGAAAAACTTTCTAACAAGCTATTATCATAACGGCTTATTAAGCTGTTTGAAAAATAAAAACCCGTTACAGATTGCGCGATTTTAATAATTCTTTAAACAATCGGAGATAAAGTTGCAATAAATAGGTAATTGATGATGAATATTCTAATTCATGTTCTTCATGTAAATAAAAGTCTTTGAATAATTACTAATGATTAACTTTGTAGTGCAACAGTATAAGCGGACAGAGAAAATAGAGTCCGCGATATTTTTATTGATCACATAAAATTAAAATATATAAATAGACTCGGCTTTGCAAATTACGATGTTCAATAGCATTATTAAAAATGAACATTGGTTATAATAGCTGTATTGATATAACAAAATTGAAAAAAACCACCAACGTTTGGAGGTAATACCGCATGTTTTAAATAATTTATTGATCTATTTTATTCTGATTCATGCATTTCATGCTTTTTCATATTTTTTGTTACAACTGTAAACTTTTATTCGTTTCTATTATCTTTGTGTCTGGAAACACTTGTAAAAATGTAACGTGAATGTATTATAAATTACTCGATATTATTCTGATATAAAAAAATTAAATGTTTAATAACATAAAATAATAGCCATCTATCTTTAAAATACATAAACGAATATTTTCACTTTAACGAGTACACATCGTTTCAATAGCAACTTAGCAGTAATAAATAGCTCTTTTTCTCAACCTTAAAGTTCGGACTAAACGACTTCAATAACGAAAAATTGTTCTCTCCCACGCCGATAGAACTAAGCTGACTGCTAGCCTTTCTCGTCCCTTTTTGTCTTGCAATTGAAGAGTGAAAAATTATGACTACGCTTCTTACATGCTTGCACACACATCTGCGCGCTCTGTTATATAATAGTAAAGCCGATGGTTGATGGCCTTCATACTCTAACACAGAGAAAGAGCAGTGCTCTCAACTGTCGTTAACGTGAACCACGCTATAAATCATCAACCGTAAATGTCAGTCAAACTCTCTTGCCCTACCATTCCCGCAATTTAAATGTCAACTATAGGCGTGGAGGACGATTCGATTTTGGTGTGCAGTCCAGGTATGAAAAATGTTTGAAGGAGATACTCGCGAGAGTGCGGCTGGTTTTCAAAATGAAAAAGCTTGTTGCAACGATCTTGAAAGCGAACATTACTGCAGTGAGTGCGAAGTAAGAAAAAGTCTCTTAAGTACTGTCCGAAAGAAATTTTTTTTTGAGTGTTCTTTTTTTCGATGTGGTGGAGAAAAAATTTTGCGTAATCACGCTCAAGTAAAAGTTTTTGAACTTTTATCTGTGGATGGTAAGAAAGTAAATCTCTTGTGAAATGTAATGTAAAAACTGTAGCCCGCTGCGACAAACCATTTTAAAATTCATTTCAAAATGAGGAATGGATACATTGAACACGGAAGGAACGTAATCAAAAAGCAGATTATCTTGTTAAATGAAAAATGTATGTGTTATTTTCAAGTGATTCTTATTAGAAAATAGCAATGCCAATTTTGCTTTGTTTTATTTAAGTATAGTATCATAAAATAGCAATACATAATTAATTGTCGATCGTGACAAATCAATTTTTATGTTTTAATATTTATGTTTTATGTTTTAATTTCTAGACAAAATACCTCATAAAGAATATGCTTCGGTTTATACTAAATTAATTGTTTTATTTTATAACAATGATATAATTTTTAAATATTATGGGATGGTAGATAATTTTATTGATTATTTTAATATTAAATATTACATGTGCACATTGTCGACTTTAACTATTATGCAATCTTATTTCATTTAATCTAAAATTAAATAATGATAATAAATTAGATGTGAAAAAGTACATTGGAAAAATAACATTTTTAATGTTCAACATTTTTAAATTAGCAACGTAAATGTGTGTCTAATTAAAATCTTCTTTTTCTACTCCATGAAAGCCTTAGTAATTTCCTTATTACTATGAATCATACTGAAGAATTCGTGCATATATTTTAAAATATACATCGCGAACAATATTTATATATCAAAAGTTATGACAAAATCGCTATACAACCTTCAAGGTACACGGCGCACGCGTGACTTCATAGCTAACGTTGACGAATCATCGTATTTAGTAGAATCACGTTTGACGTTAAACAAACAAGAGTGTATCACCACGATCCGTGCGTGAAAAGTGGAGCAAATGGAAAAACGATTGAGTAAATTGCGAGGAGGACAGACGCGCATTACAGTGAAACACGTGCTGCCGGCACTGCTGGAGATAAACCGCAGAAGGTGATAATAAACCGCGAGTGCACGCTGAGATCAAAAGTAGCCACGTTGGCAGTCACACCCGATAAGGCGCGTCTTTTCGTCCGCGGTGCACGGAGGTCAGGCTCGCGGTCTTAGCTTATCTCCGATTCTAACTTTCCTAATGATGTTACATTTTGCAACAAGTGTGTGTATCAAAGCGGTAAGACACTGAACGTAGCATGCATCTTTTTAATCGACGGTATTGATTGTTTCTTAAGAGAGTGAGTGTCGCGAAGTAATGATTGAACTATAATAATTCTAAAATTAATCTCTTTTAGCTTCGAAGACGTTTACGTGGTGAACGAGTCAGCCAACAATCAGAATTTTGTTATTGTCTAATTGCATGGAATTGTATATTGTTAAAGACGATTATTTATATTACAGTGAAATTTACTATTTGCATTGTCTTTCAGTATAAAATACATGAACTAATCTTAACTGTTATACATAAAAAACAATGTATATTCCAAACATGCAAATTACTAATGATTACGCGACCATAATTTGACGCTTTAACAGAAAATAATTAATACAAGCGTTAAGAGTCTTCGGCAATTCGTGATCCTCCGATAAAGCGAGTAGCTGCAAGTCTGTAATTACTTAGGATTTAACCTCGGGAAATTGGTAACAAATCTAATACCTCACTCGCGCTGAACGCACTCCGCACTTGCGCTCCTCAACAAATCACCAAAGCACTAACCGACAGCATGCACTAATCATCGTAATTACAATCGAAAGGGAGCGAAACTCTTTCACCAATGAGGGGTATAAGCCCGCTACAAGTACCGAGGCAGCAAAAAATCCTCACCGTAGCGCGATCCGACGAGCGTCGCAAAAATCCCAACCAAGCACTAACTAAGCAAGAAATCGCTGCCAGGAGCAAGTGAGCACACGAGGACAGGTAGGAGGCATTCCGTTTCTTTACCGCGCGGGCGGAGGGGCACTAAAGGAAGGGGAAGCGAGAGGCACATAATGGGAAAGGAGGCGCAGAGGAGAGCGTGCGCGCTGCATTCGAACGAAGCTCCATGAAATCGACGAGTGGCCTGTCTTCAGTTTTGCTTGCTCCACGAAAATACAACTACTCAGTCAAGTTCGCGTTTATCGCTAAAAGAATTGTAAGCTTCTGCATGAATGGAAAGGAAGAAAAATATTTTTTTTAATTTTATACCCGAAATAATGTAAAAAACATTGTAATTTCTTTCAGTAATTGCGTTTAAAATTTTTTACAAATATTTTTATTAGTATTTTTATTTATCTTTATTGGTATCTTATTCAATATTTTTGTATCGTCTGATTTTAATTTTAAACAATATTAATATATACAAAATTATTATCTATATGTAAAGATAAACATTTTTTTTATTAACTTTTACATACAAATTTTATTATAATGCAATTTATATAGACAGTTCACATTTAAAGATAAGGAAAATTGACTTTAAATTTAATTAATTCAAGAGTACTGGCTGATAATTCTCAGCATCCGAATGTACAGGTATCCAGATGAGGGAATTCTCATCGAAACCGAAATCAGCACTCGTAGCTGATGTGTCACACGCCTCCAATGATTTGAATTTTTCGCCCTCTCTTTCACCTTCCGTACATTGTGTTGACTGTGGGTGAAGGGGCAGCGGTCGCGCTATGGCCCACGTATTTGCAGGTTACAACAATGAATTGACTTCCGAAGAGATTCTTTTCCTTTTACTAAACTTTTGCAGCTCATTTTGTCTGTTCCCACTCATTCACTTATAGCATCTAATTAATTCGTGCGCTATCGTATGCTTTAGAGATTCGTAAATATTCTCATGTTTTCTACACATGGTTCGGTAAAAATTGTTTTATGGAATATCGAATACTCAATGTCTTGGTACAAAAAGAATTTATATATCGAAAAATCACATATTAAAGTTTTATTTGCATCTGATTATATAATATTATCAACAATGATACGATCTAACACGTATGTTATGTACTAGTACAATAAGTAAGTAGAGTAATCGTTATCTCATGTAATTCTTTTAGATTTCATTCTTTTGGGTTGTCCAAACTCTTGGTAAACAGCAAAACTTGCCTTGTATCCCAAATAGTGAATATTTCAATTTAGATGGTCGATTTTTATATATACCATGAAACGATTGAGAAATTAAGGTATCTTTGGATAAGGCTCCCATCGGATTTAATGAAACTGCAGATCGTATTAAATTGACCAATCCATACTCGAATTATTCCTTATACTTTGTTGTTAAATATCTAATACATCTAAAATTTTTTGGGTTGAATGCATCGATGTCTTTTTCTTTAACATAACTTATCCATATTTTTAAATATCTTTCATAACGTTTTACAGTTGATCGAGTAATACTGTCTAGTGAATTCTCTGCAATCTCCTTATTTAAAAGTTCATGCCTGATATTTGGCTGTTTTTACTAATGCAAGTTTTTGTCACAGGATATCTGAAAGGAGATTATAATAGATATCTTAACAGTTCAAATTTCATAATGAACTGATCTATGATTGATAGAAGTAGAGGATTGTCGAGAGGATTGCATAGTTATGCCGTCCAGTAGGGCACAATTATGATAATGCAAATGGTGGAAGCACGTAAAATTTATATGAATAAAAACCATCTGTACATGTGCTAATTGCCGTTTTATGCAATAAAATAAAAATTTCTTTCTTAATTTTAATTATTTTAGTAGACGACTGTGTAAATTTTTTAAGCTTAATATGCTGATAAGGGGTATTAATAAATATTACGTGTTATCCTTTTTTATAAAAAATGAATTAAGACATATTTACACTTAAAATTTTTCAAAAAATCAATTTTCTTTTTGCTTAATTTATAGATTCTACATATCATATAGAATATATACACCAAATTTTATTAGAATGTTTGGAAAATCAAAAAGGCTATGGCAAAATATATATTTTCGAAAATTAACCAAAATTGTCTATATTGTCCATTTCAAAATAAATAAGAAATACAAAGAACGAATTAAAAAAATATTAAATAAGATGTAAATTATTCCTTTATCATGTATAATATTTTTAATTATTGATTGAATTAAAAAATTTTACTTTTAATTTTTTTATTATACTTTAAAAACTACAAACTTGTTTACAATGTTAGGCGGTCTGCTCATTATGTAATACGGATCAATGCAGTTAAAACAGTTTGTTAACAGCTTTATCATATTATGTATAAAATCTATGAATGTATTATATCTGTCTATAGTTTATGCAGTTTTATATATACAAAGCATACCAGCGCATGCCAGCAAACAAAGCCATTCGGTTCAGATCACATGTGTCGGTTAGTGCCTCGCGAATTATTTTTCGTAGTATTTGTTAATTTAAATAAATCAATATTTTCAAGACCAGTCATTGCAGATCAAAAGAAAGTTAGTTAGTGCTCAGCGAGAACATTTACTAACGAATATTCCAGTTTATATGTGTTCGCTGTCGTTCAATGCAGCGAGAGAATAAGAAAGAGAGAGAGAGTGATATATTTTGACACATGAATCTGTATTAGTTAATTTTGTTAAGATCTAATTGATAATGTATATAAAAATAAATAATATTGATAAATAATATAAAAATAATAGATCAACAGTTTTTTTAGTAAAAGTATAATAATTGTACATTTTTTAGATGCAACCATCTGAAATAAAGTATTATATTTTTTTACAAAAAAGTATTTCCTGAAAAATTTGAATATTTTGAATTTGACATTGACTTTATTTTGAATCGATAAATAGATTTTCAAAACTTTTAGTTTAAAATGTAAGTATTTAATGTGCATTTTTGTATGTGTTTCATGTCTATTTGGGTTAGAGATTTATTTTTTATCAATTGTAACTTTAAGATCTAAAAAGTTAGTCAGTCGTTCTGAAGATGAAGATACGTGATGACATATGCAGTTCGTATTTGTAGTATTGATTAATAAAGGCAACTGTATAGCAACACCATGATCGTTAGCGTTGTTTATTAATTAACCCGTCACCGTCCCACACTTATATACAAAGAGTACGAACGATCTTTAATACGTACACATTATAAATATAATATATCAAATATAGTTAACCACAGTTGAGTCTTGAATTCGATTGACTATTATTTTAGTTTTTAACATAAAATCAAGTAAATAAATTTAAATATAATTAATACTTTTACTTCAAAATCGGCCCAGTTATTAAATTAAAAAAATAGAGTCCTTAATTTCAGAATCTTGCTCAGAATTTTTAGATTGAGAATAATCTCGACAAATTTTGCTTGGTTTTAAAAAAACTTCAATTCTCGAGTAAAAAATTTTTCCTCTTCCCTTATGCCGCTTCCTACAAAGAGGTTGCTTGTTACTGTGCTCAATCGATTTTTCGTGGTTACTGAAACAAAAAATGGTAAAATTTTTTGTTAATAACAAATTCATTGTTTAAATGGTTGTAGCGGAAAAAAGATTAAAGTTATGTTAATTTATGTAAAAATCATAACGATGTATTTTTAAAAAACGAATCTAATATTATAAATCGCATGTTGCTATGTTTATTACATCTCATATTATGATAGAATTCATGAACAAATTTTCAACTAAAGCGAAATCGCGCTTTATTATTTTGCATAAGTTTTGTTAGTTTTTAAATTTCGGCTTATTTTTTATCTCATCTTGAAGAACCTTTTTTCTATTGGACTAAATAAGATCATAGGCTCTTTAATTCTACTAATATAATAATTATAACAATTCGAGCGTCATAAAATGTGAGAAAAAATAGAACACTATTTGTTTATAGTATTTTAAAGTTTTTTTAAAGTTAAATTTCAATCATAATAAAGCAAACATTAATTAACAAAATTTATTCCTGGTACCAAAACGAATATTGTTCTTTTTTATTTGTGATGATATCTCAATAACATCTGGGGATTATTAGCGATTTATCACTTTATTACTAAATTTATGGGCGTTAAAGATACGCATGAGCTAGCCTGGGACCCGTATAGTTTTGTTCGTTGCATTTTTAATTTTCTCAACAACGTAAGTTTTATATACGTATTTTGATTCGCTGAATCAAAATTTCGCAGTTATTTTCATTAAAAATTAGATGAAAATCCAATAATGTACGAAAAAAGTTATATACAGCACTTTTTCAAGAAAATAGTTCATTTTCACGATTTGTGCATACAGCTTAACGCGTGTGAATCTCGCGAAAATATCATAATAAAAGGTAAATATAAAAAAGGTAAATTTTAATTTTTGGAAATTGTTCCCCAAGAAATTAAAGTTTTTGAGATCAACGCCTTAATTTAAATTTAATTAGAATTATTATTCAAAATTATAGACTTAAAATAGTTCAATTCAATTTAATATTTAACTATAAATTATAACTATTAATTATAATAAAACTAACTATAATAATTAATTATAAAAGTTAATTTAAAATTAAAATTTTTCACCTTGGTCATCATATTACAATTTCATTTTAAGGGTAAGTTAATTCTTTATTAGTAATAAAGAATTAAAAAATAGATAGCTACAACTTTTTTAATGATTATATATATATATATATATATATATATATATATATATGTAGATATTTAAAAAGATTGCGTAGTATGAATAGAGCCTTTTGGTAAAAGGCTCCACGTATTTTTATTTTTAATAATTATACTTTTATAAAAATTTCAACACACGGTAACTGTACCTTTTGGGTTATATGGAAACTACCACTACTAATACCAAGAATTTAAAATTTTGTTTTATTGGAAACAAATGTATTTCTTAAATACATACATTATTATATTTTATATATAATGTAACGATGTCACTTGAGAAAGAGACAAAGCGGTATATAATGATTGAAAGAAAGAGAGAGGGCGAGTGCGAGAGTGAGAAAGCGTGCAAATAAAGTAAGAGAAGGTGGTACGCAGTGCGCAGAATAACATATAATCGGGGCTTGTAAACGCAAAGCTGCCGACCGATCTCTGTGCGATACGACGAGTTGGGACAGTGGTAGGAGGGATTGCTTCGATGCCCGCTCCAGTTTTGTACGACAAGGTGGCGACGAATGACGCCGGGAAAAGGTGCAGCCCTCGACGTGATGACGTACAATGAGAAAGATTCCAAGGACGAGAATTTCCAGTGGATTCATGGAATTTAATTTCAACATCGTTGAATTAAATACCCGAAGGAACGCATTCAGGATGGTAGTCTATCACTTCGAACCGCGGAGGAATGGTTTCGACAATTCCATGGAAATCATGGAAAAAATCGAGTTAGAGCGGCATGTGGCATCTCGTGACATCGCCCAAGAGATGGGAGTTAGTCACCAAACCATTTTAAACCATCTGCAGAAGGCTGGATGCAAAAAAAGCTTGATGTTTGGGTGCCGCATGATTTGATCCAAAAAAACCTTCTGGACCGAATTAACGCCTGCGATATGCTGCTGAAACGGAACGATATCGACCCATTTTTGAAGCGGATGGTGATTGTCGATGTCACATACAACAATATCAAGCGAAAAGGGTCGTAGTCGAAGGCCGGTGAATCGTCCCAAACAATGTCCAAGCTGGGATTGACGACCAGGAAGGTTTTGCTATGTGTTTATTGGGATTGGAAGGGAATCATCCACTATGAGCAGCTCCCATATGACCAGACGCTTAATTCTACCATCTACTACAAACAACTGGACCGCTTGAAGCAGGTGATCAACCAGAAACCCCAGAATTGGCTAACAGGAAGGGTGTAGTGTTCGACTAGAACAACGCCAGATCACACATGTCGTTGATGACTCATTAGAAGCTACGGGAACTCGGATTGGAGGTTTTATCGCATCCCATATAGCCCGGACACAGCGTCAAGTGATTACCACCTGTTCCTGTCCATGGCGAACGCCCTTTCTGGTGTAAAGTTGAATTCAAAAGAGGCTTGTGAATAGTGGCTGTCCGAGTTCTTCGCAAATAAGGAGGGGGGCTTCTACGAGGAGAGTATTATGAAGTTGTCGTTTAGATGCAAACAGATTATCGAACAAAGCGGCGTATATTTGAACCAAATCCGATCACTGTAACACTTTTTATAAAGCATTGAATACAGAGCAAAAAAGCGGAAGGGAGATATTTACCAACCTTATATAATAATTGATATATCATTCTTTATTATTTAAATTAATAATAAGAATTATACAGCCAGTTTTTTAATTACTTGTCTCTAGCTATATCGCTGGATAGCTGACGCAGTTCTAAACATTTTTCTTGCCCGTCGCATAGTAAAAATAGTAAAAATAGTAAAAATCCAGTTCCCGTGACCAAAAGTGCGATCTCTCTCATCGCAGCGCAGCGAATAAGAGCGGAAGAAGCAGTCAATGGGAGTAAGTGGGGCGAAGCAGTCGGGGCCCTATATCAATTCAATTGATATTTTATAATATTAATTATTTGATTATTTAATATTTGAATATTAATTCAAATTTTCTTTTTTTGTTTTGTTTTTAAAAAGAAAGCTCCAATTGAGGAGAGGAGTAGGGATGCTGAAGGTCCGTCCCAGAACTTTCCCAGGCCTACTGATGTTAAGCAATAGTAGTGCAATAATAGTGTGATCTCCGTGAAACAGTGTGTTAGGTCCGCGTAATAGTCAATGTCGCCAAATGGGTTGTCAGACCATTTTGTTAGAGTTTTGTGGTGTGGTGGATAGGCAAGCAAGAGGTTTTAATCTTATAATAAATAAACGGATTGAATTTTAATGTTTTCTTTTTAATTATTTTTGAATCTTATATCGAGCTTTAATTTTTTTTTACAAAGGCAAAGAACAAGGGAAGGTGTCGCGCTTACCTTCCTCTTCGTGGACCAAAACAATAATAAAAACTTCGAGAGTCGCGCTCGATCGCCGCACCCTCGCTCGCCGCTAGCTATCCCCTCTCCCCAGTCACACAGGCAGCCCAATTTTTCGTGCTCACCGCGGAGCCCTGCGCTCCGAGTCCGCCCGCGACTTTCCCGGAAGGGCCGCGAGCGTCGTCGAGCCGCGATGCCTAATAGCCACGTGTGGAGTAGGCTCTCACACGCGCACATGGGGCGGTCTTCATTTACAAGAAGCATAGCTCCGCGAGACCTTTAACGCCTCGGGCAGACCTTAGGACTCCCCGAGCGGACGGCTAAGCTGCGAATCCCCTATGGATTCGCACAGGTGCAGCTCGACTACATATTTCGTTTAATTTAAAACATTATTTACATAAATCAACCCATCGGGCTACCTATGCTTCCCCGAAATCAAGGACAGCGAGCGGCGTTACAAAATAAATATCAACAATTAAATTCTAATTTGAACAAAATAAAAAACGCACGCAAATACACTTTATTTATTTACAAAGGTGTATCGATCCATCACAGGCGGATTGTAGGGTAACGGGAAACGCCACAGTGGAGAGAAGCTCCTAAAAGCGCTTTGTAACCGCGTAACATCCCGAGGCACTCGGGGGTGAAGGGTACTAATCGTACTGTTTGCTCCGGGTGGGAGGGGCCGACCTTGGGACAGGCTCGTGACCCGTTACAGGGAGGCCGCCAGGGTCCGTCCGCGGGTGTAGTCGTGATCCCAGACATAGAACTTTTTTTAGAAGATTTATTTTTTATGGCGACAGCCGTGTTGTCACCCCTCTGAGAGTCTTATTCGCAATTGATAAAGTAAAATTAGCACCCACATATCTTCTCTATTTGCCTTAAAAATTAGAGAATATCTCAATAAGATTTAAGGACACATGAGGAAATCCACGCTATATTGACTTAACGGTCAGACATCAGATTAGACACGAAATTTTACCTTTATAAACTAATCTTGGACCAGTTTATATAACGTAAACAGGAAACTGAAAGAATTAGAAGAAATATTAAACTATCTTGATCGGACACTAAAAAGAAATATACTTATCATCAAGCATAAGAGTCAAACGTTTCGCAACCTTATGCTTTATTGGTAGTTTGGATAAAAGCTTTTTTAGACTAGTAACTGAAGAAGACAAAAAAATGTTTCAGGCCTACCTATGACAACGGGAATATCAAGATCATCTAACGTTCAAATTATTAATCAATTTACACCTTTTAACAAATTCTTTAGGTGAAATTAAGAATTTAACCAGAGTTTATAAACAAATGTTAGGATTTGTAAATGAAGAGATAATTTGACCTCTTCAAGAACTATTTTGTTATGATTGCAGTTCATATATGATTTAAAATTCCTTGAGAGTCCGCGCTCTCGGATAGAGTCGGGAGCAGGCCCAGCGCCGGTCATTTCGAGCCGGCGTTCCAGCCCGTGAGGAGTTACCCCCACCACCGCGCCGCGCCGCACCGCTGCAGTTCCCCCACTATCGCGCCGGATTCGGAGCTGCTGCGTTGAACCGCATAAAGACGGCGAGTGCGCCACTTTTCGACACACAGCTCCTTGCCTACTTTAAGGCAACTCCATCCCCCCCGACCGCCAGCCAACCTCCCGCGATCGCAGTTAAGGACACCGACGCCGATCTAACCCGCCCACACCTACTCCAGCAAGCTGGGACTCCTCGGATGCTTCCTCTTCCGCATCCGAGGATGAAAGCACCGCTGCGCTCAAACAGCGCGCACCGATAATTATAAATAAGGAGCTGTGGCGTAAACTCCAGACCTCTCTCTCAGGCCGCGACTTGAACTTGCGTCGCGCCGTCAATACCTCCAACGGGGTAAAAATCTTTCCCGCGTCCGTCACCGATTTCCAAGGCATCCCGAAAGTGCTCGTTACCAAAAATATCGTTAGCGAAAGATCGCAAGCGAATCGTCGTAATCCAAGGCGTTCACGAGGGCTTCTCCGAAGTCAAAATCAAAGCCGAGCTCGTGAAGCGCGGGCTCCCCGTGGAAAATGTCCACCGCAAGCGCAAGGGGGAAAAAATCTGGCCCCTTGTCACAGTCGCACTTGGCCCGACCGCCGAGTCGGCTAAAACCATTTTCAATCTTAGAACCATCGGTGGGCTGGCCGTCTCGGTCGAACCAAAGAGAAAGGCAAAAGTCATTCCGCAATGCAAGCGCTGCCAGCGCTTTAATCACACGGCAAACTACTGCGGCGCCGCCTGGGTCTGTGCCTTCAGTTCGCGCGCCCATATCATCATCCAATGCAAGCGTAAGAACAATCCTGCCGCCAAGCCTCCTGCGCTAAATGCGGTGGCGACCACCGCGCCTCCTATCGAGGATGCCCAAAAGCTTCCAAGCCTTCAGCTATCCTCTCTGGCAAATCTGCCACCACCCACACCCGCTCATCACAACCACCATCGTGTTCTGCCCCGGTGGCGCAGCCGCCAGAACCACAACCCCTCCATCATTCCCACGCAGAAACGGCGCCATACCCATCTCCTTCGCCAGTGTAGCCGCCTCGTAGGCTACTACTTCCACCATCCGCCCTACACCTGCTCCCTCTCCCCCCGCCTTAAACTCGGACACCTACTATAAAGTGTTGGAGCTCCTTATGGCCGTCATCGCCCTCCTGAACTCCACCCGAAATGGCTAAAAAACACAATTCCATTCGCCTTCTCAATTGGAACGCCTTTGGCATCCACAACAAAATAGCTGAGCTGCAAGACACTCTGGATTCTCAGAACGTGCAGATCGCCTGCATTTCAGAGACACATCTGGACCCCACGACCAACATCTTCTGTCCCGGATTCATAGTCCACCGTAGGGACAGGGATAAACATGGCGGGGGTATAGCCATATTGGTGCGCTCCTCTATTCGCCATAAAGCCATCAGAGCCGACCTTGGCCTCGACGAAGCCGTAGGTATTGAAGTCATTCTTCCAACAAATTCCTTGCGCATCTTTGCGGTTTACCGTCCCCCTAACAAGGCCATTAAGCTAAAGGCCATTTAAAACTATTTTAATAATACCCCCACTGTCCTAGCGGGAGACCTTAACGCTCACAACACCTCATGGGGCTGTCACTCCAACAACCCGAGGGGCAATTTCCTTCTCCGCTGCTCCCTGAAGCACAATTGCACTATCGAGGCCCCCTCTAATCCTACTTTCCACCCCCACAACAGCTCCCACAGACCTGACACCCTTGATCTTTTTATTACAGGGAACACCCACTCCATCTTGTACCCCAAGGTTTTGTTCCAACCATTCTCCGAACACCTGCCGGTATTGTTGGACATCTCCTGCTCCTTCACCATCGCTCCCCTCTCTACCGAGAAGATTGCCTGGCTACATCTGAAATACCTCCTTGAGACCTCCTCGCTGAAATGCCAGCCCATCAATCATCCCTCAGAAATCGATTCGGTAATTCATTGCCTCAGAGCCGACATCATAAAGGCCACCTCCCAGGCTACCCACTCCACCCCAACGCAGTTCTCCCACAGCCTCCCGCCTCACATCCGCGACATGATTCGGGAGAAAAACAAGACGCGGAAACGATGACAACATACCCGGAACCCCTTTCTCAAAACGTCTCTAAATGCGCAGCAAAGGCAACTCAGGGTCGTGCTCCAAGACTTCCGAAACAAAGCCTTCAACAGCTTTATTGAGGAGGCCAAAGAACACCCCATAAGTGCCTGGAAGGTAATCAAAAAACTTCGGAACCGCAAAGTAACTCTTCCTGCGCTAGAATCAAACGGCAAAAAATTCTCCCTCGACGATGAGAAAGCCGACCTGCTCGCATCCACAATTTCTAGAAACTGCTCTGTTCTCCAGAGCGACCCCTTAGACGCAGCACTCCATAACACCATCTCCAGGGTGGTATCCAACTTCCTGTCCCCCGACTCAAGCTTCGTGCCAACCTCTCCATCTGAAATTAGCATTAAATCATATCTCTCCAACCACTGTATTCGAGTACGCGTAGGCAGCGAACTGTCTAACCCTTACCCTATCTCAGCCGGCGTCCCACAAGGCTCCGAACCTGCGCCGCTACTATTTAATATCTACTGTAGCGACATTCCCAGCAACGAACGTATTATCACCGCACTATACGCGGACGATATTGCGCTTATAAACTCCTCTCCCAGCATCGGCACATGTCCTAAGCACATCCAAGCCCTCTCTCCTATCCTGGTACCGTAAATGGAAGCTCCCATAAACCATGCCAAATCCGAGGCCATCTTCTCGCGCAGGCATCAACTACCGCCCCCAATACAGGTTGGTAACCTTAAAATACCATGGACCTCCTTAGTTAAATATCTAGGAGTCCGTTTCTACCCTAAACTCACCTGGCTCCCCCACATCAAGGGACACCCGCGGAAAAATCACTGGCGCCTTTATCGGTCTGAAGCCCTTCTTCGGCAACAAAAAGATCTCCGTGAAAACCAAACTACGGGCTTTCAAAGCCATTATTCTAAGCATTGCCACATACGCTATCCCCATTTGGGGGTCAGCCCCTGCTTGCCGACTTAAAATCCTCGAAAGTACCATTCTGAGACTGCTCCGCGCAGCTCTAAACTACTCCTGGTTTATCCGGAACAATCAAGTCACCCTCCTACCATCGTAACAACAGGCGTCTCTCTGCCTTTCTCCAAAAGAATCTCTATGTTATCCCCCGCCAAATCTTCATGCGACAACAACTCCTTTACTGTTGTCAAACATAGCATGAAACGAAAGCGCACCGCGCCTTCGCCACCGCCAGCTCTCTCGGATTCGGATTCTTCAAACTCAGACGAAGAATATCCCTCTGCCTCACGGCCCCCTCCCCTAATTTTCATACGCGACATCAGCCTGTAGCCCCGACTAAAGGCCACAATGGCTAATCACGATATTAATTACCGCCGGGCAGTAAATACCTCCTCGGGTATTCGTATATACTCGGAAACGGTCGCAGATTTTCGAGATCTAACCTCCCGCCTTGACGCTAAGGAGGTGGAATGCTCCAGCCACCAGCTTCCAGAAGACCGTCAGCTGGTAGTCATTATCCGAGGGGTAAACCAGGCCCTCTCGGATGAGTGTTTATACGAGTCCCAAAATATTCTCGTTGTCTGTATAACCGAGGCTCATCTCTCATCCTACTCAAAAATCTTCGATAAATCGCAAAGACCGGGACTCTCATGGCGGGAGCGTCGCCATTTTAGTTCGCTTCTCCCTTCGTCACAAATCTGATCTTGGTTTCGATGAGGCTGTCGGCATCAAAATTAATCTGGCCAACAACTATCTGCGAATCTTCACTTTCTATTGCCCCCCTAGCGCGTCTAACAAATTCTTCGCTCTAAGCAACTTCTTTTCTAATACTTCTACCGTTATCGCAGGAGATTTTAACGCTAAAAACAAAGCATGGGGCTGCCGCTACACCAACTCCAGAGGAAACTCCCTTCTTCGCTACTACATGCGTAACAACAGAGGCCCGCCGAGCCGGACGGACCTCTCCTGAGACCTTCCACGACCCCGCTCAGATAGGGCCGCGCCAGGTATTTATCCATAAAAATGTATTTTAAAATGTTATTAAATAATGTTTTTGTAAAAAGGCTCTGTGTTTGCCTTCATTGTCAGCTGAGAAATGTTGTCTCCAATTTTGTAATTGAAGTTGATCTAGGTATGCAATCAGGATATGATGATATTTATTGATTATAAAAAGGATATGATTATAAAAGCATTGTGAGACCACGAGATGGCGCTACGCTATTTACGATCGGCTGGTGACTCGCTGCGCGTCGAACTCCGAGTTAGGTTGCTTATTGTAGCTAATAATAATGTCCACGAAAGCTCATTACATATGTGAAATAATTAACATGCATACATAAAAAATATTCATCACTATATAAAAATATAAACCAATATTGATTTCTTAGATTGTTCCTTTTTAGTTTTTTCTGTAAAGGATCTATGAAAATTTTCAAAATGTACGAGATTCACTATATGTGATACACTCATGTATGTTAAACGTTCTTTTTCATTCATTTTATAATACTTTAAACCGAATTTGTTACTTAGCTTACGCAGAGATGTAACTTGTAAAGAACCCATGATATTAGACTTGAAATGGTGCACTTTTTCTTTTGAATCAGTCTTTTTAAAACCTCGTTACATCCGTTTCTGAATACACCCTTCAGCCAGAATTTGCGATTAAGGGACTCCGAGATATCGGCGATTGAAAGATGCAGTTCATGGCCCAGGTAAATTACTGGGGTTGAGTACTGTCCAAGAAAAACTGCACCTTTTCGAATCCAATATCATAGATACATTACAAGTTGCATCTAAATATAATATGTTTCGGAAACGCTGTTATCTCAGCTTTCGAATGCATCTTACAGCTAGATGCTCTGCTTAGTAAATTCGATTAATGCAACGAGGGCTAATGCAATATTATTCGAAGTTGTCACTGCGATTTCGTTTGTTTTGCCCCGAGTGTAGTTGTGTCTGACCGCAGTATCGTGTCCGGCCGGTTAAATAGATTCATAATAAAATATTCTCGAATTCTCGAATTTCGCAATAATTTTATTTATAAATAACATTGTATGTTTTATTCAATATCATAAATTTTTTATATTAACTCTTAAAAAGACAATGCGGTTACACAAATTAAATATAATAAAATATTACTCATATTCATAATTTTTTGTAATCAATAATTGTTGTGAGTAGAAAAATCTGTACTTTGTCTAAAGCTTATAAAATCATGTTCGATGACATTAATCCAATATTGACATTTTTGAATTAACATAAAATATTCAAATTAACAATGAAAAAAAATTC
Source organism: Sycophaga agraensis (assembly GCA_018906755.1). Classification (NCBI taxonomy): domain Eukaryota; kingdom Metazoa; phylum Arthropoda; class Insecta; order Hymenoptera; family Pteromalidae; genus Sycophaga; species Sycophaga agraensis. The sequence continues at coordinate 17,618 of JACCIE010000121.1, read as the reverse complement.
TTATGCTGAAAACTTGAACCCACCCTCTTTCTTTAACAGTCTATCACTTTACCACTTGAGTAATTATTTTATTGAATTGTTATTAAATTAAAATATTCTAATACCGTTAATTGATCTTATAACCTTTTTTCGATCAAAATTAAAATTTATTTTCAATTTATTTTAACAAAGGAACTTATAAAATTCCCTATACTACCAAATCTGCCACCTCGCATGAGCTAGAGATGCAACTGTTCTCATGGCCCCAGAGTATTGAGGCGGCCACCGCCGCGCTGTCCGCCTCGCGCCGTGGCGTCACTACTAGGTCTGTCGCGCGCGCACTCTTCCTCTTGCAGTATAGTCTTATCCTCCAAAAATGGTTTACAAATATCACTGGAACTTGGAAATTGTACACAGATCCTATTCAAAGAAAGAGAATCCTATAAAAAAGATATCTCGGTTGCCAATATTTCTGTGATGTCTCATTTAGTGCAATATCCTTATTTTGTTGAAGTTTGTATTTTAAATTTTTAATTTATCATTTAGTATGGTTTAAATAATGAATGAAAATACCATCTGATAGAGAATGTTTTAGTAAATATTCAAGATACTTGGCCATTTTGCGTAATTAAAATGATGAATGATCCATCAAGAAGAATTTTTTTACTAACCCTAAAATTGTCGTTTTGCTGCATTTTCTCTCACTAAATCCCACATGCATGATGATTTCGAAATAAATTCAAGCATACTGTTTATGATTCAGCTAGAGTCTAGTTTGAATTCTACTCTAATTAACGATCGAAATTGTTATCAAAATTATTTCTAACAAATAATCAATTTTTTTAATATTATTTACAAGAATAAAATCATGTTACAACATAACAACAGTTATATTATATCTTTTCGTGCAAAACTGCGCCCATGATTGCGCTTGCTGTCTGAAGTTGCGGCACCATACAGCTACGGAACCCCAAAGAAGCTCCGACATAGCTAGCAGCTCTCCGTTAGACAGCTGCGCGTGCGCCCGACATTCGTCGACGCGAGTCAAATTCACTGGGGAGAATAATGAGGATCTCGAGAAATTCCTGACTGGAGACTATGCGGCCGATCAATCAAAGGTACTACCTAATCAGCAAGAATAGCGAGGAGGAGATGCACAATCAGGTGCAAGAAATGCTCGATAATGGCGTAGTCGAGATCTCTCAAGCTCTTGGTCTAGCCCCCTAGTTATGGTAAAGAAGGCTAACTGGAAGTATAGATTCTGCGTGGATTTTCGTAGAGTCAACGCAGTATCTACTAGTGATTCGTATCCATTATTATACATGGACGAAATCCTATGCAAATTGCAGAAGGCCAGGTACATATCAACCTTAGACCTGAGCAGTGCGTACCACCAGATCCCGTTAGAGGAACGGTCCAGACTGATAACAGCCTTTACCGTTACCAGAAAAGGTTTATTCCAATTCCCCCATCTGCCATACGGGTTGAGCCAAGTAGGCGCCCCATTTGTACGTCTCATCAATGAATTGATAGGACCAGAATTAGAGCCGTAGGCCTATACGGACTTATTTTGACAATATCATCATCGTCACAAAGACGTTCGCGGAGCAACTGGAAAAACTCGAGTTAGTGCTCCAGCGAGTGAAGGCAGTAGAGCTGACCATCAATCGCGATAAAAGTGTATTTTGTCGCGATGAGGTAAAATACCTCGGGGTTCTTGTAAATAGGGATGGGTTTAGACCGGACTCAGAGAAAAGTGCATCAATTATAGTCTACCCAGCGCCGAAGAACCTTCGGCGTTAACTCGACTAACCAAGGCAGGAGTTAGGTATGAGTGAAGTGAAGAGCTGCAGTCAGCTTTTGAAAGCATTAAGCTGCTCATCGCATTCGTGCCGTTACTGCAGCGCCCAGATTTCGAGTGTGAATTTGTCCTCCGGACAGACGTAATTATAGCGTTACCGAAAGGGAATGCTTAGCGGTGCTCTGGGCGATCAGGATGTTTAGGCTCTACCTGGAAGGATATGCGTTCAAGGTGGCTGTGTAACCTGCGCAAGCCGACCGAGAGCCAATCACGGTGGGCCTTGAAGCTACAAGGCTATAATTACACTGTAGAGCATAGACAAGTTCGTTCCCAATGAGAAACGTAAAGCCCTTCTTCTCGAGTGCCATGATGAGCCTACGGCAGATCATCTGGGCCGCGAGAAGACTCATGCGCGTGTCGCTGATCAATATTTCTGACCACGCATGTATACTGTCGTAGCCGAATACGTCCGCCCTTGCCAAAGGTGTTAACAAACCAAGATAGAGCAGCGAGCACCTGCAGGCTTTATGGGCCGCAGGGTAAGTGTTCGCTGGTGATATAATGAGCCCCCTATCTCGCAGTATACGGGGATATGAGTATATCCTTGTATTCCAGGACCTTTTTACGCGGATAGTTGAAATAGAACCGATAAGAGCAGCCAATTCGAAAAAGTTCCTGGGCAAGCTAATAAAGCTTGTGCTGCTGTGACACGGCGCACCGGAGGTGTTCTTATCGGACAATGGCACGGAATTTAAAAACCGTGTCATCGATGAATACCTGGTGGGGAAGGGGATACGTCATGAGACGACGCCCCCTTACCAACCCCAAGCAACTCCCAAGCGAGATATCACTCCAGGAAAAGGCGTAGGCCTTCCGTCGTCTGATGGATGAGGTGAGGTCCGCCTCAAGGCTGGCAGACAGCCTCGAGGACAAATGCTTCGACGGGTTGGAAAAGCTATTCGTCGAGTTTGGTGAAGTCATGAGGGCCGAACTCGCCAAGGAGACGGTTGTTAAGGCTTGTTTAAATATATCCGGAGATGTAAGCGTACTTCCGCCAGGTAGAAATCGGATGCCCATTTGACGCAGGTATGCGAGCGGGCGACCCGCCTGCACTAATCCCCCACCTCCCTTTCGTACATCGTAAAGAAGTATAATTACCCAGTCGTGCACATCGGCTACGACAATTATAATAAAACGCTTAAGCGACTATACTGTGAAACATTTCAATATAATAAACCGCGCGTGCCGACCATAGCTATAATAAAGATCAGAAACCTTTCCCAGCTTAAATCTATACTTTAAAATAAAATAATCAAATAAATAGCCCCTCATGCACATAAACCTAACCTTGACCAATCCTAGAAATCTTTGCTTACTATTGGTCAAGACTTATTCTAACTATGCCCACCGAAGGCGATCTTTCACCTCAAGCGAAATACTAGCGTCAGATATTGATAGAACATCGAACGGTCTGCAACTCGAACGGCAACCTTCGCATGTACCATTGTAAGTGCGAGCGATCTCTAAAAAGTTACTTCAATAAAGAAACGGAGTATTTGTGTTGAATAAGCAGTATTTATTAAACTCCATTATCCTTTCAAACTAATGTGCAAATCATTAATTTGACACGCACATGTGATTCGCGTCTAAGTTGACAACGCGATACATTTTTTGGTCCTTCGAGCCGGATTGCTGCACGTATGTGAAAGTGTCTGCAAGCAGTCAAGAAAGTGCAAGTGTCATCAAATCAAAATTTGTGCAAAGATCGCCGCCGCAAAATTACACGATCAAAAGCAAGATCGTAAGTGTAAATTCGTGTCACTTCGGACACACCGAAGACAAAGTAGACTATACCAAAAGGAGGCATCAAGTCTACAAAACAACAAACAAATTGATGTCGTTGTAATAACAGCGACATACCAAGAAGCAAGGAATATTGTGTCTGCAGTCCCATAATCAAGTAGCGATATTCAGTCAGTCGTCGAATACCTGTACAACTCAGAACGAAGTAGTAAGTCGAATCTCCAAATCGTATTAATCTTCCTGTTATTATCCATCCTTTTTAAAGTCTCTATTCTACACCGTGTCAATTCTCTATTAAAATGAATACCAACGAGACTGTACTAACGAAGTTAAAAAGAGATAGAGCATCTCTGAAATCTAAGTTAACGCGTTTCAGTCATTACCTTGACGACGATGAAAATATCATCGATAAAATGGAAATAAAGGTTAGATTAGAGAAACTAGGTAGCATATTAGATACTTTCGAGCAAGTTCAAAGACGGATTCAAGACATAAATGACGAGGAAGATGATGAAGAGTTTATTGAATTCGAAAATCGTTTTTCCGCTGAAACAAGTCGCGCGCGAAGAATACTGAACTCGGAAGCATCTAATCTCGCTACCAACCAATCAATACAAAACCAAAATGTGTTTCAACGCGACACAGTCTCTCGTGCAATTGCAAACGAAGATTATTTGCGATTACCTCGAATTCAAATGAAATCATTCGACGGCTCGTTTGATAAGTGGCTAGAATTCCACGATACGTTTTCCGCGATGGTCCACAACAATCAAAAATATCCGAAAGTCCAAAAGTTACATTATTTGCGCTCTTGTTTGACTCATGAAGGCGCCGGCGTTATAGAGTCGCTACAAACCTCCTCCGAGAATTATGATATCGCTTGGGAATTGTTAAACGAACGATATGATAATCGGCGTGTCATTACCCAAAAACATATTAAATTGTTAGTAGAGATACCGCCCCTAAATAAAGAATCGGCCGCCGATCTACGTAAATTAACCGATGATATAAAAACACATTTGAGAGCATTAAAGACACTCGGACAACCAGTTGAGTCATGGGACGGTTTATTAATATACTTATTTACAAGCAAACTTGATAGAAATACCCATAAGGAATGGGAAAAATCCGTGACGGGAACAGCTATGCCAAATATGACTAGTTTTACTACTTTTCTAGAAAGTAAATGCCAAATTTTAGAATCAATTGCAGTTAATTACACAAATAACAATCCCAACAATCACAGATCAAATCATGGCAATTATAGCAAATATAATAATCAGCAAAACAAATCAAATGGAGGAAAAAGTCAAAGCTTAGCTGCCGTACAGTCCCATAAGCCATGTGTAGTCTGCAAAGACTCACATAGAATATATGCATGCGATCGTTTTCGTGAAATGAGCATTGCTCAGCGAGCCCAAATCATAAAACAAAACCGTTTATGTTTTAATTGTTTTAATGTCGGACATAGTAGTGCAGAATGCAAACGTGATAAATGTAAAAAATGTGGCAAGAGCCATAACACGTTGCTGCATTATGAATCACGCGAAACGAATAATACTAATTCAAATACCGAAAATACAACACCTGAACCGACACAAGTAGTTGTACAAGCAAATGTAGGCACTGTCTCCCTTAACACAACCGTACCAACTCAGGTTTTATTGCCAACGGCATTAATCGATGTAAAGGGCAAAGGCGGATATAAACGAGAAGTTCGAGTCTTGTTAGACCTCGGTTCTCAATCCAGTTTTATGACCCGAAAGACGCAGACCTATTAAATATTCCGAAGAAAAACATAAATTTGCCAGTTGAAGGATTAAATCTTCTAGAAACGAATATCTGCCAATCCTTAACAACAACAGTGTATTCAAAGTGTACAAAATATCAATCCGAAATTGAATTTTTAATTATTCCTCAAATTTGTAATCATTTACCGCATAGTATTATAGATCCGAAGACGTTACGCATCCCAAACAACATAGTGTTAGCCGATCCACAGTTCTATAAGCCAAGTGAAGTTGAAGTCTTGCTCGGAGAAGATGTTTTTTATGAATTATTGTCTGTCGGACAATTACAATTGCAAGGTAGTGGAGCTAGACTAACCAAGACAAAACTAGGTTGGGTCGCAGCAGGCAAAGTCGGTTACGGAAATAATTACTTTAAAAGACAGTGTCATTTAGCTATTGATCCAATACGAAGGGACATCGCAAAATTTTGGGAAATCGAAGAAATGAAAGATACAAAATTGATCTCTCAAGAAGACAGCGAGGTTGAAGACTTCTTTACGCAAACAACACATCGCAATCCAAACACCGGAAGATTTACCGTAAGATTACCGATAAATAATAAAATCAATAAATTAGGCGATTCATACAACATAGTAAGACGACGCTTTTTTAACCTAGAGAATAGAATAGATCAAAACTTAGAATTAAAAGAACAGTATCATAACTTCATGAAAGAATATATAGAGTCCAACCATATGTCAAGAATCGAAAGAAACCCGGAAATAAATGGCTATGTTATGCCTCATCAAATTGTAATAAAGGAATCAAGTCAAACAACGAAGTTAAGAGTTGTTTTTGATGCGTCAGCCAAGACAAAATCAGGACTCTCGTTGAACGATTGCTTAAAAGCCAGTCCCACGATACAACAGGATATGTTTTCAATAATAGTTAGATTCAGAACGCACCAATACGCATTAATCGCAGACATTAAACAAATGTACAGGCAAATTCTAGTAGAGAAGCAAGACAGAATGTATCAACAAATCGTGTATAGACAAAATGAAGAAGAACCGCTGCAAATTTATCGTGCGAACACCGTTACATACGGAACTACATCTGCGCCATTCCTAGCCATTCGGTGCTTGTTTCAATTAGCCAAGGACGTAGAAAATGAATATCCCAAAATAGCGGAAATTATAAAACGTGACTTTTACGTCGATGACGTATTAACGGGCGCTGACACAGTAAAAGAAGCTGCAAGTTTAAGAGATGGACTAATCAAAACTATGGATTCGGCATGTTTTTCCTTAAGAAAATGGGCATCCAACTGCGCGAGCCTCACTCACGATTTAATGCAAAATGGTACAGATATAAATTTAATAAAAAATAAGCAAGAACAAGGAGACTTAGGAGTTCAGTGGAATAAGGTAAATGATAGCCTTAAATATAAAATTCTAGAAAGGGATGTGACTAAAATATCTAAAAGATCAATTTTGTCAGAAATAGCGCGAATATTTGATCCAATAGGTTTAGTAGGGCCAGTAATTGTCGCTGCTAAAATCATAATGCAAGAATTGTGGAAATGTGATGCACACTGGGACGAGTCCGTACCATTAAACGTATACACAGCCTGGAATAAGTTAGCCAAGGAACTAGTGCTGCTGAATAATATTAATTTTCCTCGAAAGGTGATTGTAAAAAACTCTAGAATAATTGAATTGCACGGATTCTGCGACGCGTCAGAAAGGGCCTACGGGGCATGTATATACGTAAGATCCATAGATAATACCGGAAATATAGAAGTAAATTTATTGTGTTCCAAAAATAGAGTCGCCCCACTAAAAATAATATCGCTACCAAAATTAGTAATTGTGTGCTGCATTAATATTATCCCGATTAATTAAGACCGCAAAACCTACCTTGTGTAAGAAAATTGACGCAATATATCTATGGTCAGATTCTACCATAACGTTGCAATGGATAAATACGTCACCGCATTTATTAAATACATTCGTCGCAAATCCAGTTGCAGAAATTATGCAAAATTGTAGCGGATGTACATGGAAGCACGTTCCTTCGGGCGACAACCCAGCGGACTGCTTATCTAGAGGTTAAATACCATCAGAATTAATTGATAATGAGAAATTGCAAGTAGGACCAGAGTGGTTAAAAAATAAGAAAACCATGTGGCCAAACCGCAAATTTGTGAATGATTTTTTACCGGAATTAAGACGCACAGTTGCACTTAAGTTAGAAAATAAAATAAACCCTCTCGCTCAACTGTTGACCAAGTATTCATCTATGCTCACACTAACTTACGTTATTACATATTGCCTCAGATTCTTCAATAATATAAATAAAACAAAGGTGAAAAGAACAGATCCGCTAAAAATAACCGAAGTAAATGAGGCATTAACATATATTATAAAGATAGTTCAAAGAGAATATTTCCACGTAGAAATTAAACATCTTAAAGAAAAGAAGTCAGTTCTTTCGTCGAGCGACTTGCGTTCATTAAATCCTTACCTTGACAAACAAGGCTTGATTAGGGTAGGGGATCGATTAAAAAATTTACCGCTATCCTATGATAACAAGCACCCGATTATTTTACCGAAACAACATCATATCACGGAACTAATAATTAGAGAAAAACATCACATGTTATTACACGGTAGAGTTCAAGCGACTCTCTATACGCAGTTAGAGAAAAATATTGGCCGATATCAGGCAAGAGCGCAGTCAAAAATATAGTAAGACGATGTATAAAATGTTTTCGCGCAAAACCAACGCAACATACGTATCTCATGGGAGATTTCCCCCATGATCGAGTAACACAAGCCAGACCATTTTTAAACGTTGGTGTTGATTATTGTGGACCATTCTTTATAAAAGAGCGAAAGTACCGAAATCGGAATAAAATTAAAATTTACGTAGCTATCTTTGTCTGCTTTGCAAGTAAGGCGTGTCATATTGAATTAGTCTCCGACTTAACGACTGAGGCATTTATGGCAGCACTGCGTAGATTTTTTGCAAGAAGAGGCAAATGCGCGAATATATATTCAGATAACGCGACAAATTTCGTCGGCGCGTATAATGAAATTAAAAATCTAAGAAAAATATTAAAATCTGATAAATTTAATTCAGAAATAAGTCAGAAATTGTTAAAAATAAATATAAATTGGCATTTTTCACCACCGTGATCCCCTCATTTTGGCGGTCTGTGGGAAGCCGCAGTAAAATCATTTAGGCATCATTTCGTACGTACAGTTGGTAATGCGTTATCTACTTATGAAGAGATATTGACATACGTAGTAGAAATAGAAGCAATTTTAAACTCCCGTCTACTCACTCCACTATCATCCGATGCTAATGATTTACATGCACTGTCCCCTGCCCACTTCCTTATTGGAGATTCACTCACTTCGTTGCCAGATCCAGATCTTTCACATTTACATATTAATAAGTTATCATCTTGGCAACACATACAATACGTAAAACAGCAATTTTGGACACGCTGGACGAAGGAATACTTAAATCAACTAACTGTCAGAACAAAATGGAATATTATGAAGCCAGATACTATACAAATTGGAACAATGGTTATAGTGAAAGACGACAATCAACCACCTTTACGCTGGAGTTTAGGTCGAATTACGAAGGTATATCCAGGAGCTGACGGAGTTGTAAGAAAAATCACTGTAAAAACAGCAGTTGGTCAATATGATCGATCAGCAAAAAGTGTTTCACCACTTCCTATGTAACGCGAATACTAAAGTTAAAAAAAAATATGATTAGTTTTAATGTATCTTATTCCAACTTTGTTATCTCCAACTTAACGTTATTTATATTAATTAGTACTAAGTTAATACGTAGAATAAGCCCTTACAAATAATTTGTGTATTGTTACTATAATGTTATAAATGTAATAAGATGTTAGGTGTAAGAGTTCAAATTTAATGATAATAATATATATTGAATGCGTGCATTCAAGGGCGGCGGGATGTTAAGGCTTGTTTAAATATATCCGGAGATGTAAGCGTACTTCCGCCAGATAGAAATCGGATGCTCGTTTGACGCAGGTATGCGAGCGGGCGACCCGCCTGCACTAATCCCCCACCTCCCTTTCGCACATAGTAAAGAAGTATAATTACCCAGTCGTGCACATCGGCTACGACAATTATAATAAAACACTTAAGCGACTATACTGTGAAACATTTCAATATAATAAACCGCGCGTGCCGACCATAGCTATAATAAAGATCAGAAACCTTTCCCAGCTTAGATCTATACTTTAAAATAAAATAATCGAACAAATAGCCCCTCATGCACATAAACCTAACCTTGACCAATACTAGAAATCTTTGCTTACTATTGGTCAAGACTTATTCTAACTACGCCCACCGAAGGCGATCTTTCACCTCAAGCGAAATACTAGCGTCAGATATTGATAGAACATCGAACAGTCTGCAACTCGAACGGCAACCTTCGCATGTACCATTGTATGTGCGAGCGATCTCTAAAAAGTTATTTCAATAAAGAAACGGAGTATTTGTGTTGAATAAACAGTATTTATTAAACTCCATTATCCTTTCAAACTAATGTGCAAATCATTAATTTAACACGCACATGTGATTCGCGCTAAGTTGACAACGCGATACAACGGTAATTATTAACCTGCGGAAGGAAGAGCGAGGGGCGGTAGCTGCCTTCAGGGAAAAGCGCGCCGCTCTCCAGAGAAAGCACGAAGAAGAACGCAGGAAGGCGGAGGCCGAATTGGGCTGAGCGAGAAGAATAGCTGAAGTGGCCGAGTGCAGGGTCAGCTATGAGTAGCAAAACGCGGCTGAGGCTCTACGTAAAGCAAACAGGCAGAAAGACGCTTGGCCCAACATATATATATATATTATAACGAGTGGACATGTGTTGCAGAACACATGTGTACTCGTTGATTACTCGGGGGGGGGGCACGCGCCGAGCCAGAGGTAGCCGCGGAAGAAAGAGAATAGGACGCGTTTGAGGGCCGGCGCACGCGGAAAAGGGCAGTAACAGCATGGAAGAAAGGGGAGCCGCGCGGAGAGAGAGAGACAGTAGAGCCGGGTAGAGTGAGAGCGCGGATGGGGGGGGGGGTAGCGCGCAAAGAGAGAGAAGCCGCGGGGAAAAGGAGAGAGAGGCGCTTGGTGGCGCGAACGCGCGGAAGGCGGAAGGAGGGACCGAAGAGAGAGGGATACGAATTACGCGAGATAGAGAGAGAAAGAAAACCGCGTTTCCCGAAAGTTCGATAGCTAACTAGGCGCGAAAAGGGGAATTTTGGGAAAATTCCGCTAGTTGGGAAGGCATTAGGAAAGTGGAAGATTTTCGGCAGTTCGTCCCGAGCCTTAGTCAAGGAAAGAGGTAGTAAATTTGGAAGAAGTTTAGTAAAGACAAGAGTTAATAAATACGAGAAATAGGAAACGGCAATAAAACAATTGAGAGTAAGGAATTTGAAGGCAAGAGAGAGAAGGAAAGAAAGAGGAGGAAATTAAAGATTGATAAAGACGAAAGAATTGGGAAAAGTAAGGTAAGAATTTAACGTATTATAGGGTGAAGGTTGATTTATGTGTGGGATTGGAGGGGAAATGAGAGTAGGTAAGGACCGATTTTAGGAATTTTGTTGCCAAGGGAGTTTTCCCCAATTTTGTTGCCGTGGAGAAGGAGGGAGATCAGGAATAAATTTCCTTCCCGCCAAAATAAACTGGTGTCAAAAAAATTAATGATGCCGAAAATTTATGTTGCAAAAAAAAAAAAAGGGACTGATGCCAAGGGATATTGGTGAAAAAGGAATTAGCCAGCTAAACCAGTAATTTTGTTTTTTTTTCTTTTGTTCTATTTTATTGCGGTGACGTCCTTGTTGCCGGTATTAGTGGAAGGAGCGCGGGACCTGGAGGAGCGGTGGTCGGCGACGCCATTTTCCTCCGTTGGAAAATTTGAAATAAAGAAACTGTAGGAAATAATTGTTAGAAATAAACCCCGCTAAATTCCAGGAATTGAGTCCGATTAAATTTATTGTTTCCCCGTTTCCTGTAAACTTTCAATTTCAGGAGGCTCACCACCAATAAATTCAAAAGAGAAATTAAGGCGTAGAAAAGAAACATTTTCAGTTCTGTCGATGTCAAGTTTTAAATAAAGCAATTGGATTGTTTTTTTTTGTTAATTGATTTGTCGCGTTTTAAGAATAAATTCAGTATAATTATTTCGTAAGTCGCGGAGAAATTTCGAAGGACCAATTGAAAGAGCCCAACGAATCCCGCCATTTTGGCGCCAAGAGGAGGCCCAGTCTGTGCGGAGTACTGCCGAGGAATTTCCCAAACTTTGTTGTATTCCCCGAAGTAAATTCGATTTTGGATCGTCGAGAAATTGTAGTAGCTAGTGGAGTAAGAAAATACTTTGTGCGTAGCTAGGGAATAGACCTATAGGGTGCTACGTTACAAATGGCATCCCTTGTGGGGAATAAATCGGAAATGGAAAATTCGACGGAAAATTATTGTTGTGGCCTAACGTTATAATTGTAGTCTTGGACAAAAAAATTAAAAAAAAAAAAAAAAAAAAAAAAAGTGTATCCCTGTAAGTGTATCCCTGATTAATGGAAAATTTTAATAATTGACCTCCCAATGTAGTATTGACGATTTTGATGAATTTTATCGTTTGAAATCTGAAAACTTTCAGATGAATTTTATATTATTTGTGTAATACATGTGTGATTTTGAGCATTGTTGTCTGGTTGTTGCCTTGAACTACATTGTTGTCGAGGAATTTTATCGAGGTAAAATTTTATTATTAAATATATCTTATTAATTTCGAATACTCGCAAGTTTCAACAAGTAGGCAGGGTAATTTTCTGGGTGTTTATTGTGAGGACTGGTACGTTTTGGTACGAAGGATTGCTGTTGTGTGAGAGGGTTAAGACGGGTTTCCCCGTCGCGATTTTATGACTAGTTGTTTTGTTGCCGAGGAAATTCCGATAAAATGGAGGACGTCGCCGAACAAATGAAGATTATTCTGTCATCTTCAAGGTCAGCCAGGGCATTGAGAAGGAAAATAGATCGTTTACCAATAGAGGAAGTGGAAAGACAGTTAGAAGGTTTCAATCTCAAATTAACGGGGGATGAAGGAGTGCTCCGGGACAGATTGTTCCGGAATGAGGCGCGTTTATTGGAAGTTTCGCGTTATGAAATCCCGTGGTCTATGAGAGAGGATGAGGAAGCTGCTATGGTACAGGAATCTGCCGAGGAAGTAGAGATACCGGAGGCGGAAGAGGCAAGCAGGGCCGAGGCATTTAACAGAAAGAAAAGGGAATTAGAGGAAAATAGGCAGCAGGAATCGAAGTCGGAGTTTCGAGGTGCCATCCCAAAGACTTTTGCTAACTTATCACTGGCTCAGCCCGGTGATAGGGGTCAGACCGCTGAGGAAAAGGTGCAAGACACTCATGATCCAGACCGATCCACCACCCCGGTATTATATAAAGGAGTAAGATATGAATGGCCTCCGTCTACGTCATTCTATAAACCCAAAATCACCTCCGTCAAGAAGGGACAATGGATTACGCCCCGAAGCGCAATGCCATCAAAAAGAAAGGTGATCCCGGTTCCAGCTGAGTTAGAGGCATCAATATCGGAAGAACTCGAAAATTTAGACCAAGCGCAGGAGCCGCCTAGGCGGAGGGTTTTCGGGGCCATCGAAAACAGCCAGGGACGTGGATATACCGACGAAGAATGGGAGTCGGAGGATGAAATTTTAGGAAGCCATTTCAGACAAATGAGTAGAGACAAGGGGGCGACAAGGACAGTCGGTCCGGCAGAAAGCCATAGGAATGAGGAACGGAGTTGGATGCCTAGGGGTAGGGAGGTGATGAGGAGACCTATCTCTACGGCAAGTGGGATGTTAACCCATATTAAACTCCTGCAAGGCAAGCACATCCGGTTTTCGGGCGATAGGAAGGAAGGACCGGAGGACTTTCTCTCGAGATTAGAAGGAATTCGTTTGAGATCCGAAATGACTGAACACGAACTGTTGGACGTCTTAGATAGCGTTTTTTTTGGTGCCGCGGGAATGTGGTATAGGACGGTTCAGTCAAGTATTGAAACATGGGGTCAGTTTAAGAGGCTTTTCCGGAGTCAATTCATGGGAGATGTGGACGAGGACGACTTGCTCGAGGAGTTCAAAGCAAGGACCCAGGGAAGAGGAGAGACGATCTCGCACTATTTATTGTGTAAAAAGTATTTGATTGGCCACTTGAGGCACCCACCGCCGTTATTGACTCAAATCAAAATTATTTATAAAGGATTGTTGCCGGGATATAGATGGTTCATGGAAGGCCATAAAATAGAGTCGTTGGATGATTTAACTAAAGTGGGTCACCGCTATGAGCGGTTGAAAGAACTAGATAAGAAGAGAACGTCTCCTCCGAAGGACGATAAGGTTTTGTTAATAGGTGGTGCCTGGGGAAACAGGGTTAAGACAAATAAATCACATGGATTTTTGGAGCAAGACGCCGTAGCTGAACTGACGATGGGAGGCCGAGATCAGGTGAATAGGAATCCTCGAGAGAAAGTAACGAAGTCTCAGGAAAACACAAAAGCCAAGAAACGATTAGACTTCCAGGTGGACACTGTAGTCCCAGATGAAAAAGAGACAGCATTGTTTAGAAATAATGCCGAGGGGAAATTTGGCTCAAATGGACGTGAGTGGTCCAACCAGAGGGGGGGGGGGCACTAAAACCACCACCAAATTCGTATTACTCGCAAGGACGAACCCAGAGTGATGTAAGAGAGTCAATGGCTCCCACTAGTTATAAGACGTTCCAACGTGTGGCAGATGGCAGGCCAGATGAAGCGTGCTATTTTTGCAGGAAACAAGGGCATAGGGCTTTCGAGTGTCCGCAGAAGGTATGCTATAGGTGTAGGGGAAATGGACATTTTGCAAATCGTTGCCCCATGTCGCGGCCTGTCCAAATCTGTCAAGGCTGTAACCAGGTCGGTTACCAGCTGCGGAACTGTCCAAACTGTGTGGCCGTGAGACAGTTATTGGGAAACGAGGAGGCAGGGGTCAGCAACCGCTCGCAACCTCCTGCCACCCAGTAAGAGCGGAAAGAATTCGTGAGGAGGTAACATTCGCTTTGCCGTCGCTATCGGATGTTAATCAGGAAAGGAGGATCTTGAAATCAAGCTGTAGCCAGGTTGTGAGGGCTGAAATACATGCTCCAATGCAACCCGAGAAAATAACGGGTCAAGAAGGAGATAAGAGTCGCGTGTCTGATTTGGAAGATAAAATTTCTGATCAGACCGATGTTATTAGTCGCGTGTCTGATTTGGAAAAGAAAATTTCCAGTCAGACCGGTGTTATTGGTCGCGTGTCTGATTTGGAAAAGAAAATTTCCAGTCAGACCGGTGTTATTAGTCGCGTGTCTGATTTGGAAAAGAAAATTTCCAGTCAGACCGATGTTATTGGTCGCGTGTCTGATTTGGAAAAGAAAATTTCCGATCAGACCGATGTTATTAGTCGCGTGTCTGATCTGGAAAATAAAATTTCCGATCAGACCGATGTTAGTAGTCGCGTGTCTGAGTTGGAAAAGAAAATTTCCGATCAGACCGATGATATTGGTCGCGCGTCTGATCTAGTGAAGAAAACTTCCAGTCAGACCGATGTAAGAAGCCGGATATCTGCTTTTGAGAATAGAAGGTCAAGGCAGATGGATGGCGTGAGTTGCGAGCCTGTACAGGAGGAGACTGTCCTCCAACAGGCCGGGGGAAAGGAAGGAGAGGATAGTGTAGATCCCGAGGCAATTACAGTATTAGAAACAAACGATACGGGCAAGGACACGAATGGAGCCGAGGGGAAAGGAGAATCAGATTCTGGAGTCGCGAGGATTAGGACTGACAAGGAGGTGATACCTCCTTGTACAGTCCTGGGAGGGGGTGAATCTGGATGGGATCCAGATGAATCCAGAAATACGGTGGAAGAGTACCCTCCCATGGTAGAAGAATGCAGTGTGGAAAATCGATGTTATTTATGGTTTTATATTGGAACAGAAAAGTATAAGGCCTTGGTGGATACGGGAGCAATGGTATCATTAGTAAGTCCCAAAATTGCGGAACGATTTGCCGATAGATTGGAACCGTCAAACTCCATGGTAAAAGGTGTATCGGGGGGTGTTGCCAAAGTCAGAGGAATTTTATATCTTAATATGGAATTGGATGGATGTAGCCGACGGTTAGGTTTCAAAGCCATGGGATGTTGTGATCAAGATATAGTATTGGGAATGGATGGGTGCAAGTTATTTCAGATTATAGTTGGCACGGAGCCTCCTCGATGGAAAATAGGTAATGGAGAGTGGAGGGATTTTGCTGATGAATCGATGAGGAAAGAGGACATGGTGTACGCGGAATGCGCAGGCATTGTGGAGTTAAAAGACAATCAAGCAACTCAGCTGCGCGAGATGGTCACGGAGTGTCTAAAGCGGCAACCAAAAGAGTTTGGGATGACGAATTTAACCTGTCATCGAATAGAGGTGGTTGGACGGGAGCCGGTGAAGCATAATCCCCGACGGATGTCTCCAATCATGTGGGAAACAGCCAAGAAGGAGGTGGACAAGATGTTGAGGGAAGGGGTCATAGAATTTTCAGACAGTGATTGGAGTAGCGCCCCGGTGATCGTGAAAAAATCGGATGGATCGTGGAGGTTTTGCATCGATTTCAGAGATCTGAATAAAAGAACGATACAAGATGCGTATCTGATACCAAGTATTGATTCAATTTTGGATAAGTTAAGAAGGGCAAAATATATATCGAAAATTGATTTAAAACAGGCCTATTTCCAAATACCGATGGAAGAAGGTAGTAAAAAGTATACAGCGTTTGCAGTTCAAGGCGCAGGACTGTTCCAGTTCCTAAGAATGCCGTTTGGTCTATCGGGTAGTCCAAAAACTTTCCAGCGTCTAATAGACTATTTGTTTGGCCCAGAGTTCAGACCTCACATTTTTGGGTATTTAGATGATATAATTGTTGCCACGGAGACGTTTGAAGAACATCTGAAATGGCTAAAAGTTACATTAGATCGAATTTGTGAGGCTCGCTTAATGCTGAATGAAAAAAAGTGCGAATTTGGTTGTTCTCGGGTGACCTACCTGGGATATATTTTAGACAAGGATGGTTTGCGGCCAGATCCGGAGAAGGTTAGACCAGTGATAGAGTATCCAGCGCCAAGGAATAAGAAACAGTTACGCAGTTTCTTGGGAATGGTAGGTTGGTATGCTCGGTTTATCGCTAAAGATTCAGAAATGAAGCTACCACTTCTCCAACTAATTAAAAAGGATCAGCCTTGGTGTTGGGGTGAGGAACAGGAGGAAGCTTTCAGGCTATTGAAACAGGCCCTAACCAGTGCACCGGTGTTAGCAAGGCCAGATTTTTCTAAGAAGTTCACCATCCAGTGTGATGCCAGCGATTTTGCCATTGGCGCAGTGTTAACACAAGATTTTGAAGATGGTGAACACCCGGTGGTATACGTGAGCCGAGTGTTAAATAAGGCGGAAAGAAATTACACCACCACCGAGAAAGAATGCCTAGCTTTGGTATGGGCCGTGCAGAAATTCAGACCGTATGTGGAGGGCTTTAAGTTTGAGGTCATTACAGACCATAGCGCCCTTAAGTGGATACGAAACCTGAAGGACCCGACCGGAAGACTTGCTCGATGGGCGCTGCAACTTCAACAATGGGATTTTGAAATAATTCACCGAAAAGGAGCGGATCATCACGTACCGGATGCATTATCTCGGGGTTTTGTTGTAGAGGATGAAGTAGCGGGTTTTGGAGAAATACGGGATCCATGGTATTTGAGAAGGGTGGAAATCTTGACCAATAATCCGGAAAAGCTGCCGGAGTGGAGAATGCAGGACGGCTTGATGTATATGCATCGGAAAGATCAATTATTGGACCCAATTTTATGGCCAGAGGATAAATGGAAGTTGGTAATCCCAGTAGAGCATAGGGAAAGGGTGATGCAAGATGCTCATTGTCACGCCTCCTCCGGTCATTTAGGAGTAGAGAAAACGTACTATCGTGTTGCCTCGGAGTACTATTGGCCGGGATGTTGGTATGATGTGAAGGAGTTTGTGACGACGTGTGGGAAGTTCCAGGAGCATAAAGCATCCCAGTTAGGACCCCAGGGATTGATGGGCCATAGAATAGTGGAAAGACCATGGGCGGTGGTGGCAGCTGATGTCATGGAATTCCCTAGCAGTAAGAGTCAGTTTAAATATGTCCTGGTGTTTGTTTTCA